>VWZF01005399.1:407-48223 GCA_013396755.1 Sclerurus mexicanus
GGAGGAGATACAAGGACTCTTTGAAACAATACCTCATCCTTGGCCATACTGTCCACCATCAATGGTCCACTCTGGCCTCCAATCAGGAGAAATGGAGACACACCATCCATAACGCTGCTGCTTCCTTTGAGAACACATGCAGAATCAGTCTTGAGGAAAAAAGGCAACACAGGAAGAGCCATGCCTCGGCAGTAGTGCCGATGGAGACTTTCCGCTGTGCCTTTTGTGATTGGGCTTGCCTATCTCTCATTGGCCTTTTTAGCCACAAGGATGCCTGTAGCAAGTATGGGTAGGGCCCCTCCCAAATCTTTGTTTGTGAAGCCTAGCAATGATGATGATGAGGTAATAGTAAGAATATTGGTCTCTGTACTTGAAGATTTCTTTTGATACATGTATGTTGTGATTATTCTTATTTGGATTTTGCATCTTGGGGTTGGTTTGGGTTTTTTTTGATGATCTGTGATTTCTTTTCCAACATGCAAGATAAGTTTTTAACATACAGATATAAATGTACACCCTCAAAATCTGTATTATCTCTTAATCACCACCTTATCTCTTTCATCACTGAAGTTAGGAAAGTGCAGATGTATTAGGTGAACAAATAGTCAAATAATTTTTAAGCTCTTAGAAGATAATTAAGAGATGACTAGTAACTAGCTCACATGAACAAAATATATCAAGTCAGTTGTCCTAGTTCAGCAGGTGGGACCAGTTATCACTGTGTGGGGGTGATCAAAGCTATGTATTCTACCCCCCTCTATTCATTTCCCAAAAACAATGGACCATTTGCAGCAGCTGCCCAGGGAGTTGTTAGCACCTTCACACCCAGCCTGAGGGGGCGTGGCTGCTAATGGGCCATCAGCGGTTCAACAACACCCCATGACTCAGAGTTAATCATCCATTGTGTGAGTCCCCACCCTGGGGGAGGGACTGGGTGCTCCCTGAAGGTACATAAGTGGGNATCCCTCTTGTGCTGCGTCCGTTTCTCCTGACATTTTACCCTTAAACCAGCACATCAGTTTAATTTTCTTCAAAGGCAGCATCCTTGGAGATAAGTATGGAAAATAACCATACAGAAAGAAGAAAATTGGTAGATGTTTAATATTCATTTGAGATGGTATTCTTATAACCTGTAGAAACTGGTTCTGAATAAAAGAACTGTTAAGGTGAGTGCAAACTTTATGTCCTAAAAGTACATAAACACTCCTGGCTTTTTCTACTAATGAAATAGAACACAAAGTAGAGGCATATCTAACAGATTTGCAAAAGTTGCTACCATGGAAGAGGGAACAAGACTACTGGAGGGCAACATTGTGGTTTAAAATGGCTTTGGCAAACTGGAGAAATGGTGAGAAGGAAAATAACAAACTTCAGTAAAGACAGGTATTATGTCAGGGTGTATAAATACAGGGATTAGGTAGGAGCTCTACAGAAAAAGTAATGAAGAGTATAATAAAGGACCACAAGTGGAATAAAATAAATGAGCAGCAAATAAGAGGCAAACCTGTTCTTCAAGGACTGAGAGTTCATTTAGGATCAAGGGGAAACTGGACAAGTTAAAAAAAGAAAATAGCATAGAATGACTGAAGAGAAAGTATGTCTAGTTCTGGGTCTTTTCCTCTCTCCCTGAAACCCTCCTCTAATCCATTTTACCATGTTCTCTTTAAAAATCTGTGGAAAATGTTCAAGTTATCTCTGGTATATATGTCCTAACTTCTGTCTATGTCCATATCCAGCTATAGCTAGATATAAAGTTGTTTAACAAGATATGCAACCTTATGCAGTTATAGAAAGAGTGGCCCAGAAACTAATACAAATGGTGTTTGCCTCTGAGATTTGAATCATATTATGAACATGGTGTCTTAGTTCAAGAGGAGAACTAAGATATCTATGCTGACCAAGAAAAAAAAAATAATCCCTCTCCTTTTAAATTTAGAAAGAAAAACTTTAACTAGGAAATATATATATATGTATATATATATGGAAAAAGGTAACAGTTCTCAACCACAATACANAAAAGTCCCAGTTATCCAGTAATGCTGGACACCAGTTTGCCTCTGCCTCGCTCCCTGCGCTGATCGCTGCAGCTGCTGACCTGCGCAGGAGAAACGAACAGCTCCCCGGCCACTTCCCCCCCCTCCCTGAGCTGTTCTCCCTCCCCCTCCCGGCCTGGGGAGAGAGCAGAACAAACGGTCCTAGCCAAGCGATCAGGGTCAGGATATGAATATTCAGTTCGCCCTTTGTTATCCAGCTTTTACAGACTAAGGCGTTGCCTCCAAGCTTTTAGGAAGGAATTCCAATGAGTATTGAAACTATAACACATGGTCATACTGATATAGTATAGATTGACACCGAGTCAGTTCACTGGCTTCTGCAGATTGATGGCTGTGCTAATTTATGAACTTGCTGTTGAGCTGACAAAAACAATTGTTCAACAACATGAGTACCAAGGAATGCAGTCCTCAAGCCTTGCTCTTCTAAAAGATCCACAATTTTAAAGAAATATTTCTATGAAAGAACAAAGCCTTTCCACATTTGCTCATTACAATTCCTAATTCTCTGCTAAACTAACTGTTCAGACACTGTAAGAGGCCTCATTCCCACAGACATTCATTCACTGGGAAGCAGAGAGAAACCTGCCCCTTTCATAGAGCCACTGAAAGTATTGATTGTTGTTGCACACTCTTACCCAAACTATATTCACATAAATATACATTTGAAACTCTAAAAAACAAAGTTCATTTGCTTTTTTAGTGAGGGGATGCATACAGCCTGGGTTTTGTTCACTGTCAAGACTCTTCTCTATATTTCTGTGTATTTACAAAGCAGATTCAGCATTGTACAGTCTAAAGATATGTCTCTGTAGGAAAGTGTGTAGAGGGGAGGAAAAGGATTATTTGTCATAAACAATTAATAAAACACAAGTTTTAAGTTGCTTAAAAACCTGGGAACTTTTGAAGTTCAACTTCCTGTGTATAATTTATTCACTGAAAGTTTATGTAGAATGCCATCTTGTTTGCAAGTGTTCTGTTTTGGCCTTTCAGATTTTCAAATAAAGTGCAATGATACAGAAAGCTCTCAAAAATTATCCAGTGTATACACCAAATAGGTTTGTACTGAGCTATCACCTTACAAGAATAGAAACAGAATGCATGAGATAATTTATTTGTTTTAAGGTGTATCTGTTTCTGCAGTTCCTCTGCCCTGTTTATTGCAGGGACAGCTGGATGAGAGAGGTCTCAAACATACTCAGGAAATAAGTGCATCCATTTTCATTAAATGTAGAAAACTACTGAAAAAGAAAAGTTAAACATGAAAGCAAAAAAAAAAAAAGAAAAAAGTTACTAATATTTTTTATGGTTTTTCATGTTGATTTGCATTTTTAGTAGTTTAAAAAAACCCTAAATTTAAGAAATTGATTTTTTAATGGCAGGAAAGAGCAATTATTTTCTATTGATCAAAACCAGAATCTTTACTAAATCTATTAAAGCTTTGTTCTACTCTTTATATCCATATTACCTTTACCTTCTGACAGAGCTGTGGGCAGTGTTAAAACAAATATTAACTTGGAGGGAGAAAATAAATGTTATTTCCAAATCCAGTACTCTACTCACTTCCATGGACCAAAGTCAACTTAAATTCCAAGCTCTAGATCTTTTTATACAAAGTGTCTTTCAATTTTCCTCTACTAAATATCTTATTTTTATACTAAGATTGTATGTTAAATTGCTAATTGGGGTTCTATTCTAACAGACAGAGCATGCGCTTCTTAGTTCTGCATTTGTATTTATGCTTATTTTTCAGCAATATTTCTTTAAATGTCTGTCAGAATATTTTTTGCTGTAAATGGAACATATGGATATAAAATATAAGAAGCATACAGAACAATTTCAAGTGATTTATTAGTCACTGTTTTACTGGCTCACACTAATGAAGCAGTTCCACTGTGACTTGCAGAAAAAAAAAAATAATGTAACTAGGATATTTAACTGCATACTACATTCTTGTAGGGAAAACATACTTCAGTATTATATATTGACAGTTTTAACTTCTTCTGAGTATTCTTTTGTATCCACCAAAATTATGATCAACTTTGATGATGAGGTATCCATGCACTTACCTGAGTGTATTTTTTGCTTTCAAATCTATCTAATCTCTGTATTTAGTCATGTGACTGGCTTTTACATATTTAAGTAACATTAAATACTCTTTCTGAATGAATGTTAAGCATATACATTTTTATTAAAATTATTTTCTTATATGTGCAAAGGCTAAAGAGAAAGAGTGAAAACATGCACACATATTATTTCCATATGCTGTGCTCAGTCTGCTCCTTTGGTTTGTAGCATTTTGGAATAGATTTTTTCCCATTTAGTAGTCAAATCAGAAAGTGTGAGAAATCTGCTTGGAAGTCAGGGGTTTTTTTATTGCAAAGAGGTAAGGAAGTGAAGAAATGGCCTCAGCTTCTGTCAGTGGCTTCCCAGGCATTGCATTATCTGGAAGAGATTGATAGGATTCTCTAGATTCAGAGTCTTTTCCTGTTCAGATAATTTTTTTTTTATTTATTATTTTATAATGTCAGCCTTTTTAGCCTTGGAATGATGCAAAAAAAAAAAAAAAGGATTGACATTTCTGCACAGTGATCCAGGCAGAGCATTTGCCTGGTTACTTTTCTGTCTATATCCTGTCCAAATTTAGAATTAAGTTGCTTTGTTTGACATGACCTGAAGATTATAGTCAAGATACTGTGAAACATATCATCAAATTAGAATATGATAAACAACTGACAGCACAAGTAGTTATTATTTAAAAGTGAAAAAAAAAGTCTTTTATATTTGACACAAATTAGCACTTAAAATATTGGTTGGTTTATTTTACAATGTTCTCACAACTGATGTATTTGTTATATATAAAAGATGGTTTCCTAAGAACGATTTTTAGATACCTCTTATAAACCATGCATCATACATTTTTATTTGCTCTAAATAATAGATATTTTATATGTCATATATACAATATATCTATGAAGGTTGTAGAAATAATAATAATAAAAAAAGCTATTAGTTGATAACAAACTAAAGAAAAAAAATAAATTAAAAACATTAACTCCTTACCAGGTAAAGTTAGCAAACAGTGTTAAGCTATCAGTGAACTTCTCTTACTTTGTAACATTTTAGAGATTTTTGTGACACAGATGATTTTAATCAATTAATGCAACATCTCTGAAGATGACCTTTTTCTTACTTTAAGCTGAATATAAAAGTACTTGCATCTGATTTTTGTTGAAAAGTTTTATGTATTTATTTCAGGTTCTGGATTGTGTTGTAAAACTAAATTTACCTTTATTTGTTTAATTTGTATAAATTGCTAAGATTTGTCATGTTCTGCAATATAATGACCTTGACACTTTCCTCCTTTCCAGAATTTGAACATGATTTTACCACTTTCATCATGTGACCACACCTTGCAGTTTTGTGAAGATTGCTTTAAATAATCTCTCTTTTCTTGATTCTAGATGTATCAGGTTTGTTTTGGGTTTTTTTGTGTTTTTTTTTTTTTCATTCTCTTGTATGAGTTTGCTTAGAAACTTTCATCCTCTTCATTGATCCTTCTCCTCTTTTTTTAAAGGAACTCCTTCCCATTCCATTATTATATGAAATTTCTTGACGAGATCACTTGTCAGTTTTAAGTCCTACCAAGAAGTAGGTTCCTGTGGATAGTTAAAAGTAGCATATATAATCCAAGATAAATCACATCTGTCCATAATTCTACTGGAATTTAAGAGTGAGCGCCATTCTTCCCCAAGGAAAGGAGTCTTGGTGAGACCTAGACGATTTAAGTAAAACAAATGCTGTCTTTCTGTTTCATGTACGTAGGAATACACTTCTTCTTTGATATTATCATCTAGTGCCTGGACTAAAGACACTACCTTAAACTGCTTAGCTTAAGAAAGACCTAGAAATATGAAACTTTGAGAGGTCTATCTGAAACTTGGTTTGGTTTAGATAAAGAAAGCGTCATATAATGTTTTACAATAGAGATGTAAAAGGCCAAACTAACCAATTTAGGAACCTTTGGAAACATCAGCACAATTTGAATTGACAGGTGAGTCAGAACATTTAGCACTCTGCATGGAATTACAATGTCGTGAGTTGAAGATCTGCAACTGAAACAAGTTATTCTAATATAATAGAAACTAAAGGTTTCTTGGGATGCCTCATAACATAATAAAAGCTAAGGAGTAATTTACTGGAAAAATTATGGATCAACACACTAAACCATCATTATAAGTGAAGTGATCAAGAAACAGTGAGAGTTATACTTTTTTTTATAAATCAATTTAATTCTGTCTTTAACATATTATGCAGCATCCACTACTAGTTTTTGGGTTGATGTTGGGGTTTCATCCTCAAAGTAATGGCTTCTCTATTATTCTCCTCTTAGCAGATTTAAAAAAAAAATGTGGAAAAGAAGCCTTTCTTGAGAAGTATGCTAAAGCAGATCCTTTAGCATTCTGCTGAAATGCTTCCTGAAAATAATCTTTTAACTGCACTTTCAGAGAATGTCTTCTTCTCCTATATTATATGAAAGTAGCAAACTGACCACTACCCACTATCATTTTCAACTCCTAATGTTAAATACAGCCTTTGGAATTATTGCTTGTCTTTGATGCCTGTTGTTATGGTCTATGGCAGTACAAAGTACCACAATTTTCTTATATTTTCTCAGTATCATACACTCCTGCAAACTGGTTTCAATAACATAATACCGGAACTTGTGGGAGTTGGCTTAACTGAAGAAGTTTTCACTGTATTGTAACATGAAGTTTTACCCCTTTTTCCTGAGTTACCCCCCTTTTTCTCTGGACTTGTTGTCTCCCTAATTAGTATGGAAGCTTTGGCCAGGCCAAGTGAAACCCCTCTGATTGGTCTGTTGTTAACCCTTCCCCTTGAACCCTATAGGTTGTGACCCACTATAAAAGGTCTGGCCAGGTGAGTAAATCTCTCTCTGCTTTCCTGCCCCCCGGTGTGTCTGTTTGTGTCTCTTTGCTGGGACATGCCGGAGACCACGTGGTCAGCCGCGTGGCCCGGGAAAGCGGGGAGCGCTCCCCTCAGCTGCTGCAGGAACTGATAATAAAAGTATGGCTACCAGGTTGCAACGTCTCATGCGGCTTGTTCAGAATTTTGAATTTAATCACACAGTAAATTATACATGCATTTTTCCTAATAAAGAAAGATCCAAGAGAAGAGTGATTATTTTTGAAACATCACATAAACTAAAATCCTTAAGCCTATTTACAGTGAACCCTTTATAAGTGCAATTTGTATGAGCACCATTACAAATTTATGTAGCCTAGAACTGTAACGATCTAAAACTTGATTTATTGCTATGCACTTTGTGTTTCAAATGGAACTGTATACATATTACATAAAACTTGTTCAGATGTGATCAGCAGCTTCACAAGGAAATTTCCATATTCCTTCTCTCTTCCTCTTTTGCTAGTAATGATTTCAAAATGTTCCTTAGTCTACATTTTTCTGTACTGAAATTCGAATCCTGGGTTCTCACTGATCACCTAACAGTGCCAATTTTCAGCTCACAAAATACTATCACGACTTAGATGACTTTTTTTTAATAATATTTTATTACATATTTATATGCATGTCAACACTAATTTAAACTTTTAAAAAAATTTAACATGTGTCCTTTTTAGTAGTTTTTAAGAATGACAGTGGTAGAAACCAATTATTCTACATCAGTTGTCTTGTAATTTGGTGGGGTTTTTTTTTGTTTTTTTTGTTTGTTTTTTTTTGTTAGAAACATGCATTTTCACTAAAAGTAACACAGTGTTGATTGATCTTAAGAACGGAAAAATAGATTTAGGCACTGGGTAAAAGTAAGGGAAGTATGATGCATAGTTCACAGCTGGGGTTTTTTCATTGTTTGCTTGTTTGTTTGTTTTGCCCTGGGGTAGAAATGAAGGATGTTACTTGCTAATCTAAGTTTAAAAAATAATATGTCTCTGACTTTAAAATTATTTAAGTATGATTCTACATAGGCTGCATACAGCAATGTTTAAATGGGAGAAAAACATGATATAGAAAACAAAATCTGCTGCATTGATATTAAAAATGAAATAATGAAAGATCTATCAAAATCTAGAAACTATCAAACCTTTTTGAAAAGCTTTACATGTCTTTACAGAGAGTTTGTCCTACAAAATATTCAGTTAGGCATGTTTGATAACTGCTCAGATTTCTGAGTGACATTTTGAATTTTTATCTCTCAGCTAAGTGCAAGGACCTTTGCTGTCTTCCTTGTAATTTACATTTTGTTTTTCTCCTTTGCTAGGGGGAAGGAAAGGAAATAGAAATGCAAGAGATCACAATGTATCTGCTAGAATAATTAAAAATGCTGAGTAATGATTTTATTGAATTGAAGGAACTAATTTATATTTATAAATTAAATATTTATTTTATCTTGTATACTCTCAAGTTGTCCTGCAGAAAGGTAAGAATACTGAAGTTATTACTGAGTTGTTTAAACAACGATCGCATGTCATGAAGGAAAGGAGGCATGTTATTAACCTCAAAATCAATTAATTCAATTTGTAAATTAAAGAATATACTCCAGGAAACAACTGCAGAAAAAAGGAAACTATATTTTTAATTTAATTTGTAGGGACTAAATCCATTCTTTGAGGGGTGACCTCTGGAATTATCTGTCCTTCTGCTTGGCATAACTAACTTACAAGGTAACACAGCAAAAATGAATTAGTGTCTCAACAGATTATTTTATCGTAATCAAAGAAAGTTTCTGTGCCTTGATTCTGTGGACTGGAGGCACATTAATACAAAGGAATCCCTGCTGAGTGATTTTCAGTTGTTGCAACATAGTATGTTCTACCTAGTATGTTATAAATTTAAGAAGTAAATTTGGAAGTTGATTTGAAAGAGCTTTTTATATTACTATAGAGTGTATTGGACAATTATTTTATGTCACTTCAAAATCATTGTTACCACTGCTCACTCTCTGGTTTTACCAGCAACACATTGAAAGGTCCAAGTGTCTTGTTTTGAATGGTCTAGAACATCAGTGTCTCGAAAAGCAGTATTTGACAGCAGTGAAGAGCAACAGTAAAGGGAAAGTACATTAAGGGAGATGAAGTATTTGAATCCACAGGCCATCTCAGTATGCTGTTTGCATTTAACAAATCTAAATATATATTCTGCATATTGGTAACTCAGGGGCCCTTCATATCCTAGGGAGTCTGAAAAGTGTTCGTTCCTGCCACCTCGCAATCTATTGTGCATTTCACAAACAGCAGTATTTTGTATTCCTTAATATTTTACAACCTTAAGGAATGCTTTGTGGTACAGTAGAAGTAATTCTTGTTCCAGTTATTTGTGTTATTTTATGACCTTTCCATGCAACGTTTTCTTAAACAAGATGGCCTATCAGATTTACATACTGTATTCATTTGTGAATAACAGGGAAATTAACATTTTCCATGTTATGTATGTTTAAGAATTAGAGACCAAGCACATGAGAGAGCTAACAA
This sequence comes from Sclerurus mexicanus, assembly GCA_013396755.1. Taxonomy (NCBI): domain Eukaryota; kingdom Metazoa; phylum Chordata; class Aves; order Passeriformes; family Furnariidae; genus Sclerurus; species Sclerurus mexicanus. The sequence continues at coordinate 9,970 of VWZF01005399.1, forward strand.
CCAAAAAATGAGGAAAAAAAACCAAAAGGGAGAGGACTTCAGAAGGATAAACTACTACAAAAGACATTAATACTACACGAGTGAGGCTACAGTAAAAGTAGAAAGTAGAAATGCTGCAGAGAACAAGCTGAAAAGAAACTCAGAGGAAACAAGACAAGAGTTCAAAGAGCAAAATTTTAGCAAGGGAATGGTTCAAACTGGAGATAGAAATTCCCAAATATATCCTTCTTCCTGCACATCCCCACCCCCACCCCCATACAATACCTTAATTTCAGCCAACTCTTCTGAATTGTAAATGTATTACAGACATAGGGGCAGTGGTATGGTATGGACTACATGATTACATCTCTTGCAGATTTCACTTCTCAAGTTAAATAAATTAAGCAGAACAGAATTCTATGAAAGCAGTTAGGGTATTTATCCAAGAACTACTTTAATCACCTGCTTTGTCATGCACAGGCTGGAACAAGACAGATTAAAAGAGAGTGAAGTATCAGAAGTACAAAGAAGTCATCTCTGTGCTTGATAGTACCTTATTTGATAAGCAATGGAATGCATAGAATGACAATCATGTAAATTTGCCCTGTGCACTAACATCCTGAAAATCCAACTAAAATTAATGTTCTCGGGTGAACTTCTAATGGTTCAACACAAAAAATAGTGCCAAGAAATGGCCAGGTGAAATATATTTAAATTCTTTCTCTGTGAGACATGCAGAAATGGGGAGTATAAAATTCACCAGAATTACACCCATGATTATATGTAATCATGATTACACCCATGCTATATGTAATCCAGACTTTGACCTATGACAACAATTCTCTGAAGACTTAGAATCATCAATTTGGTGTAACTGGCTAATCATCTCTAAGGCTGCTCCTTGATGTCTTCCAAATTATTAGCCTTAGATTTGCTGCTTACCCAGATAGGTTTTGACAGCAGTTTTACAGACCCTTCTGTCTGTTAGTTTCATTACTGGAGATGCTTGGCACTGACCTTTGCCTGAGTGTGAAGTTTGGTTAATTAAATTCAGGAGAAAGCAGAAAGAAGGTTCTATTTCAAAAAAGATTTTTTAGCTATTTAAATGCTAATGTCATCTACAAAAATGTTTTTTCTGGCCTGTCTGCTCTAATCTTCAGAAAGAAAGATACTATGAATGATGGAATAGACACTCTAGGACAATATCAAAGGAATTTATATGCAATAGCTTTCAATGCTCAGACTTGGAGAAAGTGATCTTTAATCCCAAACCCAATAAAATAAACTCATGCTGACTAATACAGAGTACAAGAAACACAGGATTATCCAGTCTTAATGCATGTAAAGTGGAAGTGATATAACTCAATGCACAGTGTGGGTTCTGCATATTAAAATGCATTTTTATAATGGTGGCATGAATTAAAATTTCCATTATATGGTATTTGTCTTACTGTTCTCAAACACAGATGATATAATTAAATAAGCCTTACATGTTATGGCTCGTATTCTGCTTTTTGTACCTCCACTGCATGCACGGACTGTCTTCTGATTTTCTCAATGCTGCAATGATTTTCAAGTGATGAGGGCATCAACACTATAGCTTTCTAGTTGTTTTTGTACAGCTACAAAAACATGATATTGACTTCCTCTTTTCAGGACTTCTGGATTGTACATGTTTTGTAGTTGTAAATAACATTTTATGCAAGATAGTTCAGTGAATTAAGTCTATGGCCCGTATATCAAAGCAGCAAATGAGGTGTTTTTCCCTGATACTTCTGTGGTTTAATTGAAGTTTCAACTTCACAAAATTTCACATTCACTTGGCGGACTTGAAATTCTGTACTAAGATAGCATAGCTCTTCATACTGACAAGTACTATCAAATATGTGAAGTGTCTAATCTTCAATTTAGCAGGAGCAAAAAGGCATTTTGATTTTCTGTGCTTTTAGATTTGCCAAGAAAATGGTTTTATTCTACACATAAACCTGGAATCAGAATTTTCCTTGGGTTTTTTTTTTGTTTGTTTGAGGATTTTTTAATTCTAACTTTTACACTGTTGTATCAGCAAAGAGATGAAAGTGAAATGCCAACTGTGTCCCTCAAATAGATTGTTTTCTTAATAGGACAGAATTTGAAATACTAGCCATTGCTTCTGTGCTATTCATGACATTATTTTGTTTTGTTGACTTAGTCTTTTGGATCAGAAGTCACTCAAAGGTGATTACTACTGTGCATTCTTGAATACAGGGATATGTGATGCCACTACTGAGCTGTGGCTGTTTCTGATGCAAATGTGTTTTACATATGCACCAGGTGCGGCATGACCTTCAACTGATTGCTCCTCCAGCAAGTTGTGAACACTAGTAGAGACTTCTGACTATGCTGAATATGTTTTTTTAGAATGAAATATTGTGTGTATGTAGATGAAAGTACTTTCTCATAGCTATGACAATAGGCTGAACTGTGTTTTCCTAGCAGTTGACTCTGTCTGTAACTTGTGCCTTGCTAACAGAACTTTTCTAGTCCTCTGTTCTTTGAGACACCAGGCACAGATAAAGCTATAAAGATTTGATGTACTACAGTGTCCACAAATGTAGATTATTGTACTCATGAGGCACCTTTGAAAAGGAAACTCTAAATGAAAGCACTAGATTGTGAACATTTTTTTCCCAGAAATATATTTTAAATATGTTATTCAAGTATTACTTTAAATACCTTGAATAAAGATGCCACATGGAAACACAGACCTCTCAAAAAAAGTCACTAATGAAATATCATTGGGGATTTTTTTGCCACTCTTTGATCAAATGCAAAGTAAAGTAAGCAGAAAGATTATCATCAAGGGCTGTACAAGATTCACATAATTTATGTGTCTTTGTTAAATAAAGTCATTCTATGACAATATTTTGGTTGGAACTCAGTAATTAATGAATTATGTCTATCCTGGTTTAGAGTATTTTATCAAGCCTGCCACCAATTACTAATGAAAAAAGAATTATAGACTTTACATGATATGTAAACTGAAAAGTTTTAATGAAATCAAAATTGTTTGTTGCCTTTCTATGCCCTTTCTTGCCTTGGAGACTAGACTTGCTATTACAATGTTACCTTACCTTCATCTATTCCTGGGCTATTTAAGAGGCTTTCTGGCAGATTTGATTGTTGGCAGATGTTTGGCATTCAATTATTCTGGTGGGAGCTAAAATCCTTTGAAGTCCTTAATATGTAACTGTAAATATGCATACTGAATTAAACAGAAAATTATGCCTTTATAGTGGAATACTCAAAAATTATTTTAATATTACTTGTCCATTTTCTTATTTTTACTATGGAAAGATTTATATTCTGCTGATAAGAGATCACTGTACCTCTTTTACTAATGGTAAAGAGAATTATATGCAGTCAGCACCTGATTATCTGCAGATAAATCTGCTCTGGATGCAGATAGCTAAGACGTTATGGTTCAGAACTGAGGCAGGTAAGTTGGGCAGGCATTTACTCTGATGCACAGACTTACCAGTTGATGTCCTTACCAGGTTTGGAAGACCAGAAAATGTTGTTGGTCTTCACTCCAGTCATATCTTCAGTTTTGTTTTGACTGACTTAAATTATGGTTCTGACCTAATCCATGCTTCTGTATTTTTCCCTGGGTTACTTCCTTGTGTTCAGATTAAATAGGAATTGAATGAGCTTTTGCAAAGAGTAATTGAATATGCATGCATGTAAATAAACCAGTAAACTGCTAAATATGCATCCAAAAGCCTACTTTACTTTAAATCATTTAATATATAAGGTACTACATTTCTGTGTAGAAAACAGACTGCCATTTTGCTAATACTAACATCAGAGAAAAAACAGGTATGTTTTTTTTTAGAGCCACCAATTTCAATTGCAGTTTCAGCAACAGAAAATGCTTCAAAGACTAAATACAAAATTGGGATCCATAGCTCTTAGTTACATTCTTATACTTGTATTTGGAGCATTGAAGACAATTTTTCATTAAAGGCTCTTTTTTTAGCTTTTATTGGCCTCCTGTCTTGAGAGAATACCTTCTTCAAGCTGAAAGTGACAAAGAAATTGCACAAATAAAGCAAATGGCTTACATTTCTGTCCCAAATTGGAGGCTTCTTCTCTCTAGATTTTGATTATTTTTGTTCTATTCAACTAACAAATTGTTACTTTTTGATAGAGTTTAACTTATTTACAAGAGGAAAGTGTTGAATAAGTACATTTCTGAGGAAAAAAGGCAAAACCAATAAAGGAGAGTCCAAGAATGACAAAATATAGCGAGTGAATTGCTCAAATTGATGTTGAAAGTTCAACAGAAACATTCTTTAGAGAAAAAATAAACTAGATAAATGTTTCTTTAAAATAATAAAACTATGTTTCAATACAGTAAAGTTCACATGTATTTACTATACAGTGTTTTTCAATAGACTGACACTCTCAGCCAACAAAGAGGAATCAGGATAGAGGGTTATGATAATTCTGCAGCAAATGAGATTTATATGGGAATTTGAATGGAAGTATCTAATTTTTTTTTTAATAGATCTTATTAAATAAATTCAGAAGTTTTTGACTGAAGCTAACAGATGATGGAATTCAATAAATGTACTTAAGATCACAAAGTTCAACAAGACCAAGTGCAAGGTACAGTATATGGGTTGGGTCAATGCAAAGGACAAGAAGAGGCTAGATGGAGACTAGATTGAGACCAGCCCTGGGGAGAAAGACTTGAACATGTTTATTGCTGAAAAGTTCAATGTGACTCAGCAATATGGGCTTGCAACCCAGACAGCCAGCCACATTTTGAACTGCTTCAAAAGAGGCAAGGGAGGTCAAGGAAAGTGATTCTCCCCCTCTGCTCTTGCGATACCCCAGCTGCAGTGCTACATGGAGCTCTGGGGTCTCCAACACAAGAAAGACATGGCCCTGTTAGAGTGAGTCCAGGGGAGAGTCACAAAGATAATCAGAAGTCTGGAGCATCTCTCCTATGAAGACAGGCAGTGAGAGTTAGAGTTGTTCTGCGTGGAGAAGAGAAGGTTCCAGAGGGACCTTAGAGCAGCTTTTCAGTACCTGAAAGGGGATTACAAGGAGACTGGAGAGAAACAGGACAAGGGGAAATTACCTTAAACTGAAGGAAGTAGTTGTAGATTATATATCAGGAAGAAATTCTTTACTGTGACGGTGGTGAAGAACTAGAAGAGACTGCCCAGAGAGGCTGTGGATACCCCATCTATAGAGGTGTTCAGGGCCAGACTGGATGGGGCCCCAAGCAATCTGATTTAGTGAATGACATCTCTGCCCATGGCAGGAGGGTTGAAACAAGATGATCGTTATGGTTTCTCCAACACGAACCGTTCTATGATTCTGTGATTCTACTTTTTAGAGGTGAGATAATTTTTCCATACAACAAACTAGAATAAAGTAGATGAAGGAAGAGGAGAGCTGCATTTCTAGACAATTCTCTACATTTTGTCTCTGTGTTGCTTCATAACAACTGGGAGTAAAATACAGTCCTCCATGTTTCTGCCCCTTCTCCTTTTCCACACGTGTCTCAGAAAGATCAGACAAGCACAATTTCTTCCAAAAGTTCAGCTCTACTCTGTAGTTAGTTTTTCTTTTCAGCAGTATGAAGCTGACATTTCTTTCATCCTATCGGGTAAACCTGTCCACCCTGTATTTGTTCCTTTCACTGATAATCCTTTTGAATATATTTAATGATATAATTTAAGTAAATTATACATAGCATTGTAAACATAATTATAGATAAATTATGTATTTTAATCAATTATATAATTATTAATGTTGAGAATAATATTTTATAATATATAGTATAATTTTATGTATTGTAAATAACCATATTTTAACTTTTGGGTTTTTTAATTTGTATTAAAGTAAACATAATTTAAATAATTCAGTCAAATATTATTCATGTCCAAGCTGGAATACTGTTGAATGACTATGTAGAACTCAAGGGGAGGAGAATCAGATTTGGTAGAGTGTTTTCCAAACTTCTCCAAGTAATGATTCTTACATTGCTCTTCCTCCTCGAAACTTCCAGCTTAGGAAAAATTAGCTAGGATACTCCTAAGAAGGAATGTAAATTTTGGCATTTAGATCAATATGGATCTTCTTCCACTTTTGCTCTTAAACATGATTTTATTCACCAATGAAAACTCTGGATGTTGCTCAAACAACTGTCAAAGCCAGTTCTGCTGACTGACAGACCTTCTCCACAAGCCTTTCTTCACCTGTTGTGTTTCAGGCAGGGCAAGTGTTGACAGAATTTTTGTTGTCCACAGGCTGGTTAAACACACCCAAGCTACAGTTTTCAAATAACAGAGCTTAAAACTAGAAGGTGCCCACCTGTGTTCAGACACAGGGTTAATAATTTCAGATTCTTTTTCATTATTTCTATTTCATATGGGTTTATCCTGTGACAGTATGCAATATAGACATTCCTGCGAACACAGGATGTGGGAAAACATTGCCTAAGAGATTGTAAAAGTAGCCAATTTGACCATTTCCTGAAGTGGACAGAACTGACAAACCAGTGAACAACACCAGAAACTGACAGCTACCTACTGATTCAGAAGCTCCTGTTTTAAAAGATGTTTTGTAGCATAGATAGTGATTTATTGTATTAGATAGTTATTCCCCTGTCTCTGTATGTTTATGGTGTTGGCTACCCAGTTAACCAGTTTTGTGTATTCCCTATTCTTTTACTGGCTGAGCTGTGATGCCAAACCCAGCGTCATCATGTGAAGCTAGCCACGCCCCATCTGTATTCCCTTCCTTCCCTCTCAGCCCTTCCCCTACTTGCCGTGATCTGCCCCTAACTCCTCCCACTTTCCAAGCTCCCTGAGACCTATATCTGTCCCATGCTCCCTGAATAAAGAGAGTTCTAGCCTTCACCCAACATCGGCTGGGACTGTGTCCCTTTCCTCCCCTTCAGCACGTGGCGACGGGACATCCCTGGGGCTCTCTGCACAATGCGGCACTGGGACTACTACAAAAACTTAATGCTCAAAGCAATTATACAGTTGAACGTATGTTTACCCCAAAGCATGAAGGATGTGACATCCTTGGTAGTTGTGCACACGATATGATAGAGGCTTGCAAGTCACTGCAATGCATAGCGGATGACATTAAACTATGTTAATATACTGTACCTGTAACCACATATCCTTGTCATTTTGATTATTAGGAAAATGAAAATATGTTGTAGGGATAAATTACTGGCATTGGTAGACAGAAAACAACCTTTCCAAGTAATTGTATTTAATATTTGTCATAAGAAATCATGCTATGTGAGACAGAATGGGTCATATAGGAGATACATGACCAATACAATGATTCCTGCCCTTTCTTACAAATAATTATCCATCAGCACACCAGAGATTGTAATTCTGAAAATCGCTGCAGGCTGACAAAATACTCTTATTTACACATCTCACATTTGTTAAGCACTGGAATGAAGTAGCCAGTTGTTATGTTTTGATTCAATATGGTTTAATATTTCATATACAGTGTGGTATTACAGTGCAGTAGTCACAGGCAGTTTGATGAAAAGATTTTTCTCAATGTATTCAAATAGCCTTGTGATGTATTAGTGCATCTGGGCTGAATTAGATGCTAATATTTTTGGTCTGTGTTTGGCCCAGCCACATGTGAGGAGTTGCTCTTTTCCGGCCAAGTTATGGGAAAACAGGCCGATAAAGACAGACTCTGTCCTTGAAGGACGCATTTTTGTGTAAAATAAAATTAATTGGGCTCTCACTATTGGCTGATAGCACCTCAAGGGCACTTGAAGGAGAAAGAGAGGAGGAGGAAGATGAAGTAAGCCCCCAGACTCCGTTAATGAAGACCCTCTGAAATATACTATGCAGGCACAGAGAAATCCACACGTGCACACAGGAGTGACAATTATATAAGAGGAGGGAGCTGCTAAGGATCTCTGTCTAGGCAGTACTGGCCACACCTGCCCAGGTAGATGTCATTTGGCAAATTAGATAAAAAGCAGGTGGCTCATGCTTTGGGGCTTTTTGCTTGCTTCACATAACAGGGCAATGTTGCCTCTTTTGGCAGGGCTGCCCACCTTTGCGAGAAGCCAGCCCACCCTTGAGCATGCAGCCACTGCTCTGGAAAGTCTGGGCATTCTGGGGTCGATGAGACAGCCCTGTGGGAAAACACCTTGGGGATTTGGGTGTTTATACCTGGGAGCTCTCTCTCTCTTGGGGTTTTCTTTCCTGTTTACCTAGACACTCTTTTGGTAATAAAATAACTGTTTGAGTTAATCTCTCAACAGTGTCCTAGTTTCATTTTCAACAGCCTTTCAGACCCCCTTTTTCCCTGGAACAATTAGTCATTCATTATCCTATATATGAACAAAAATAGCACACATTTATCTGGTCAGCCTTTGTGAATATGCTCGGAGAAAATGTTAGTTCTTGCTGCCTAAAACACACATATTCTATAGAATATTATACAGAATCAGGGAATGGATAATGTTAGCAGGAACCTCTAGCAAATAGGTAGTCCAGCCTCCCTCCTTAATTCTGCAGTTACAGCAGAGTGCTTTGGGCTGTGTTCAGTTGGATTATGAGTACCTTCAAAGACACAAACTCTTTGGAAAACCCATACTGGGTTTTTACCTCACAGTAAAGTGGTCTTTCATATGCTTTATTGGATTTACCTGTGTTTCGCTTTGTTGCCATTGCCTCTTCTGTTATGGGTACCAGTGAGACATGTCTGGCTCCATCTTTTGTATCAGGCATCTAAGTGCATGGATAAGACACCTCTGTAGCCCTTTCTTTTACAAATTAAACAGTCTCTTTCAGCCTTTCCTTATATGAGCTGTGCACAAGACCTTTCACTGTCTTTGTGTCCTTTCATTGTACTCTTTTTAACATACCACCTTTCACGCTGGAAGGTTCTTTGTAATGCCTGTAAAATTTCTGTGTGTCTTCTCCTAAAGTCAAAATTATAAATCTTGCTGATCAAATTTTAGTCAAAGAATCTTGGTTTAATCTATATCTCTTACTTCTTTAATTTAGGAGATTTTATGGTAATTATTATTGGCATTTGTCCTGATTCCAAACAGAACAGGGTTAATTTCTGAAGCAGCCAGGTGAGGGCATGGCTAGAACCCAGAGGTTATTCTGTAACACCTCACTTTTATTAGGGAGTCTCTTTCAGGGATAAGTGCTTCCTTCTGGTCAAATGAGTATGGTGAATGGAGCAGAGGGACTGGTGGGGGTAATGGGGCAAAGGAGGTAGTCAGGTATTATCTGCTGCCAGGGGTTTTCTGTGGTGAGCCATGTTTCTTTCCTTCTAGCCTCTGTCAATAGTATTGGTGTTGTTGCTCTTCATTTTCTTATCTTGTTTCTCTTTCCAGTCAATTGTTCTTATCTCAGCCTGTGATCTTTACTTTTAGTGCCTCCAATTCTCCTCTCCAGCTCAAGGCGAGGGAGAAGGGGGAAAGAAAGGGTAGAAGTGAGCAGCGGTATGATTTGGAGAATCTCAGTGGGAGCATTCAGTTGGGGAGTATCACTCCTATGTCATGACTTATTTCTGCATAATCCATTAAAATCTATTAAGGTCAAAATTTCTGTTATGAAAAGGGATTATTTCCCTTTTCAAGTCTTCTCAGTCTCTAAGCACCTTTGGTAGATTAAGTTGGCCAATATCTGTAAAATTTTGGAGTTAAATATTCACATATATACTCGTACACTTTTAGCTTACATTTTACTCATGACTTGTCCTTTTGTTCCAGTTAATCAATATCTGGTTTGAATAGATCTTAGGCCTCTGAAGTCTCTCTGGTTAAAACTCTTGTGATTTACTGTAATATGATATCTCTCCAAGACCTATCTTGAAAGGCAATGCTTCCTGCAGTGGTTTGTGCACTACTTTCACATTTTCATGCAAGCTACTCAAGTCACTCTCAAATTCCACACTTTAACAACTGTGCAGTGCATCATCCTCTGAAATGCCGGTTTTAAGTGTGCATTCAATCACTTTAATCACTACAAATACATGATACATTGCCAAAGACTCAAACATGTTTATGCATATCTAGCTTTTGCGTTGTCAATAATCATACTTTAAAATATAATAGTATTTTTAGTTATTACCATAACCTCTAGCAATATTTTAAATTTAATTTTGTAGATCTGCCTCATATGAAAATAACTTTAAAATGTGTTTATTCCTGTCACTTTTCTATTTTAAAATACCAAGTGTTAACTTTCACTAAATAACACTGTTTCATTGAGTCTATTACTTTATGTATTGACAGTTTTATGTTCTTTCTTAGTGGAAAACTGCATCACTCTTGACAAATACTGCCTAAATTCTTTCTACTGTAGCCACTTGACAGTTCTTGAGCCATTACTCAATTTTAGCTTTCAGAAGAATTAAGCTGTATTAGCAAAAATTTGACTGTTCAATAGATTTGGTGAAATATGAAGTCAGAGGTTTCTGTAATGCTTTGTCTCCAAGTTAACTAATACACTGCTAAGTGTACTCATTAGCAAACCTGGACTTCTATTGCAATTCTTGTCCATAATATCTTTCCAGATAATAATATTATAATAATTACATAGCAAAAGAAATTCTGATGTTCCATCATGTTTTTAACAATACAGTATGTCACTTTGGCACAATTTTAGCTATGACTGCCTAATTTAAGTGCAATGGATGTTAACCAGAAATTCTTCACAGCAGAGTGTATAAAATTCATAGCTTGTCTGGACACATTAAATGGTACAATTGCTTATCCTAAATTGGCTTGTCTTATAATGTAGAAATATTAAACAGAATCAAAGTTCACTTCAGTTCATTTTGGACAATTTATAGAAAGTTCTTTTGCAGTCTCTAGACATTAATCACTGTGTACAAAGTAAAAAACTGAAAAGCTGATGAATAGAAATCAAAGCAAACACATGAGCAGCCAAGTGTACAGCAAGAAACTAGAGCCCTCCTTCCTGCCTGTGAAGAGAGTCCTATTCCTAACAAATGGTAGATTGGACTAGAAAATAAATATTTATGAGAAGAACTTTGTTCAAGCCGTGTGGCTTAGATGAATTCTTTTTCCTTCAGATGAATCAGATTAGTTTGCCAACATCCTAAACTGCAGAACATCAGAGCTAGCCTACATTAAAACAGTGTTAAGTGGACAGGACATGTCTCTTTTTTTTCATATGGGGATCCTTAAGCTTTACATATCCAACTTATCAGAAAGAAATAGTCATTAGAAGTGTTAGTGAACAGACAGAGACCAAACCATTTCAATTGTGGCTTCAGTAATGTTATCTGTGTACTCATTGGGCAGAGGGTTAGAGACAATTAGAAATAATTATTTTTTGCAAAGCAAACCCTTTCTAAGCTCAAACGAGAGGAGCTTTTTACATTTTAGTTCAGTGCTTTAAGCATTAAAAAAAAATTCTTTAACTGCTTTTTATATATGTTAATATAAGAGAAAATAATAATGATGATGAATAGAAACTAAGACACGCACGTGGGTAAATTGTCATCAAGAACTCATTTTAAAAATGTAACTTCCCTATCTTGTGGTTATAATTCTTTTGTGCATAAAAAATGAGATTTCCACTGCATTTTATAAGAAAAATCTGTCTATGTGGTTTAATAAAAAGAGGAAAAATTCTGAAGTTTGATGGAGTTACAGACTAACTGTATGATCTTCTTACTTCCTTTGTTTGGATAAAGGAACATTTGTAACAATAACTGTAATTACATGGAAACATTTCCAGTGGAATTTTTCACATAGAAAAGAACAAATTCGGGTGGCTCAGAGCTACACTTTTTATAATCTACTGCTGTACCAATGCATCACAAGTTACAGTGCTGAATGTCAAACTATCTTGGCAAAGATCTGTCCAGATGTCTCTACAAGGGAAGATAGAATGGTTCTTGCTAATGGTGAGATACTAATTAACCAAAAAACATGTTTGAAAACCTTAAGAAAATGGTATTATTTACTCCATGTCTAAAAGGATTACTTTTTAAAAAATCTTTTGCTCAGAACTTTTCATATTCTCTTCCACCTCTTCCCCTCCACCTCAATACTTCATGTATGGGATGGAAATATCAAAAACACCATCCAATCTTGAACATATTTATGTGTTTAAATCCATGGAAGCCAAATACATGCTTTGACTTTTCAATATGATTATTAATTTGACTAGTAGGCAACTGTCATATATGCAAAATGTCTGGACTAATAACAGAATTTTACATGGTCAGGAAAGTTAATTTACATTCAAGGGATATCATGACTTCTTTGCATGAAATAATACAATTTCAGATTACTTTAATGAGAATTTATAAATGGCCTCTGAAATGTGGGAGAGCCTTATTTAAATGTGAAAATTTTGCTGTGCTAAGAGTGTCTAATCAGTTCTTCATGAACTCACTTTAAATCACTAACAAAACTAAATACATTATAATAACATATTTCATGAAAATGAACAGGACATCAAAGAGGTTATGAAAAAAAGATTATTAAAAATGAATATAAAAGGGAAACTTCTGTGTATTAAAATAAAACAAAACGAACAACAACAACAAAAAAACACCTCCCAAATTAAAAACTGAGAGTTAGGCTTCAAATTTAGTTCTATGAGCTGTCTTTCACACACAAATTGAAAATAAGACAAAGTCCAGAAGTACTGATATGCATTGAACACTGAGTTAGTAAAGAAGTTTGTTGATTACAAATGGAACTCTTTTAAATGTGGGGAAAAATGATAAATTGATAATTTAATAGCCAGCATAGCTGTACTTATGAAATTTCTGATTCAATTGATGATAACATACCACTAATGTAGTTCTCAGATACACAACCTGATCTCAGCAGTGAGTTCAAGAATAAGGCATAGACCAAATAGTATCACCTAACACTGAGAAATTGTTCCTGGAAACATGATATCTTAAGTAAAGGTGATTTTTTTTTTTAAATTATTATCATTGTTGCAATTCTAAAAGTATAAAAAAGAATGAAAAATATCAGTCTTCTACCTACACACCTGATTTGGAACTGGATTTTAAGATCTTTGCTTCTTACCATTCTCTTATTTATTTATTCTTAGTAGCATATAATCCTAGGAGACCAAATTTAATTGAAACCCAAGTTAATTTAAATTGTTTTATCTTGGCATAAAAATTCAGTAAAATATTTCAAAATTATCTAAGTGAAAAAAAAAAAGACACAAAGCTGCATTTAAAATGTTGTAGGCAAGTGAAAACCCAAGTGCTATTGAATCTTATTTTCCTAGTCACCCACTATCCATTGCAGTGAAAAGATTTATGTGAAACTTAGATTTCAAGTTTTTTAATTAAAGTGATTTTACATAGCATTTTTATTTTTCTTAAAGAGATGAAAAGCATTTATCCCCAATTTGAATTTCATACTTGAATTTGATACTTTTTTTTTCTGAAACTTTTAGTTAAAATCGCAGTGTTCTCCTTCTCCCACAACATATCCTAAATATGAGTTTGATAATTCAGTTAAATTTGCAATGATGACTTAATCAGTTTTGTTAACAACAAGAGATGTAAGCTTTTCCTTGAGCATCAGTTGGTGTGAGGTACAAAAATGTTAACAGACAGATAGAACAACTGTTATAACCAGCTTCATCGTATAGTTGTGGAAAGATGGCAGGGGGTAAATTAGAGGAAACTGAGAAATTATATTTACATCCTAATAGAAGTTAAAATGGTGTGGGAATTATAAACCAAAATGCAGTTGCTACTTCCTGGAAGCAATGTCGTGAGCATGCTCTAAACCTATTCCATGATGCTTCCCCATATATGCACTCTGCAATTGTAAGCACCAGCTAAGGGGAATGAAATGGAGGATGGAGTGGCAGCTACTGCAGCTAGGCTCTGTTGAAATCCTTGAAGGTAGAGGAACTCAATGGCACTTTTGCACCAACCAATAACAAAGGTATGTATGACTAGAGTCACTTAAGCTCTACCTAAACATAAACAACTAGCATAAAAGCAAGTTGAGAATGGGGGAAACTTAGGGACAACTCCTTTGTACCTTCTGGGATGAGTTGACAGACTGAACCTGTCTTCTCCCTGATACGGATGCCTGTCCAGTGTGAACCATGCTCTGTGGACTGAACACTTTTATTGGGATTAGGGCTTGTCTGTGTATTGCTTTGAATATATTTTTACAGGCAGATACTTTCACTGGCAATCCTTAAACCTTAACCTGTTATAATTTTGTATTAATAAAGAGTGTTATTCTGTAGACTGTTAGTGTGAGCCCTTCATGGGTGCTGGCAGCCACTGGGAAGACCCACTGAGGGATCTCCCTTAGTCTGCCAGCATGTGTCCCTGAAAAAGTCAGTTGAATCGCTCCCAGATCCAGAGGGATTATTCAGTGAAAGATCCCCGTAACAGAATGCTGACAGACTAGTTGGGCACAAGGGCCTCAGCTTTTCTGGGGCACTAACAGACAAAGTAAATACTAGAGGTCAAGGAAATCTCCCTTTTTCATGTGACAATAGAAAAAGTCATGTCCTGGAAGTGAAAAGGAAATTGCAAAAAGATAGGAGATAGAACATGTGTAGAGAAGATGTGTTGAAAAGGATACAGGAAAAATAAGAACAAAATAATGTGTGAACAGTAAAGGGTAGTCTGTGGGTATTTATATCTGAAAAAGCCTATTTTGGGGATGTGAGGTAACACTGGTTTGTAAGAATAGGGCTGACTTTCCTTTTCCTTCTCTCATACAAGTTATTCACTTATCCCTGTAATACACAGCTGACTTCATGCCTAGAGCTTAATTACCACTTATCAAAGCTGCACAATAAGTGGTCTCTTGTAGTTTATAATAAGTTCAGTGTCTCAAGTGGCTCACTGTGTTTATTTTTCTTTGAAGCTGTCTATCGCCTTACTCTAGTGTGCCATGTGAAACCTAAATGGGGAACTCACAAGCTTCCATTCAGTGGTACCAGACTGCATACTATTATCATCAACATGGCTTTCAGGTTAATTTGCCAGTTCTCACTCTCTGATGCTTCCCCTTGCACGGCAGGCTTCTTGTCTTTATCTTCAAAAGAACGATAGCATAGCAAATCTGGAGTCTTAGGCTGGGAGTTAGAGACCATCACCTAAAATTACTAATCAATTACCAATATGTCTATCTCTAGGAAGCTGACTTTGTTTCATATGCACCTTTGACTCATATCATAAACCAAGACTTTTAAATAACAGAATATGTACAATGGATTTAGTCTAATCTATCCCCCCAGCAAGTTTTCGTCCTAAATTTCAAATAAAAATGAAGTGCTTACACTATATAAGCCTTTTTTTTTTTTTTTAGCTAGGAGTGGTTTTCATTATTGTAGCCCTCATTGTACTGCTTGTGAAATATATTACTTTTGAGGAAATTAAGTGGAAACTACAAATTTGATACTTACTAAATAATTTTCACCTAAAAATGCAGCAGTAGTGGTCTAAACCAATGAGTGATACCTGAATAGCTCTGGAACACAGGCATGGTGGGAATATATTGAAACTTAATAGAGCAGTAAAACACAAAGCTGCTGAACATGATAGAGTGTAGTTGTACAGATCTCACTACAAAATACTTCAGTCTGTTGATTCACTTCTTTTCCATCAGTTTATTTGTTAATATTCAGAAAACAAAGACCTCTCAGAGACTCTAGTATCTCTAGTTTCTATTATTAATCTTCTAGCCCATTAATTATCTGATGTGATATGTTCATTTAAGAGAGACTAATATTGTAGATAATGCAATAGGCAATTTTTGATTTTTTTTTATTTCAGAATTCCTCAGCAAAGTTTCCTGGTGTCACACGCTATCTTCTAGGGTTTCCCACACAGTCTATCAAACAGTTTCTATTAGGTGGCTTGGATTGTTCAATCAATTTTCTTCAAATAGCTGTAATTACTGATGTAATGTCTTTATCTCTTGCAGAACTTATGTCTTTCTCTTATTATGGAAATTTAATATATTTTTTATTAACAGTCTTATTCAAGCAACTGTATCATGTGGATAGAAATCTAATAATGAAATTTTATATGTCTTCATATTTACATAAAATAATAAATTTTCAGTTAGTTTATGATTTGTAACTAGTAGCTTATATTACTAATGGATGTAAAATTTTCACATCTTTTGTTCTGGTTTTCTCCTTTACCTGTGAGGAGTGCCAAAAAATAATTTACATTTTCTGCAGTAAATGTTTCTTAAAATTAATATCTATTACTTTCTTTATGTACGATTCAGACTGTTCCATTTTTCTTAAGTTTTTATTGGTCTTAAGGTTGTATTTAAAAAGTAACAAAAACCCGCTATGTGAGCTTAAAAGTCTCACCACTACTTTTTATGTGGGAAAATCACATTTCTTTGGAGGAAAAGGGATGCCACAATTTACCCCAAGTGTATATTCTGTTATATATTTTATATATATTTGTTATATACCTAATACTGTTTTTTTTTATTTTAAAAATACATAGAATTAGAATACATAGCAATTCAGTACCATTTTAAGACCTCAGTCATCTATTTCTTCCATTAGATCTACTTACATTTGGAAGTGGTTTTGTCAATTTTCCCATTTTATATTCAGGAATATTCCTTTAGCTTCATGAAACAATTGTGAGTAACCTGGTCTGACAGTAAACTAATTTTCTCTCTACTTATTTTATTTTGTTACCAGAAGGAAAAACTCCAATCTTTGCTTTTAAATCATAGAAATTATATATGTTGACATCTGCAAAGAAGCAATTTTCAAGAGGATTTCTGATACAGATGAGAAAGATGAAAAATACGTAACTATTGGATGCACAGTACAGTAAGTTTGCAATTTAATACTAAGCAGATTCTGTATTTAATTTATTAGCTTTTAATGATGTGTAACTTTCTAATAGATATGGGTTTATGTCTTAGTATAAACACATAAAAAATATGGGCTTTAGGAAACACAGATTTTAAATATTTTCAATATCTTTGTTTCTAAATTGCATGTGCATATGAACTACATAAAAACATGCAAAATGCTTAGAGCTCATAATACATTATTGAAATGAATGGCAGTTTGTGTAGGCAGGGTGAGCAGATTGGGTTTTTTTTGTTTTTTTTTTTTTTGTGGGGTGTGGGAGTGAGGGGTTGGTTTTTTTTGTTTTGTTTTGTTTTGGGTTTTTTGTTTGGTTGGTTGTTTTTTGTTTGTTTACTTATTTTTTTAATTCTCCACAACTTAACTAGACCCAGTGATTTCCAAACAAGTGGAAGCCATTGCTGCTAATACCAGGTGTGTGCTACGGCAGACAGAACCCCCCAAGAAGGATGCAGCTGTTAGGTGAGTGGCTGCACAAAGTGTCTGAGGCTGGCATTAGTCCCAGAGGCCAGAGTGGGAGATGTCTGCATATGATGCGAGCAGGTGAATGACTTGCTGTGCTTAGTGGCAGACCTCAAGAAAGAGGTAAAGAGGCTAAGGAGTATTAGGGAGAGTGAAAGGGAAATAAACTGGTAGACCCCCAAAAAGTTCCAGCAGGAGACGGTGGAGCCCTACCCTTCCTGCAATCAGGCAGATGTAGTAAACCAAGTAGATGAAGGGGAATAGAAACAGGGCCTTGATAGGAGAGATGAAAAAATTCCCTCCTGACCCCCATCACCTCCCCAGGTGTCTTTAAGGAACAGGTATGAGGCTCTGGGCCCAGAGAGTCAGGCAGAGGACAGTCAAGAAGATCTGTCTGGAAGGGGTCCTGTAATCTGTCTACTAGGTAGAAGGGTAGTTGTAACATGCAGCTCCCTTCTGAGGAGAACTGAGGGCTCTATATGCCAACCGGGCCCATTCCACAGGGAAGTCTGCTGCCTTCCTGGGGCCCAGGTGAGAGATATTAGTAGGAGACTCCCTGAACTAATCCAGCCCTCTGATTTTTATCCACTCCTGGTAGTCCAGGCAGGAAGCAATGAAATTAACAAAAGATGTACTAGGGAAATTATTAAGGACTTCAAGACAATGGGTTCATTAGTTATTTGGACAGGAACACTGGTGGTGTCTGCCTCAGTTCCTACAGTGGCAGGGATAAATGAGAAGCAGGAAAACCCATATTATCAATAGGTGGCTAAAGAACTGGAGGAGTATTGCTTTTTTTGATGATGGGGCAAATTCTGTGTTACCAAGCCTGCTAGAGTCAGATGGGCTACACCTGTCTAACAAGGGCAAAAAGGACTCTAGCCTGCAAATTGGCAGGGCTGATGAGGAGAGCTTTAATCTGGGTTTGAAGGGGGAAGGGGTTGAAACCAGGGTCTCCAGCAATGAGCCCAAGGGTGGAAAGCCAGAGTTAGGAGTAAAGTCAGCAGCCCAGCTGAAGTGCATGTACACTAATGCATACAGTAGGGGTAAAAAACAAGAGGAGCTGGAAGCCATTGTGCAGCAGGAAATCTGTGACGTTATCGCCATCACAGAAACATGGTGGGATGACTTGCATGAGTGGCTTCCATGGATGGCTACAAACTCTTCAGAAGGGATAGACAAGCTAGAAGAGGTGGAGGGATGGCTCTTTATGTTGACTCTGTAGAACTTGAATTCAGCAATGATAAGGTTGAATGCCTGTGGATCAGAATCAAGGAGAAGGCCAACAAAGCTGACATCCTCATGGGAGTCTGTTATAGACCA
Source organism: Sclerurus mexicanus (assembly GCA_013396755.1). NCBI lineage: Eukaryota > Metazoa > Chordata > Aves > Passeriformes > Furnariidae > Sclerurus > Sclerurus mexicanus. The sequence continues at coordinate 28,635 of VWZF01005399.1, forward strand.
CCCTACCAGGATGATGAGGGTGATAAATTATTCTACAAGCAGCTGGCGGGTATCTCAAAATGGCCAGTCCTTGTTCTTGCGGGTGGCTTTAATCTGCTGGATGTCTCCTGGAAACTCAACACAGCAGAGAAGGAGCAATCTAGGAGATTCCTAGAGTGTATAGAGGATAATTTCCTGCTTCAGCTGGTAAAGGAGCCTACGAGGGGTGGGGCCCTGCTAGACCTGCTCTTTGTAAACAGAAAGGGGTTGGTAAGAGATATGGTGGTCAGAGGCCATCTGGGGCTCAGTGACCATGAAATAAGAGAGTTCTCAATACTCAGGGATGCAAGGAGAGTCATTGATAAAATTTCTACCCTGGACTTTTGGAGGGCTGATTTCAGCCTACTCAGAAGACTGGTCCAGAGTGTACCTTGGGAAACAGTCCTTGAAAACAAAGGGGTCCAGGAGGGATGGACATGCTTCAAGGAGGATGTCTTGAATGCACAGAATCAGGCTGCACCAGCGTGTAGAAAGGCAAGCTCAGTGAGGAAGACAACCAGCTTGGCTGAACAGGGAGATTCTGAAGGAAATTAAGAAGAAAAAGAGAGCTTGTCAACTGTGGACAAAAGGACTAGCTTCTCACGAAGATCTTAAGAATATAAAAAGAAAATTGGAGAGACAAATTTGAAATCAACTTGGCTACTTCTGTTAGGGATAATAACTTGTGTTTCTGTTAATTAATAACATTAATAACAAAAGGAGGGGCAAGGAAAACCTCCATTCTTTGATGGCCTTCCAGGGAAACATAGTTAACAGAAATGAGTCTGTGGTACTGAATATCTTCTTTGTCTCAGTTTTAAACAGTAAGACAGGTTGCCCTCAGGGACAGGTGGCCTCCAGAGCTGGTGGACACAAATGGTCCCCCAGTAGTCCAGGAGAAAATAGTGACTTACTGAGCCACCTGGATCATCACAAGTCTATGGGACCAGAGGAGATCCATCCTAGGGTGATAAGGAACTGGTGAAGAGCTTGCCAAGCCACTCTCCATCATCTACCAACAGTCTTGGCTCACTGGGGAGGTTCCAGGTGGAAGCTGGTGAATGTCACACCAATCCACAAAAAGGGCTGCAAGGATGACCCTGGCAACTACAGGCCTGTCAGCCTGAGTACCTGGCAAGGTTATGGAGCAGATCATCCTGATTGCAATCACATAGCACCTAAAGGATGGACAAGGGATCAGACCCAGTCAACATAGGTTTAGAAAAGGTACGTCCTGCCTGACCAACCCAATGTCCTTTTCTGATCAGGTGACCCACCTGATGGATGAGACTGTGGATGTAGTCTACTTGGACTTCAAAAAAGCCTTTGACACCATCTCCCATAACACACTCCTGGAAAAGTTGGGAGCTCACAGCTTGGACAGGCTCTCTGCTGGGTTGGGAACTGTCTGGATGGTTGGGCCCAGAGAGTGCTGGTGAATGGGGCTGCATCCAGCTGGCATCTGGTCACCAGTGGTGTTCATCAGTGGGGTCAGTGTTGGGCCCAGTTCTGTTTAACATCTTTATTGATGATTCAGATGAGATTATTGAGTCCATCATTAGCAAATTTGGAGATGACACCAAGTTGAAAGGGAGTGTTGATCTCCTGGAAGGCAGGAGGGGTCTGCAGAGGGATCTGGATGGGCTGGAGAGGTGGGCTGATTCCAATGGAATGAGGTTCAACAAGGCAAAGTTCCGGGTCCTGCACTTTGATCGCAACAACCCCCTGCAGCTCTAAAGGCTGGAGAGCAGCCAGGCAGAATGGGACTTGAGAACCTGGATTGACAGGAAGCTCTACATGAGCCAGCAGTGTGCCCAGGTGGCCAAGAAGGCCAATGACATCCTGGCTTGTATCAAGAATAGTATGGCTGGCAGGATGAGGTAAGTGATTCTTCCCCTGTACTCAGTACTGGTGAGGCCACACCAGTGTGTCCAGTTCTGGGCCCCTCAGTTCAGAAAAATATTGGGGTGCTGGAGCAGGTCCAGAGAAGACCAACAAGGCTGATGAAGGGACTCAAACACAAATGCTATGAGGAGAGGCTGAAGGAGCTGGGGTTGTTTAGTCTGGAGAGGAGGATGCTCAGGGGTAACCTCATCACTCTCTTAAAACTACCTAAAAAGAAGTTGTAGACAGGTGAGGATCAGTCTCTTCTCCCAGGAAACCAGCAATAGGAAAAGAGGGTACGGGCTTAAGCTCTGCCAGAGGAGGTTTAGGTTGGATATTAGGAAGAAATTTTGGCAGAGAGAGTAATCAGATATTGGAATGGCCTGCCTGGAGAGGTGGTGGATTCACCATCCCTGGAGGTTTTTAAGATGAGACTGGATGTGGCACGTAGTGCCATGATCTAGTAATCACAGTGGTGTTGGATCAAGGGTTGGACTTGATGATCTCGGAGGTCTCTTGTAATCCAGCTGATTCTATGATTCTATGATATGAATACGAAAAGGTGTTTTTCTTCCTGAAGTACTTAGTTGAATATATAATAGGTGTGAAACCAATATTATCTCTCCCTTTTTCCATGCCACATCATCTAAATGGAATCATTTAGATTGGAAAAGGCCTTTAAGATAATTGAGTCCAACCATAAACCTAACACTGACAAATTCACTACTAGACTGCATCCCTAAGTGCCACATTCATGCATCTGAAAATCTCCAGAGATGGTGACTCAACCAGTTTCTTCGGTAGCCTGTTCCCTTGCTTATCTGTGATAAATATACAGTGTATGCCTTCCTTGACACAACTTAATGCCATTTCCTCTGATCTTGTCACTGGGAGAAGAGTTACCTGTCACCTGGGAGAAGAGATCAACCCCTGCCTTGGTACAACCTCCCTTCAGGTAGTTGTAGACTCTCCCCTGAGCCTCCTTGTCTCTAGGCTAAATAACCCCAGCTTCCTCAGCTTCTCCAAAGTGTGCTCCAGTCACTTCATAAGCTTTGTTGTACTTCTCTGGATTCACTCTTGCACCTCAGTGTTTCTGATATTGAGGGATACAAAACTAAACACAAGAAAAAGAAAAGAGAGTTTGCTGAATTGTAGTAGTAAATAATCTCAGGTTTGGAAGAGAGGCATTCTGGTGCTGCATCTTTACCTACACAGTGAGTGAAGTATGTTTTGCAGTGAATAGGAAGGCTTGTGCTTTTGTGTTTATGTGATCACTCTGTTTACTGAGGTGTCATTTTACTACTGTTGGACTTCACAAAATTTCATTGCACCTTAAGCTGTAACAGTGTTCAGCTGCTAGAAACAACACAGTAAGACAAAGTTGAAATGATGAAGTGTTTGTCACTTATTTTGCAAGAGTTTGATACATGCATGCAGTAGACATTTTTGTTCTTACAGTGTGTTAACAGTCTCTTATAAAACAGTACATTCTTTTCACATTTGCTTTTATTGCATATTATTCTTCCTCACCTTTTCTCCACACATGCTTCATTTTATTATAAATGTTGTGAACTATGTGTTTCTCTCTGTTGCATGTAAGATAACTACTTTTCTTGTTGCTCCCTTTTTTGCATGTTAGGTTCCACAAACTACCAACACACATTTGTTTGCTCCATTTTTAACTTCTACACTCTTGACCTTTACTTGCATTGAACTTTAAAGTTTGCAGATTCTATTTCAGATCTGAAGAAGGCATGGCAGAAAAAAATCATTCAATTTTTTCCAACTATATAAAGTTGTACTAGGAACATACATTACTTCCAACTGTACGGTTTGTCCTGTCTCCCTTGCCTTTCATAGTTAAATGAATATTAATATTATTTTTTTTTCTTTTGGTATTAAAAAAGGAGCTAAAAACATTTTTACCTATACAAGCAAGTTTTTGTGAAGCATTGACTTCACTGGGTGCTCTGAGATTCTCAGAGATGAATTACTATATCTGAGCGAATATAGGCCAGTTAATACAAAATGTTTTCCCATTCCACTACATATAGAAGCTGTAAAAGTGAATATGAAAATAACATGAAGCTAATAATGCATCACTTCCTTGACTGTACAAATTCAATGATGCAGAAATTAAAAAGTCCTTCTGTGTAATAACACTATCATGTGACTAGGCAATAAATAGAAGGTGATCACTCCACAGAGTGATTTATTCATAAAATGTAATCATAATGCCGAAGCGATATACATGTTGCCACATAGGTTCTTGATGATCACTTTAGTCAAGGGTATTTAAATTTCTTGATAGCATCAAATTAAAAGCAATATCACAAAATGACAGGGTCAGTCAAAATTGTGGAACTTTTCTTAGATAACTTTTTTCATAAGTATTCAAAACTTCTCGTAGATGACTTTACGAACAAATGAGATGGATTCTCATGAAAAACCTCTACCTGTTTTATTTATTTCTACTTCTGGAAAGCACATATCTAATCTGGAGACTATCTGTCTGTTATTCCATTCTGGTGTTTTCCAAAAATAAAATGGCCCATTCATGTTCATGTATAGAAAGCACTACATAGAAGAAATGCAAACATAATTCCTGTTTTACATATCAGTCACCATGAAAAAATTCAATGAGAAGTCAATAATAGTTATAAAGAGTAATGCTAATGATGTGTTTATCATGCAATCAAGTTGTAGAAATTTAGAAGAAAATGCAGCATATAACAGAACACAATATTGGGACAAAACTCAGAGGTAAGGCAATACATATTTCTTGCTTAATGAAAGAATAAAAAAAAAAGAGTTGGCAATATACCAGTAGATGCAATACATTTACCTAATTTTTAAAGAGAAAAAAACAAAATCAACCAAACAAAAAACCCCTAAACAAACAAAAAAAAACTAAAGAAAAAACACAGAAGACAAATAAGAACAGTCACACTGCATAATATACCAAAGTCCTCATTGAACCCTTTAGTTAATTTTCCCATTTCATCCCCAAGCCACACCTGTCAAAGGCAATCAGTGCAGTGCTGCCTGTTTGCTGAAGCAGTGCCAGTTCCTAACAGTTATATATAAGCCAGCTAGAAGGAGACGGTCTATTAATTTCCTGGAATGGGTATCTTGTGACAGAAACTTATAAATTTCCAAAATAATTGCTATCAGATTAAGTGGAAAGCTCATTCCATTTATTAGATAAATACGTTGATGCATTTCTTTTCAGTAAGTTATGGTAATTGAACAGTATAAGAATAAATGTTTAAGTCTCTATTTCAAACAGGGACTCCTTTGAACGTAGCTGATGCTGCACTGAGCAAATTGCCTGTGCTAGTAGACTTCTTATTAAGTATAGGTTTAGAAAATTGTTACATTTATCTGTGTATCAATCTAATCAAATCTCACCAAATAATGATTAGGTTTACTGCAAAAAAATAATTTCACTACAACAAATTATTATCACAGTCTAATTATTACATAGTTAAGGTCATGTCTACGTTCACTGGCATGGTCCTGAGAGTTACTGAAGTTAGTAAAGTTTCTGTAGTAAATCTGATTCCTTGAACATGTGTTGTCTTTAGCATAATCTGTGTACTCTATCTTGAGACTGCATTTACAGAAAAAAATTGCAAGAATACTCTCTGTAGAATATATCTGAAAAAAAACCCCAAACCTAAAATTGGGGTGATTTCATGAAATGTCGTGATTTCATGTAAAAATAGAAAAAGGAAAGAAAGCTAGTGATAAACATAATACTATAAAACTATACAAAAACAAGTAAAATGTTTTTCTCACATTTTCAAAATGGAGGAAATACAATGGAGGAAATTCCATGGGTGGATTTGCAGCTTTTACCAAGCCAAATTTTGAAAAAAAGGTTTTGTAAGAGGAAAGGTTAAGGGCTTTTTTACTTTGTGGATCAAAAAAGGAAGATACCTCGTTTTGGCTGGAGTGGTCATTGCTTTGCATTCAGGTAGTTCAGAGGAGTATTGTAAATAGAATTCCAGTGTGTATCACTTCTTTGCCCTTGGCTGAAGAAGCCGTACTGTTGAATTTCAAAAAGAAAATCAAGTATTCCGTAGTTCTATCTACCCAATCATTACCTGAGAACATAGTATTCTTTCACAAGAGGAACTATTACCATAGTCAAATAGAGAAATTTTTCAGTAACTTTGGACTGTGCATATTTAAAAAAAACCAACCAAACAAACAAACAAAAAAAAAAAAACCCACACAAATTTTCTGAACTTAAGATGTTACATATGAGAAATACTGAAATTACTTAATACATCTGACTGCTTTGCACATCTTGTCTGACATGTCTTTAAAATGTCATTGTCCAAATAATGATTAGCAGTCTTTTTCTGGTTTATTGTTTTATACCCCAGTGGATTGAGATAATTTAAACTGATTCATGTCTAGTAGCTGTAGAAACATTTTGAGACCTATATAATTTTGTCTGATAATAAATAATAGACATTGTTGGGATTTGAATCATAACAATAAATTATTCTCACATAGTGATGCTTCTAGAAAAATGTGGTAGGTGGCTGTTGCTTGACATTGAAGAAAATCAATAACAGGGTTTGACTGTTTATTTACCAGTTTTGCTATAGACAATGAGTTTAATCTTTGCAATGTGCGTAAAACAAGGCTGAGACAAAGTTATTCTAGTTTTGCTCGTGGACTTGCTGTTTCATTTTCTGACTGGTGCAGGTGTTCTTGGCCTCATTTTTTTGTAGCAAGAACTGTTGCTTTATATACAGTGATAGTAATGATAAAATACCTGTACTTCAAATTATACTGAAGTTTGGTCTATTAATAGTTTCACTTGCTCATTAACTTGAAAAACAAACAACCAATAAACCAACACAATTTTAGAAGACCAAGCTGTTATTGATAAATCTTCAAGAAGAATCTGGTTTTATTTGAAATAGTATTTCATGTGACAGTAGATTGCATTCATTTTCTTAAACATATACATATATTCTTGTCATGGTTTACCTCTAGCCATCAATTAAGTACTATGCAGCTTCTCACTCACTGCCACTATCACCCAGTGGTGTGGAGAATTGGAAGGAGAAGATAAACTTTATGGGTTGAGATCTGACCAATTTTCTATTTGAAACAAAATAAAACAGAGTAATAGTATTAAAAGTACTATTATTGCTACCAATATTACTAGTAGTAATGAAGAGAGAAACAAGTATTGCACAACACAATTCTTCACCATCTTACCAATACTCAGCCCATCTCCCAGCAGTGAACAGCAGCTTCCAGCCAACGGCTCCCAGTTTATATACTGAGCATGATATTCCATGGTATTGAACATCCCTTTGGTCGGTTCAAGTCAGCTGTCTTGGTTGTGCTCCATTCCAGCTTCTTGTGCACCTGCTGGCTGGCAGAGCATGGGAAACTCAAAAAATCCTTGACTTAGAGTAAGAACTACTCAGCAACAACCAAAACATCAGTGTGTTATCAACAGCTTTCTCTTACTGAATACAAACCAAAACAATTGTACCAGCTATTGAGAAGAAAATTAATTATCCCAGCCAAGACCAGGACATTTGTAACACACATAATTTACATAAAAAAATGCAGAAGCCTTCCTTAACTTCTGTGTAATAATGTCTGGTTTTTGTGTTTGTTAATATGATAACACAGTTAAAAAGTAAAGCAGGATAGTTTAACTATGTGGCCTCTCTTAAATTCAATCAGCTGGACTCTTCTATCACCATCCTTTAATGTAACACAATTCCACTGAAATTAATGGAGCTACTCTAGTGCATAGCTCTGAAAAGATGGCTAAGATGTTGGATAACCTACGCCTTACTTAACCATATCTACTTTAAATAAATTCCTGAGGACCATCCACTCATTATGAGCACACACTTTTCTTGCTCTCTCTACCCATTTAAAAGGAAGAAAAAATGTAAATTGTTGGCTATGTTGGCTATATATGTGTGAGATAGATTTTTTCTGTTATATTACTTTTTTTAAGCTATTGTAATAATTATTCTGCACCATTTTTTGGGAGCTCATTATCTTTGAATATCAACAATCATCTAGTTTGTCTCTAACTTTGCTGATGATTTCAAGGCTTGCTATTAGCTGTAAATCCCTTGTATGTTTTAGGAGATGTTATGTTAAAAATTACATTTACTACAATTTGTTATTTGCAATAACTTTTTAGAAGGCAAAATAATTTAGTATAGTATCTTAAATATACCAACTTTCAATATGTTTAGTGGCGTTTTTAATCATGCCCTTGATATGTCACTTTAGTTAAGACAGAGAATTATTCAACAAAAACCAATCTTCCTTTCCACTTCCTTTGTAAGTTTTTGGACAATCATTTGAAGAATGTACAATTGTTACTTAGAAGTTTATAGAAAAAGTTGTCATTGACCAATTGTGAGCAAAATTTTGGAACTCTTATTTGTGCCATCTATATTATATTTGAATTGATTTATATGTTTATTAAGCAAACCTAATCAGCAAGTGATTAATAAAAATTGTCCATAATATCCTGATCCAATTTGTAATTGTCAGTTGTACTACTCATAGTGAACAATTAGGAAAAACTGGAAATTCATTTAGCAGGAAAAAAATATAAGAAGTTTTAAAATCATATCATCTTTTACATTATTTCGGTGTAACTTGAAATATTTTTTGATGATATTCATAAGAGGGAGATCGTCAGTAAGGAGAGTTACAAAAAATTAAGATTCATGAGTTATATTTGTTTGTGAGCTCCAGTCAGAAAGTAAAAGATACTTGTATTATGAAGAGAACAACTGTTGGTATTTCATATTCTTGATTTTGCTAATGTTGGATTTGCTGACATTGCTGCAGTCTGTGATGCTGAGGGGGATACAAAATAATTATATTCAGAGTTAGAACACGATATATATCAGAGTTAAGCACAGTAGCTTATAGGAAAAAGTGTGTAGGCTACTATGATTCCTCTCTGGGACTATAGTCAGTGCCCCAGGACATTGGGGACTTTCTCAATTTCATCATTTTCTTAAGATGCATCTTGGTGACAGATAATGATTTCCCCTCTTCTGTAGCTTGCTTTCTAAGTTAGTTTCTGTAGCGGTAGTGAAGATGAGCATAACTGAGGTGAAAGTTTTAAGTACTTGCTGTCATTTTTGCCCTCCTACTTTTTCTTATTGGGGTTATGTCAATTTCATTCCTTTTATCCTAAGAGGATAGCCTAGTTTGAACTCTGCCCTCAAGCCTAAAATAGATATGTGCTATGTCAAATTCCAGCACAATGCCCCCAATGTATCATTTAGTTTTTCTTTGTTTTGATAACACTAAAATATATGAAAATTATTAGATACTGTATTTTTTAATATAATGAGCCAATTCTTACAAAATTCATTCAATTTAATTACTTGGAATGGAAAGAGCCCTGTAATTCCTACACAGTAAAGGATCAAGTTCTTTCTCATGGTTAGAATGTAGCTCTCTAGAATTGCTGGAAGATTGAAATGAAAGTTGCAGACTATTTAAAATTATTTGCCTTCATTAATCTCTCAGTTGAGAGCATGAATATATTTTCAAGCAAATCTCACTACTGTTGCCATTTAAGACAGGCTGCATCTTAGATCATTTTCGAAGTTCATGGTCTCAAGAAAGAAAATACATTGCTCCAGGAGTGCCTTTAAGGCATTGCAATTGACAGTTGAGGTTTTTACTAGCTAATATAGAGATAATGTGCGTTAACGTACCAAAATTCCAATTTCGCCTTACACTATTTAAATTGGTTGTTTCTTTTTTTGGGTACTGTAATGTTTTTTATGATTATATAATAATTCCAGCTGCACTTTGATGAAATGAACTGTAGTATGTTTTTGATATCAACAGCAATGTTCTCTAAGAGCAAAACACACTGGTCTAGAAAACAAAAATAAAACCATATACTCCACTTTTGTTCTGTCTTATTAATAAGTGGACACATTTGCCTAATAAGCACTGTTGTGCCAAATAAGAAATATCTTATAGTCTTAAGTGACTATTTGTCGTCCTGGTTTGGCTTCAGCTACTGCCAATAAAAATCCCTGTATCTGCACATAAAAGTAAGTCTGCTATCTTATTTTAGAAGTTTTGACACTAGTCTCCCCAGTTACTTGCTAGAGAGGAAAAGTGAGAGAAAAAGTGAGAAAAAAAGATAGAGGGGAAAATTATTTTTATGACCTTTTCTAGGGCTCATAAGTAATTGAATTAGTTGCCATGCATATTTTCCTGTTTGAAGTATTTTAGAGCAAGAGCAGCAGTAGCAGCAACAAGAATTCTTGTGTTCAGACTGAATAACTGTAGGCAGGTACTTATTAGTCAACACAGGAGCTGAATCAAGTCTGACAAGATGTCAGTACACCTACTGACCTACAGTGTGTTTATCTTAATAATATTTTCCTTTACATGGTATGAAAAAAGATCCATACTCTTGTCACAATGCTTTATCCAGTACAACAGAATTTATATTTGTTTCACGTGAAATAGTTTGGCAGTAGTGGCACAAAGCACATCATGAAATGACAAAAACTAGTTCTCATGCTGTCTGAAATATCTTATTTCTAAGCTTACTTGCCTTATTTTGCCATTCTTGGGATAGATCTTGAGGACTGTAGTCAAAGTCCTTTCTGGCAAAAATCTCCTGTTTCTCTCAAGGACCTTTCTAAGTAAAGTAAGATTGTTTATTATATGATATAAAGGATTCTAATTGGTGAATTTAAGAGCTTACGTATCTGCTGTTTTGTCATACAATTTAAATAGCTACAGATAGATCATCTAGTGGGGCTAAGCAGTGTAAGTTTTTTAGCTGTCAGCAGTAGTTTTATAATGACAAAATATTGGTCTTGGTATCCACAGTAAAGGCTGCTTTCAGCTTTAAGCACAAAGGATGTGATGAGTAAGCAATCAGGAGAAGAAGGGCATGTGTTCAGGGAAAGATCAGCAGCTTTCCAGCCTATCATGCTACACCAGACATCGTAGTTTAAGCAGCCACAGCAGCATAATTGCACAAAGGGTGGATAATGTGTGAAATGGCATCATGATCCAACACGTCTCTGTTTTAAATTGATTGTGGGTAATTACTGCCCCATTCACCATCTTTACTGCCTCTGAGTTTTTACTGACTTTATCTTGATGGTCTGATATTGTTCCTTTCTGTTGATCAGATTTGAAGCAGACTGACATCAAAGTAATGTGTGGTCTATACCAGTATGCTAAATATCAAAATTCAGGTGTTCATAAGTTGTTAATCAATCAATAGCTATTATAAAACAAACAAGCCAAGAAACAAAAATTCTATCCTCCACTATATAGAAATAGTAGTCTTTTCTAAAATTTTTAAGATGTTCATTCACAGTCATATAAGTATATTCATTGTTCCATTGATCTTCATGAGTTTCACAGAAATCTTATAAAATGTGTGGCATTGTGCATCTACTAGAGAAGTATGTTGTCTCATGTTTTCAGTCTGTTGAGTTTTTGCTGTATTGGTATGCACAATCTGGACTCCCACAGTTGTTCATTCTACCGTCAGGTACATTTTTGTTAGCATGTCTGCAAATTTCAAGGCTACAGAATTCCAAAATGGATGCAAAACAGTCTTTGTTTAATGTCAAAAATGTATTTGAAAAAGCTGTATAAGACTTTCAGCCTGTGATTAATCATATTGGTATAGAATAATCTTAGTTCTAAACTGCTCATTCTCCTTCTTATGGCTCAGAATATTGTACTTTGGTTTGAGGAAGCTTGCATTAGGAAGAAGTAGTGATATTGGAAACAAACCTCTGTTTGATGTAAACAAGGTATTTTTTTTCCCTTTTCGAAGCTACTTCAGTAACTTACACACTATGTTTTGTGAACTCTGTAAAAGTAACAGTGTTTATCTGCTGGTTCTTATGAAATTCACCTAGGACCATGCTAAACAAGACCTCCATAGAAGTTATTAAGGGCTATGTAAAGCTCCGTTTTGCACAAAGGAATGTCCTTGATGTGTGGGAAAATACAATACAAAAAAGGAAGTGGACAAGGACACGTACTGCTTTTCACTTTTCCTTAACTAGTCATGAAATTATGTGAAGACAGGAATGGTCTTGATATTGAAATTATATAGAGCCTTAGTTATGTTTAGATTCTGCCTGTAAAACAACAAGAAAAAAGTCTACACAGTAGTTTTTTGCTCTGTTTTATGGGTACACAACACTCAAAGTATTTATAGCTGTCATGCAAAAAGGAAGGTGAAAAATACAATTTCTGTGCCATTTTAAAGATAGCTTATACTCTATTAAAAATATTTTGCTGTAGATTTCTTATCTGTTCTTACTATTAAATTGCTTTTTCTCTGTTGAAATAATGTTCCCCAGTTTTGCTATTACAAAGCCCATGCATTCCTTTCCCTCCCCTAGTTCTCATTTGATGACTTGTCTTTTTTTTTTTTTTTGATTCTTTCTGTTGTCCATCACAAAGCAGAGAACAATGTAAGTTGAAAGTTGTTATTTTGTCACTTGGTCATGCTTTGTGCTTTTCAGAAAACTACATAGTATGACCAAGGGTTATACTAAATACATTTAAGACTCTGAACATTAAAAGAAGAAAAGAAAAAAAAAACCAAAAAAACCCACAACAAAACAAACAAACAAAAAAACCCAAACAACCAAAAACTCTGTCTTTCAAAAAATTATTTACAACTGAGTCTCAACTTAATTCCTTAGTGACCGGTGGAATTTTTTCTTCTTATCTTGAGATATACTTTTTAAACTGATGCATTTTTCTTCTCTGTACTTTTCTCTGGTGTCTTTTTAATATACACAGATGTATTAAAACATCAGTATACTATGCATTAGAAAACATAGTTGCATGAGCTCATAGAAGCTAACAAAAGTAATGAAAATTTCTTTTCTAGAGGGAATGGTAATCCTACTTATAACAAAACCATTTCTGAAATAGAAGAGCAGCAGCAGCAGTAGCATAGACAGCAGATGCTGTATAGCTCCCGTCCCCTTAGGAATGGCACGTGAAACACTGCAAGTCCTAATTAGATCTCAAGAGAGTAGAAAAGCCCATTTGACTGTTAATTTAAAGGTAGCAGTGCAAGAGCATTTTTATTTCCAAAGACTTAAAATTTGAGTTATCTTTGGATGAAGTGTGTGAATTTAGAATATGATATTTACTGAAGTCAATATCAATGTGTTTCACAGTCTTATGAAAAACACACCCTGTCTTTTTATTATTTGTATTAGCAGACTGAAAGAAAATACAACAACATGCAAGACTAGAAAGGAAATATGTGGCTACCAAATATCAAAAGTAATATGTATCTAACTTTAGTTGCACAAACTTGTGCTAAAAGTGTAAGTCATATACATTCTCAATATTAATGCTCAAGATACATCTTTGCACTGTGATGTATATGTATAAACAAACTTTTAAAGAATTTTAATGCTGAACTAATTTAAAAACTTGCTTTTTCATCTCACAGTTGAGATTTGTGACTAGCATAAAATTAATCCCTTATATTATTATTAAATTAAACATGCATGTATTTTATAATTTGTATTTGGTTTATCACCAATTTGCAAAATACATACTTGGAGTCAGATACTGTTTACATAAATGCAGATGCTTCATTACACAAAAGCTTGAAAATTTTAACTATTTGACTGCAATGTGACCTTCTGGTATTGTTTCTTTTAAATTGATCCATCTTTAGGAAAAATGGAACTGAAGGAATGAGAAAAGGATCATCGGAACACAGGATAATTTGGGTTGATAATGACTTCAGCATGGGCAGGAGGGTTCATTTCATGTGACCTGCAAACTTTATTAGCAATTACATTGTTACATTTCATTCTTCAGGTCATTGGTATAGATGTTAACATCTATAGATGTCTATGGATCTTACCCATTTGTTGGGAACAATGAAACTGAAGAAGGTAAAGGATATGAATATATGCTGTCTAGAACCTGAAAGTGTGTCACTTCTCACTGCTGATGATATGATGATTAATAGATGATCATTAGAAGAAAAGGTTTTTTTTTTTTCCTTATAATGTTCCCTGTAATTGTTTTATTGATCTAAGACCTAAGCAAATTAAAGTTTATGGACTGATTTATCTGTTCTATTAAAACATCTCTAAGGTGAAAGGAACTTCAGATGGGGAGAAATTAAGCCTGCAGTTTTTCAGAGATAACCTAACCCACAGTAGACCACCAGGTTTAATATTTATATAGGTGAGAATTCTCCAAGGTGATGATGCTCTGGGTTCAGTAAACTGTTAAAAATATAGTGGTAAACATAATGCATTACTATAATGGTTTATCTAACCTGTTTCTCATAACAAATTAAAGTAATGCCTAACACATCCTCTGTATTCTCACAGTGAGTGTCTATTCATTCTGGTTACACATATAGATTCTATTGGCTTTCTTATTTTTAACAGATTTCCTATTCTCCCTTTGTGTTGTTAACAGATTTTAGCATTTGCGTCTTCCTTCTGCAAAGAGTTCTTTAGCTTTACCACACATTTTGGAGTGAACCTTCAGCACTGTTTTGTCCCAATCTGTCTTCTCCTTTCATGTGGAATTCCCTATAACTTATTTTAGAAAAAAGTATATATCCCTCTCTGCATTGCTGATTATTTTAATAGTATCCGTCTTGACCCTCCTATCTACATGTGATGTAGGTATAATATCATACTGATATTGTTGTAATCTTTCCTGAGTATGATTCCTGTCTTTGAGTCTGAGGGTGGTTTATGCCAAAGAAAATTTGATTTTGAGAGACTTTGTAAAACATTTCTCTGTTTAAAATTAAACACTGTAGACAAGAAAATTTAGCCTTGGAATTCATGTCAGATGTGGTATATAATCTAGTCAACAAAACTAGAAAAACTTAGCAAAAATGAACTGTCTAATTTCTGCTGCTTCAAATGCACATGTATTTGGAGGCTTAACCCCAGGCTCCACTCTGAGACTTGGAGCTGGGAAGGCATATGTATTGCATTTTTCAGATATGTTACTGATTCAGCTTTGAGGAGATGGTATGTCTGCTTGCGTGTGGTAGAATAGGTCTGTGTAACTGATAATAAAAAAGCAGTTTCATTCTGATATCAGTTCCTCTGGCCTTGGGATCAATCATGTTCTTGCAGAACTGCCTGTCTGTAGATTTTCATTTTAGAGTCCTGTTTGAGTTGGAACAAGACTTTCCCAACTATTGAGCTGATTTATAAATGAATAGGAGCAAAACCACCTCCTTCCTCCACTCAGACTTTGTATATTATAATTATATTCTTGTATAAATGTATGAATTTTCTTTTCCTCTAGCTAAAGAAATATTAAAGTATGAAGACAGAATTATGATTTAAATTTTAACCTAAAACAGTTTGTCTCTGAAATTGAGATTTTTATTTTTTGAGTCGAACTGAATTTTCTCAGCTGGACTGTGTAGACCCCAGGCAAAATGTGGGAAGCCAGTGATTGTTATGCAGAGAAAAAATGTTTTCAAAACAGTTTTTTTTAAATATTAATTTAATTGCAGTTAACTATAATGAAGTGAATAAAAAAATAATTTCAAAGTCGATAAAGTATGGCAAATTAATAAATGGATGTAGATATTTGCTATAAATTGTTTGATACAAATAATAAAATAATAGATTGCCTAGCATTGCTAAAAACTGATAACTTTAATTACATTGTTAGTGAATCTGCCAGGTGAGAATACTTACATGAGAATAAATTCACAACCAGGACTGGAATTCCTTTTTTGTTCCTCTTTCATGAAAATAAGTGTACTCTATCTTAAGGCAAGTACAAACATCTCATTTGTTATTTCTGGTCAGACTGATTTGATAAGGTATTGACTCATTCTTTGCTTCTGTTACATTTCTTTACAAAGGCCTGGTGCTTTATTTCATGGTCCATATCTTAGACTAACTCTACAAAATAAATAATGTTTAGGATAATTGTTTAGAGCATAGGAACATAAATAGTTGAATTTTTCAATTATTTGACCAGAATCTGGTAAAAACTAGAAACTGAGCTATGGGACTACCTACTTAACTTAGAGTAATGCAAGTGCAGTTAATGAGTTAATGCAAGTTATCAGTACCTGGAGGGTAACTATTGAACATTATATTGCAATTATTCTGTGCACATTCTCTCCATCTGGAATTATATGAAAAGGAAGGCATCCTGTGTTTTATAATTATTTTCCATTTGATCTTACAATCAAAACTGAAATTAGATTTTCTCAGTTTGTTGAACTGAGATGAACCAGTTTGTAAAAATGTTGTTCTCATTACTATCTAAGGGTAACATAGCCTTGATACAAAATATGACTAAAATGATAGTCATGAATATGTAATAATACCCACACTTTTTTTCTGGTTGTTTTCTTAGCAGTGTTGTAGGTAATGCCGTGTCCACTAAAACAGCTAATGTCCCTGTGGGTACACTCCATATCAAAAGTAAACAGTATGACCTTCTGAGCTGATGCCCCCGTAGCATCTTCTGTTTGAGGAAAGTGTACCTCCTCATCTTCTTTGCCTCCAACCCCTATAGTGAAGAAACTCAATGTGGTATCCTGGATTTGCTGACAAGTCCTGAATTAGACTGCAGACATCTATATCTGCTAAATCTTATCTGCTTCTTCCATAGATCATTGTTGTTTTTACATACAGCCATGAAGCAAGAGTTTGGGACAATGTAAGAATGGAAAGGAACTTAAAAATATATGTGTATATGTGTTTATATTTTTTATACATACTGATGGATGATTTTTTACAGATTGTTTATCTCCTCTAATGGATGCTCACTACAGCAATTCGACTGATATGAAACACATCAGCAACAAATACATCTTTTCTCTAAGAAAAGGCACTTCCTCTGTTTTTGCAGATAATACTTTAGAAAAAAAATATTTTGGAATACAAGTTAAAACTTGACATATTTCTCTGTTACTCTAGTTTCACATGAACATATTTTTTCAAATGTCAGTGAAGCTATGTAGCATGAAAATAAAGCAATACAATAGAGCTTTAACACTGATTCTACATAGTCACTCCCAGTGCTGTATTGCCAGTGATTTTGGTCAATAATTTTAAAAAAGTAAAGTGCCAGCTAATTTCTGTATTGCTAACATTCATAATAATCTGCCTTGTGAATCTCTCCATAAATTATCTCTATCCCTCTAAATAACTGCTTTAGGGTAGAAAAGAGAACAAGTCCTACAGAAACACAGATTTTTTATTTTTTTTTCATATATATTCAGTGTTGCCAATATACTGTAACTTAACAGTTGTCTCATAATTGCAAATGAAAACAAAGTCTCCATTGTAGCAGTGGACTAATGCACTTCTATGTATATCTACGAGAAAGTGCTTTTCAGAACAAACTATTGCAATAAAAATGACCTTTTTTTTTTTCACTTTATGCATTCTAACATTCTGAATGCTAACATTACAATTGGATGTTATTGAATAGCTGATAAACCTCTTGGTCATGTACATTACTTTAAGGTGAATTGATAAGAGTATTAAATGAAAAATTAACTCACTAAAAATCTAACTTTATTAGAATATATGTTTAACCAGAACACAAAAAATACTGGGAACTTATACACAGAAGAGAAATCTACCAGGTATGNAAGGAAGGAAGGAAGGAAGGAAGGAAGGAAGGAAGGAAGGAAGGAAGGAAGGAAGGAAGGAATAATTTAATCATTCAAAGACAAAAACAATGAATAGGTAAATTTTTAAGTTTAGTTCAGTCTTTCAAGTAATCATTCTTATAGTCAAAATACAGAGTTCCATCATGATGAGGATACTCACAATGGGGACCTTCACATAGTGAAATGGGAAATTCTTTGCAGTTGGTAAAAAAATTGCGGTAGGAAGCTTGCATTGTCACCCTAAAGTCATGCACTTTCCTTAAAATATCATAAGCTCAGCAAGAGATTTCTTAAATTTTGCAGGAAATGTTTCACCATTGCTCTGCAAATGATTGTGCTAATTGGTGTGTTAAATCAATGCAAGACAAAAAGCCAGTGAATTCTTCTTAAATCACCACTACCTCCTAACAAATATGTTTTGCCTTTCATGAGGTGTTATGCAGTTGATCATGTATAGTAATATTTTGCATCAGAGTTACAAACTTTTAGATTGTACTGGAATTTGTATAGACACTTCACTGTATTTCAAAGAAATTGTTTCTCATTGTGTTTTCTTATGTTATGGTGAAGAGATTTAAGACAAGTTACAGATATGATTCTTTTATTAATTACTAATATTGTGCATATAATTTGAATACATTTATTTTGTTGCTTGGTATTTACCAAGCTTATTGCTTTAACTTTATGCATAAATATGTTTTATTATTATGTAAATATATGTAATTTTTTCCATATTTAATTCTAAACTAAGGAAATAAAAACTTGTTATCTATTATCTCTTGCTGAAGACAATGACTTCCTCTCTAGAACCATGACGATACTCCACAGACCCTGCACCACAAAAGTCCCTGTTAGAGATGGAAGTTATTTAGCGTTAACTTATTCAAATCTAAGGGAATTATTTGAAGTCTATCTTAGTAATAGACTTGCACATGGGACGAGAAAAAATTCAAGCTAGAAAACAATTTGAAGGCATTATTATTATTGTTCTGCAGTGAGTGATAACATGGCAACTGGTTAGTTAGATTTTTAGAACCTGGCACTACCTTCATTTTTAAATCTCATTCTGTCTGTATTTTATGTAGTGTTGTCTTTATCAGCAAAGAATACTATGTTTGTGTATGTTAGCAAACTGCCAGGATTATGTTACAGTTATGTTGATGATAATGAAGTTAATTCTAGATGTCCTTTTTCAAGAATAAAAGAGTTTAATTCCAATAGCAAATTAGTACAAACACTTACTGATCCTTTTTCAAATACAGTTTATGCAGATATTATTTACAAATATTTTGTACTTTACTTAGCAGAACTGCAATGAAAGTATGGTTTTTGACCTAGTTGATAAAATGTCACTGTGGCTTAGTGGTATTAGCATACAACTGAGAGTATCTTTTTGTAGTTAGAGTCATTCAGACCTCCAAAAATGGAGTCAAACGTGCAATAACTTTCTCACTGCTGACCTCCTGATGTCAGATCCCAGGAGAAAAAGTGATATTTATGCAAATCACTAGGAAAACAGCTCCAGGTTTGATGCTTATGCAGCTCATGGTGCTTGGTAGAGCCAAGGGCTTTGTGGCTCCTTACAGGCTGGGCTTTGAGAAGTGGTTGTGAGGTGCCTTCCAGCGCCTTATTTTGTGTATTGCTGCTCTGTTTGCAACTTCCTGGGTAACATTTTGCCCAGAACTAGGGCTTGGACTCCACTGAAAATCCTAACAAGTGAACCAGGTGTGGGAGAAATGTGGAGCAGAGTTGATTTGTGGTCTCTTGCAGACAGAGGAGAAAAGTACCATCCTGCAGATGGAGAATAACCTGCGCATGCATGTGGAGGAGNAATTGAAGATGAGGTTCAAATCAGATGCTGTAAGTAATCAGAAGTTAACACACAAGCCCCCTAGGATCTAGAAATCACTTTTCTTCTCAGATGAGAAGAGACAACATGCAGGAGAAATTAAGGATTTTTCAACCTTAATTTTAGAAAGGAAGGAAGGAATTCGGAAGG
>VWZF01005399.1:49408-80916 GCA_013396755.1 Sclerurus mexicanus
CTTGGTAGAGCCAAGGGCTTTGTGGCTCCTTACAGGCTGGGCTTTGAGAAGTGGTTGTGAGGTGCCTTCCAGCGCCTTATTTTGTGTATTGCTGCTCTGTTTGCAACTTCCTGGGTAACATTTTGCCCAGAACTAGGGCTTGGACTCCACTGAAAATCCTAACAAGTGAACCAGGTGTGGGAGAAATGTGGAGCAGAGTTGATTTGTGGTCTCTTGCAGACAGAGGAGAAAAGTACCATCCTGCAGATGGAGAATAACCTGCGCATGCATGTGGAGGAGCTGCAGAAGCAGAAGCAGGACCGAAAGCAGGAGCTGAAGGCCCTGTAGGAACAGGATCGGGACTTGTGTGACATCCTGTGCACAGCCCTGTTCAGCATTGACAGTGGTGCTGTGCCCATCCTGGAGGACCTCGACTGCTACTTGTGCCACATGGTTGATGCATGAGTTTACCAGCTACAGTATATCTTTTGATATAACCTTCAACAAATTGTCTTTTGATACTTTACACCACTCTTACACATTTTTGCAGAAGCAATAAAAGCAATAACTAGCATCTTCCATAAAAAGTTTGGGATGAACAACATTCTTTAGAGATTAGTAATTGAACTGATCCCAGAAATATTCAAAAGGAAACAGCTTGCAGTTTCCTTACAATATAGGAACCACAGAGTTCACTCACTGAGAATATGTCAGGAAGTATTGAGTCCTTAAGTCTTTGAGAAAAAATGTAAAAAATATTCTCAACTGATATATCACCTCTTTGGACTCCTAAAATGAATCAGTGATTCTATTCTGCACTCTGGAAATATATATTTGGTAAGGTAAGTGGAGGGAAAGGTATATGTGTATATGCACTAATACTTATGACACTCTTTCTGGATGGTCTATTAACATTTCAGAATCCCAGAATGAGAGAATATGTTGAGTTGGGAGGGATGCACAAGGATCATGAAGTCCTGCCCCTGCACAGGACCATGTCCAAGAGTCACACCATGTGCCTTAAAATATCATCCAAATGCTTCTTGAACTCTGTCAGGCTTGATGCTGGGACCACTTTGTTGTGGAGTCTCTCTCAGTGTCCAGCAAACCTCTGGGTGAAGAACCTTTTCTGATATCCAACCTCTCCTGACACAGCTTCAACCTGTTTCCTCGGGTCCTGTCACTGGTCACCACAGAGAAGAGATCAGTGCCTGCAGCTCCTTTTCCCCTCACAAGGAAGCTGTGGACTGCAAAGAGGTCACCCCTCTCTCTCCTCCAGGCTGAACAGACCAAGCGATCCCAGAAGCTCCTCATATGACTTCCCCTGTACACCCTTCACCATCTTTGTTGCCTTCCCTTGGACACTCTCTAATGGCTAATCTTTCTTATATTGCAGTGACCCAAACTGCACACAATATTCAAGGTGGGGCCACCCCAGTGCAGAGCAGAGTGCACCCCTCCCTCAACCGGCTGGCGATGTTGCCCCCAGGACACAGCTGGTCCTCCTGTCTGCCAGGGCACTGCTGACTCATATTCAACTTACCATCAACCAGGACACCCAGTTCCCTTTCTGTGGCACTGCTTTGCATCATTTCATACCCCAGTCTGTGTGAACAGCCAGGCTTGCCCCATCCCAGGTGCAAAATCTGACACTTGCTGTTGTTAAACTTCATATAATTGATGATTGCCCAGTCCTGCAATTTGTCAAGGTCTCTCTGCAGGGCCTTCCTGCCTTTAAGGGAGTCAACAGCTTCTCTTACTTTTATATTGTCTACAAACTTGCTCAGTATCCATTCCAGTCCTGTGTCCAAGTCATTTATGAAGATGTTGAAGAGCACATGATGGAACCCTGCAGAGCCCCACTAGTGACAGGTCACCAGCATGATGTTCCTCCATTCACTATTACCCTCTGTGCTTGACCCATGAGCCAGTTGCTCGTCCACCACATGATGCGTTTACCCAGCTGTGCTGGACATTTTATCTAGAAGGATCCTGTGAGAGATAATATAAACAGCCTTATTGAAAAACAAAGATTACACCAGCTGGTTTCCCTTGATCACCTAGGTAGATTACCTTGTCATAGAAGGAAATCATAGACAAGACTTTCCTCTCATGAAGCTGTGCTGGGTGTGACTAATGACAACACTGTCTTTCAGGTGTTTTTCAATACTTCCTAGAATAATCTTCTCTGTAACTTTACCAGACACTGAAGTGAGACTGACAGGTCTGTACTTCCAGGGTTCCCCTTCTTGCTGTTCCTGAAAACTGGGACACTGTTCACCGACTTTCAGTCAGCTGGAACCTCTCTGTATTCCCAAGAGTGCTCAAAAATTGTCAAGAGATGTTTAGTGATGACATCAACCATAAACCATCAAACATCAACAATTTGAGGATTCTGGGATGAATCCCATCAGGCCCCATAGATTAGTAGGGATCCAGCAGGAGCAGCAGATCCCACACAATTTCAGGATTGAGTCCATTTTTGCAATCATGGTTTTCCAGCTCAGGGTCCATAATCCATGTTGAAGACAGAGGCAAAGTAAGCAGTAAACACCTCTGCCTTTTCTTTGTCCCTGTTTGTGTGGTGACCATATTCATTCTGTAACAAGCTGATGATATTCCTACACTGCCTATTGTCATTAATATATTTGTTAAACTTTTTTTATTGTCTCCCACATTTCTGGCTACTGTCAACTCCACCTGAGATTTGGCTGCACAAATTTTCTCCCCATGGTGCAAGAAGCATCTCCAAATTCTTCCCATGTCACTTTACCTTGCTTCCATTTCCAGCCAAGATCTCATGGAGGAGATTGAGCGATCCCATCAGTGCTTGTTTCTTCAAGTTTTGGCACACCAGCCCATTACTCATCACTAGTGAGCCTTGTTTCATTCCTTTCCTCCTTCCATATTTAGCTTAAAGTTCTGTCAAGGAGCCCCACTATGTCCTGTGTTAGAACATTTTTTCCCTTCTGACATATGTGTTTCCTATTAGGTGTCAGCAGACCAAGTGTTGAGTAGATCATCCCCTGGTCAAAAAACTCCAAAATTTTGGGTTTGATTACACCAATCGTGGAGCTATTCATTGACCTATGACCTCAAGTCTTCCTATTCTTATCAATATTATTGCTTGTTACTGTAAGGATCAAGGAAATAGATAAGGGTGGTGTTGTTTTAGGAGGTCCTGCTGCCTCAGAAGGATCTTTGCCCACCTTATTAGTTGTCTGGCCTTCTGGTTCCAGAGTACCTGGTGCAGAAGGTACTAGTCCTACCTGTCAAATTCTGAGAAGAAGGAAGAACCTTCTTCCTGGTATGTGCAGTGACCTACTTCCAGACTTCATCTTTAACAGATCCTTGATTAACAGTCCTTTAACTAATTACCCTGCAGGATTCTGAGTCCACGTGCTTCTCCCCTACAGTGAAGTTTTGAAGCTCCTGAAAGTCTTGAGGTTGTAGCATCTCTGAAAATAATTAGTTTCTCTCTTGCTCATTCACCCAAATACTATGAAGCCTATTCACTTCTTCCCATATCTCCTTCACCTGGTGACTCAGCTCTTCAGTCACAGCACACTTTCTGCAAAATAACTGTTTGTCTGCCCCAGCCTCACCAAAAGGCATGAGTCACTCCCAGCAACCTTGACCTGAAGAGCTTTGTCTGCCATCAATCTCACTGGAAGCCTCTGACAGTTTGGTACAAGAGATTGAGCTTTATGGCACATCAAAACCAAAACTGAGGCAGCTTAAACTACTGCACTAATAAGACTGGAGCTGAAAGTATCCCTTTGCTCCTCCTTACCAGCAGCTGAGTCTGTTTGCTGCCTCTATAGTCTGCTTTTGAAGGGTCAGGGAGGAACCCTTCCTGCTCACCCTTCCTGCCTGAACTGCCATGCAAACTGCTGTGCTGCACCCTCACTGATGTGCCAAGCCCTTGTTTGCCAGCTCCTGATCACTGCTCTCAGGGTCACTTTTGCTCCCTGGAGCCATTTGAAAATCTCCTCATTGCTTTCAGCATCAACCTCTGCTTGCCTGTTTGGCTGCCAAGGGCTTCCAGCTCCTCACAAGGCTGCTAGTTGATGCATGTGACTGTCCATTCAATTCCTGCTCAGGTTTTGGCTAGTGCACAGCCCATGTTAAGACTCGATGTACACTGGGAGGAGCACCAATAGGCCCCAGAGACAACAACGTGTAGACACAACATGATGGCCAAGAAGGGCTGAAGGTCGTCATTCAGTCACTGTCACCTGCAATTTGCTGTCTTCTGGAGTTATCATCCTTGGTATTGATAGTCTGGCAGTTTCTTCAGAATCCACTAACTTATGGAAATGGTGTAGGCACACCTTCCAAACTAGAAGATATGTATGAGTCAGTTTATAAAAAAAAAAAAGCTTTTGAAGTGGATCCAATAGGACTACTGAGGCTTTCATGGTTCCATACAAGGAACACCTGCATCTTGGCAGAGGAGGAAGGATGAACACTCTTACCCTCAGCTAGGTTACAATTTTGCTTACAGGTGTGCATGTAGTTACTAAGTTGCAAGTTACAAACTGAGACTAGGAGTTACAAAATAGAGAAATTGTCGATAGAAACATCAGCTGAGAAATTGGGATAGAAACTTCATTAATTAAATGGTGAATGTGTAAAGTAGGATATATGCAGGTATCTCAAAAAAATGCCAAGGTAGTTTGGAAAGAATTCAACAAGGTTTATTTGAAGTCAAGAACACCATAAAACTTGCAAAGCAATACTAGCTGTGCTTCCAAAGCACATGGCCTGAGAAGAAGCAAACCTCCTGTTCATTCTGGGGTTTCAACATCACCTCTGGTCTCCTTCCACCAGGCTCTCTGCTGGCACTGGCTGGAACACCGTGAGGATTTATCTCTCCTCAGACCATAGACAGACCACAGCTTTTCTCTGGTATGCAAAAGGAGAAGAGAAAGGAAAACTTCCAACTACTTATAAAAAAAGTCCTCTTAGGCAGGAAGAGCTTCCTAAGTGAAAAACAAGTCCTAACTCCTTGTTACAATTTTTTCAAAATGGATACCATCCCTACACGTCAGACTAATCTTTATGAAGGCAATTCAGCCCTTCTGTGTCATGTTTGTTTACTTTCCCAACGAGCTCATAAAATTTAAATGGAAGCTTACCTTGTCCTGAAAATTTGAGAGCTCCAAACAGACAATGACAGTGAAGATAATGGCACATTATAGGAGGAAAAAAGGCATTTAAGTACAGAATATCCCACTAGCTTGTTTCAACATTAATTTGAAATAAAAATATATGCCATCTTTGATTATCATTGATTTTTAGTTCTTATGTCTGATAAGAAGTTAATTAGATCCAACTTTTATTCATTAAAATAATCATATTAGCTAAAAGTTCTCACAAGAAAATGTATAAGGTCCTTCTTTTAATCTTTTTCATAATGTTGACCTTTATTAAAGCTGGAAAAGAGCATGGATGCCATATGAGTATTCCAAATACTTGAATTTGTTATCTTTTAAAAGTTATGTAGTTGTAAGATTACAAGTTGTAAGTTTGTAGCTCAATTTTTATTAAAATGTTAGTTAAATATTTGAAATTTCTGTAATACCTAAATTTATTATTACCTTTGAAGTCATTCTTATTAACCTCCTGTACCTTACACAGATACATGCCCATTGGGGTTTTCTTGAGATTCTCAATATTCTTACAAATTTCCTAAGAAAGAATCCTCAGCAATTTTTTAAGTGACATATGATTTCAGCCTTGGGAATGTTAGCAAATATACACCTTTAGTTAACACACCTCTTTCTCTACTGCAGCAGCCTCATGATCTCTTCAAACAGTATACTTATCTAAAAAAAACAACCAAACCAAACACTGTAGGTGTGAACTCATTACACTGGATAAGGTATTTTATATTTAAACCCTTATGGTGTAGTGTAGATAATAGTCTGAAGGGCAATATAGACTTCAATGCACTGTTCATACCTAAGTCCGATTCAGAATTTTCTCTTGAAGTTGATTGTCTTTTTAAAGTGTGTGCTGGTTAAAAGGTAAACCAACAGGAGAAATGAGCCCAACTCAAAAGGAGATTATAAACCAGAGTTACAATTTAATAAAAAGGTTACAATAAACACAATGATACAGGGGAAAAATTGGTTTTGACCCACAAAAACCAGATGTATAACCTAGCACTCTGGGGCACCAACTGAATGGTGTTCATTAGCCCCTGTGTGAGCAGCATGTGGCCCCCCCTGAGTACAAAGCAAAAGGAAAGAAGAAACCTGTTGGTGAGGTTGATGGTCACAATCTGGTCAAGGGTGGTAGTCACAGTCCTATTGAGGTTCTGGTCCTCCTCTGGATCCCATGAGTGGTACCAGAAGTCCTCAAACCCCAAGATTATATATACTTAGGTTCAGATGGGAATTCCCAGTACCTCCACCAGGGAGGGGAGTTTCACAGTGGGTGATTTACTCTGTGAGTTGTGGCCTATGTTTGGAATTCTTAATGGCCCGTTTGTAGACATGATCCCTCAGGCTGGGTTTGAAGGTACAAATGACTCCCCAGAGGGACATTATCACCTGAGTCATTGGTGTGAAGACAAGAAAACTTTCCTATCTCACAGAGCTCTTAAGCACCCAGTTTGTAGCCTGAGATGTCAGGTGTGCCCTGGACAGTTGCTGCAAATGATCCATTTTTAAGAGGTCATGAGAAATGACACAAAGGGTGTAGAATACACAGTTCTAGTTGCACTCATACAGCGATAAATTGGTCTCAGCCACTCTAACTAAGACAAAATGTTCCTTGCCAAAACCTAAAGATTTCAGAAGAGGCCATGATATATTTGTGTAACTGCCAGGAAGCTTCATTATTGCTTGGTCTGGAATTTAGGCCTTCTTCTCCCTGTCTTGCTCCTGAAAAATCCTGGCACCCTGGGCTTTTATCCTATAGGGTCTAGACTTTCCAGTTACATTGGCTGCCACTGGTTTTGGGACAACATTATTCACAGCTAACTGTAATGTTTAAAATTTAATGAGTCCATGTGAAGTTATGACATTCGAAGCTCTAAGATCAATTATGTAATTTGAATCTTATTTCTTGAGGGAATAATAGCAGGTAAGACATTGCTTTGTAAGATGTGTTGCATAACAGAAAATCTTTATGTAGAAAACAGTGTTCTCACAAAATATTGTCAGCCTTGATTACCAAAAAGCATACAAGTAAACACAAAACAAAAACAAACAGAAACAAAACAAAAACAAATGCAAACAAAACTCGCAAAAGCCAAATCCAAAACAAAACCCACAAACCAACCAAACCAACCAACCAACAAAACAAAAAAACCCAAACCAAAACAGAAAATGAGTACTGATTTTACAGAATTTCATGCATAGATCTGAACAAATTATTCTTATAGTAAAATACAGAAAACAGGAAAGTTACCTAAATCAAATTATGCATAGAGTCACAGGGCCTCTGACCTTTCATAATCCTGAAGAAAAATAAAAAAAAAAAAAAAACAAACATGGAAATTATTCATCCTGATTTTTCACCAATAGCCTGTGTTATGAATTTGATGGTACTTTATTAGCCAGTTATACAGAGGAAGGAATTTAGCTGCATTTTTGGTTAAGAGTTTTCTATTCAGAAGTGTGACAGTATGCGGAGGCGGGCTTATGGAGCAGAGAGACGACTCAATATGAGTTAGCAGCAAAGCTCACTTTATTTAAAAATACACTACAATATATACTGTTTTGGCTTGTGCATGCAAAGAGACTCAGTATGTGTCCCATGTTTATTGGCTGGTCGGTGCTCTTCACACATCCTTGGATCTAATTCGATTGGTCCTTCGTGTTCCACCCAAGTTCCTGTTTTCGACCGCAAGCGTCCTGTTTACTTCATTCTTCTTAATACTTGGTTCAAGGACGAGTCAAGATTGCCTTAGGCCTCGGTCTCTCGTAGGCCTAGGCTGACAATACTTTGGCTATGTCCTTTGTCAACCAGCCATTCCTCTACAACAGTAAAAGCAGAATATTGAAGTTTTTATACGTGTGTAGGATGAAGTTTATCACGTCCAGTGTAGTAGTGTGTTTGTAAATGCAGATCAAAGTAAATTGCAAGGGGTTTCAAAGTGTCTCTTGTGAATGAGTTAGAGGCAGCTCCAAAGAAGCATACTGAAGGGAAAATGAGTCTGGTTTTGTTCACACTTGAATACATTCTTCTCTTGGTTTTCATATTTTTTTCAGTCTTTCAGATTCTGAGCTTATGTTTTATTCTTAATTTTTCTACTTAGGCCTAGCAAAATTTTCGCTTCAAGGGAGAAAATCTCACTGTCAATAAGGGGCAGGAGGATAGGAGCACAGATGGAAGGGGAAGAAGCAGAGGATTTAAATGTAATTCTGCCAATTCAGTCATCATTTATAAGTAGGGATGTGAAAATTGTGTAATAGTTTGACAACTCTGCATCTCAGATGATAGGAAAAAAACTGTGAGATGACTGTGAAGGTTAGTCCAATTTGTACGCTTCCTGATTTTTTTTCTAAAAAATAGTTTCTAAAATAATATATCAAATGCCAGATGACTTCCTCTTGTTTTCTAACCATATAGAACACAGGAGAAAGGGACATGATTGCAAAATCATCAGTGATTTTAAACTAGATTGATAGAACAGCTGAGACCTTGGAGGACAAAATAGATATTGAGATAGGGGTAGACAAGTAGATTGTGGAGCTTTGGACAGAGTCTTTTGGAAAATGTACATGACAAATATATCAAAGAAGTGGAAAACTTTAACAAGTACACGGCAGGAGTTTGGTTTATTTCCAGGTATCATGCATGAATATTCTTTCTTGTTCCTCACTTGTGTGACAACTGGAATTTCAAAAATTAAGGAACTTGATATAAAAGTTTGTTCGCTAAAGAACAAATGAGGAGGTTTCAACTGAAAATAGTTTGAGGGATTTTGCAGGTGTTAGTTTTTCCGAATCCCTTAACACACTGTTAAGATACTAAACAAATTTAGAGGAAATTGTGGAAAAATATATTCTGTCTGATTTTTTTTTTTTCTTTCCGCATGTTATATTAAATTACTATTTTCTGCATGTCTAGTATGCTGAGCAGGATCAGGATATATACTCTTCTAGTGTGACCTTCCATTAAATATTAGATGCATCATTTACAAGTGGCATAATGCAACCAAACTGTGAGGGGGTAAAAAAGTAAAATCCAAACAGCATAAATAAATCTGTGATTTCAAGGAAGGTCATTCTGCATTTGATTTATACATTAACCTGTAAGAAAACACTGGAAAAATGATTGATTGAGGATATGAGGGGGGAGTTTTTTCCTATAGGTTCCTGTTCTAACTTTTAATCCTACAAAACTGCTAGTCGATTTCATTATCTGAATTACTAGATTTTGTATTCTTAAAAAGACTAAAAGAAAATATTACAGCTGAAAAATAAAGTTATAATTAATAAGAACATACCTGCAGCAACAAAAAATACATAATACTTGATTTTTACTTGATTACATTATCATGACTATCACAACATCCTACAAGGAAGCATTGTTTTAAAGGGCTCCAAAATTAGAAGAGTCAGGTTATTGCCCTTTTCTTAGATATCTGGGATCATATTTTTGTCTCTCTAAGATAAAATAAAGATGCTATTAAGACTGAAGATTCAGGAGAGAAAAGAAGAAAGAAGTATTGAAAGGAAGAGAGGCAAAAGATGATAAAATTGACAACAGTAAGCCATTCTACATCTCTCTTGTGCCCTTCACAAAAAAACATATGCAACTTTACAAAGTTATGGAGTTGAAAATTCCTATCATTATGCCACAGAAAATATAATCTGGTTTGGTTTCTTCTTCTGAATTAGGGCATCATTTATAGAAGATATTAGTCTGACATAATTAAAGATTGAAGCTATCAGTAATAATATATCAGAAAATATTAGAATATGAATCAGAAATATCAATATTTTCTACAGTGTATGTCAGGCTTGAAACAACCATCTTTGACACCAAAACTAAAAATACTGCAGATACTCAGACTGGCCTCTCAGGGTTCATGACAAGTCAGTGACATGACTTCTGACTTTGTACTTTAGATATGTTTGTACTGGGACCATCTTCAGCTCAAGCCCAGTAATTTTGCATAAGCAATGCGGTAATTAAGACTAGATGCTACCACATTGTTTCCAAGTACTGACTTTTTAAATCTGAACTGAAAGATCATGTGCAGGATATTTCTTCTCTCTGTATCAAAAAAACCTAACTTGAAGAATTCTGGTTTGAAAACACTGACAGATTCTCCCATCATATATAACTGTTATGTGCTTCAAAATTTTTGCTTTGAAGTTATTATTTTAGTAGTTTCAGGAATTTCAGTGTCTTTTACCAGACAAAAAATAGACCATAATGGTTGAATATAGAACATAATTATTGCACAGAGTCGAAGTCAGGCATAGAAAGACTAAAAGCAAAATACAGAAGTATTCCATTAATCAGTGTCCTAAAGGAAGGCAGAAGCAAGTTTTCTCCAAACACTTAAAAAAATCCGAGTTCTTTCTTAATACACAATATAAATTCAATATACTGTACCTTACTACTCTAAAATGGCCTTACAGATAGAAATGTATAAGAGTATAAAAGAGATTATGTAGAAAGAGAACTTTTTTCTAATGGAAGATTCACTGAATCTCTGTAAAACTTCCCATAAAAATGATCTTATTACTCAGTATAGTAATAGTTTCCAAGACATTTCCCTTGAAAAAAAAAACACTTGAGATATATCAATAACAGACATCATATTCAGTTTGAAATTTGAAAGAAAATAATCTTAAATTAAATAAGTACTGGCAACCTGACATAAAAGTTAAAGTATGCATGCAGTGCCTTAGAAGAGTGATTCTCTGAATTCTCTGCTGCTCACACTGCATAAGAAAATTCTTCCCTTCCTTTTAAAACATTTGTGTGTTTTGCCATTTTAAACTGGATTAGAGAAAAGTGGAATTCAAGATCAGTATTAGCTGAGTACATGTATTTGATATATTTATTCTTAAAAAAAAATTCTGATCACCCTCTCTCTCAACTGAAGATTTAAACATATTAGGCCAAAGTGTATGACTTGCAAGACACATCAAGATTCCCAACCCATGTTTTATCGTTGCCCAGTTTTTTGAAGGATAGTAGGAGAATTTTCTGCCCACTTCTTCCTAGCTTGTTCCTTAGAAATGGTGGATGGGACATAAGATGCATTAAGTTACATTATGTATTTACGAGAAAAAAATGTTCTGCATTTATAAAGTGTGCCTGCATTTGTCATTGGTGACCTTTTTATGCAGCTGTTATTCATAGTGGATAATAAATTAGACCCACTGACATGAACTAAGACAGTTCTTCACAAAGATTTTAATAGTGCTTTATTTTCTTTTTATGTTTAACACTTTTTTTTTCCCACTGTTGGTACAGTTTCTGTAAAGAAGCAACAGTAGCACTGTTCATCTACATCACGTATTGATATATTTTAGTAATTTTCAATCAAAAGAGCACTGAAGAAGTCAGGTCAATGATTTGCTCAGTCTAGTGGTGGAACTGAGAGATGAAGTTGAAACACTAAGAAGTAATAGGGACTCTGAGGAAGAGATTGACTTGTGGAGCTGTGCTCTACTGTGCCTCAGACAAGAAGACCCACAAGTTACTGAATAAGAAGCAATGGATCCCCTACCCTCTCACCACCATGCAGAAAGAGGTACCTTAGAGACAGAGGGGAGTGGAAATGGCTTTCTGCTTAGCATGACAAGTGAATCTCCTCAACTCCAAGGGTGCCTTTACACAATAAGTATGAGGCCCTGGAATCCAAGGACCAGGGAAATGAGGAAGTGATGAAGGTCCATCTGAGTTGGAGGGATTACCTAGGGCAATCACAGATCTTTGATCTGATTGCAGTTATGGAGATGGGGTTGGATAGCTCACAAAACTTGAATGTTGTCGTGAAAATCTACGTGCTGTTTAGGAAAGATGACCATGAAGACACAGTGACAGAGTTGCCCTCTATGTCAGGCAACACTTGGAATACATGGAGATCCATTTTGGAGTAGATGATGAATTAGTAGAGAGCTTATATGTTAGATAAAAGGGCAGACTAGTAAAAGTAACATTGTTTTGAGTGTTTGCCACAGGCTGCCTGAGCAAGAAGAGTGTATTTTGGTCTGGTTGAGATGGACTCCATTNCCTTTTAAAACATTTGTGTGTTTTGCCATTTTAAACTGGATTAGAGAAAAGTGGAATTCAAGATCAGTATTAGCTGAGTACATGTATTTGATATATTTATTCTTAAAAAAAAATTCTGATCACCCTCTCTCTCAACTGAAGATTTAAACATATTAGGCCAAAGTGTATGACTTGCAAGACACATCAAGATTCCCAACCCATGTTTTATCGTTGCCCAGTTTTTTGAAGGATAGTAGGAGAATTTTCTGCCCACTTCTTCCTAGCTTGTTCCTTAGAAATGGTGGATGGGACATAAGATGCATTAAGTTACATTATGTATTTACGAGAAAAAAATGTTCTGCATTTATAAAGTGTGCCTGCATTTGTCATTGGTGACCTTTTTATGCAGCTGTTATTCATAGTGGATAATAAATTAGACCCACTGACATGAACTAAGACAGTTCTTCACAAAGATTTTAATAGTGCTTTATTTTCTTTTTATGTTTAACACTTTTTTTTTCCCACTGTTGGTACAGTTTCTGTAAAGAAGCAACAGTAGCACTGTTCATCTACATCACGTATTGATATATTTTAGTAATTTTCAATCAAAAGAGCACTGAAGAAGTCAGGTCAATGATTTGCTCAGTCTAGTGGTGGAACTGAGAGATGAAGTTGAAACACTAAGAAGTAATAGGGACTCTGAGGAAGAGATTGACTTGTGGAGCTGTGCTCTACTGTGCCTCAGACAAGAAGACCCACAAGTTACTGAATAAGAAGCAATGGATCCCCTACCCTCTCACCACCATGCAGAAAGAGGTACCTTAGAGACAGAGGGGAGTGGAAATGGCTTTCTGCTTAGCATGACAAGTGAATCTCCTCAACTCCAAGGGTGCCTTTACACAATAAGTATGAGGCCCTGGAATCCAAGGACCAGGGAAATGAGGAAGTGATGAAGGTCCATCTGAGTTGGAGGGATTACCTAGGGCAATCACAGATCTTTGATCTGATTGCAGTTATGGAGATGGGGTTGGATAGCTCACAAAACTTGAATGTTGTCGTGAAAATCTACGTGCTGTTTAGGAAAGATGACCATGAAGACACAGTGACAGAGTTGCCCTCTATGTCAGGCAACACTTGGAATACATGGAGATCCATTTTGGAGTAGATGATGAATTAGTAGAGAGCTTATATGTTAGATAAAAGGGCAGACTAGTAAAAGTAACATTGTTTTGAGTGTTTGCCACAGGCTGCCTGAGCAAGAAGAGTGTATTTTGGTCTGGTTGAGATGGACTCCATTTCACCTTAGCAGCACAGTGCTGTGCTTTGAATTGATAACTAGAAAGCTGTTAATAACAGTGCAGTGTTTTGGCTACTGCTGAGCAGTGCTCACCCAGCACCAGCACTATCTCTCAACATTCTTTCCTTCCCACCTCAAGGGCAAGATTCTGTGAGGTGACCCAAGCAGGCCAGCTGACCCAAAATAACCAAAGGGAAATTCCATACCATATGTTGTCAGCTAAGGTATGAAAGCTAAGGAAAGGAGCAGGAAGGGAGAAGCATTTGTTATTTATAATGTTTGCCTTCTGAGCAACCACAACCTGTGCTGAAGCCCTGCTTCCTGGGAAGTGGCATGACATCATTTGCTAATGGGAAGTAGAGAATAAAACTTCTTATTTTCCTCTCCGTTTGTGCATGCACAAACTTTTAGTTTTGCTTTAGTAAGCTGCCTTATTTCAAATTACAAATCATTTTCCATGTTATTCTCTCTCCCCTGTCAAACAGGGAAGAGGAGTGATAGAGTGGCTTGGCAGAGACCAGGCATCCAGCCAGGGTCAACCCACCACAAGGAGAAAGTGGATGAGGACTTCTACAGGCAACTCAAAGCAGCCCAAAGTCTGGTACTGGTTCTTGTGGGGAACTTTAACTCCCTTGACATCTGCTAGAGAAACAACACAGTGAAACAAACAGTTCAGAAGGTTCCTGGAAAGCATAGGTGACAACTTCCTGTCACAGGTAGTGGAGGATTCCACAAGGAATGGTGTGCTGCATAGTAGGAAACATGGAAGAATTTGTTGGAGATGTGAAGCTTACGAGCAGCCCTGGCTGCAGTGATCATGAGATTATGGAGTTCAGCACTGGACAAGGAGGAAGCAGAGCAGTGAGTAAGATTACAACCATGGACTTCAGGAGGGCTAACTTTAGCCTCTCTAGGGGTTTTCTTAGAAGAATCCCATGAGAACAAGTCTTGCAGGGAAGAAGGATCCAGGAGATTTAGTTGATATTAAAGAATCTCTTCCTCCAAGCTCAAGAACAATGTATCTCAATAAGAAAGAAATCAGGCAAAGCAGGCAAGAACCCTCCAACAATGAATAAAGAGCTCCTGCCATTACTCAAGTGTAAGCAGGAAACACACAGAAGATGGAAGCAGAGTTAGGTCACTCGGAATGAATATAGAGAACTTGTCAGAGTAAGTAGAAATGAGATGAGGAAGGTCAAGGCCCATCTGGAATTGAATCTGGCCAAGGATGTCAAGGCCAGCAAGAAGGACTTCTTCAAATACATCAATAAGAAAAGGAAAACTAAAGATAAAGTGGGCCTGTTACTAAATCCAGGGAGGACCCTGGTAACAGAGGATGAAGAGNGGGGGGACCCTGATAACAAATAACACTGAGAAAGCAAAATTACTGA
The DNA here is from genome assembly GCA_013396755.1 of Sclerurus mexicanus. NCBI lineage: Eukaryota > Metazoa > Chordata > Aves > Passeriformes > Furnariidae > Sclerurus > Sclerurus mexicanus. The sequence goes on from VWZF01005399.1 coordinate 64,271, forward strand.
ATGCCTTCTTTGCATCGGTCTTCACTGACAAGACCAACCCTCAGGAATTTCTGACCCAAGTCAAAGGAATTTTGAAAGGAATACTCTCCCGTCATCGAGGAGGACTGGGCTAGAGAACACATAGACAAACTTGATATCCACAAGTCCATGGGCCCTGATGGATGTATCCCAGAGTGCTGAGAGAGTTGGCCAACACCACAGAGTGGCTACTCATGATGATCTTTGAAAAGCTGTGGCAATCAGGAGAGGGGCCTGAGGACTGGAAGAAAACCAGTGTCACCCTGTTCTTCAAAAAGGGCAAGAAGAAGGATCCAGAGAACTCCCACCCAGTCAGCTCAATCAGTGGAAAGATGATGAAGCACCTAATTCTGGAGGCCATCTCTGTCTACATGGAGGACAAGAAGGTGATCAAGAGTAGTCAGCATGAATTGACTGAAGGCAAATTGTATTTGACCAACTTCATTGCCTTCTGTGATGAAACAACTTTGTGAATGGATGAGGGGAGAGCAGTGGTTATTGTCTGCCTCAACTTTAGCAAGGTGTCTCTCACAACATCCTCATAGGCAAAGTCAGGAAATGTGAACTGAATGAATGGACAATGAGCTGGACTGAGAACTGTCTGAAGACTAGATCCCAGAGGGCTGTAAGAAGTGGCATAGGATCTAGTTGGAGGCCCGTCTCTACTAGTGTCCCCCAAGGTTCTATACTAGGCCCAGTATTGTTTAACCTCTTCACCAACAATTTGGACATAGATGCAGGTGCTTTCTCAGCAAGTTTGTTGACGACACAAAGCTGGGAGGAATGGACAATATCCCAGTGTGCTCTGCAGAACTTCAGAAGAATCTTGGCACAGAAGAGAGAAGGGTAGGGAGAAACCATGTGAAATTCAGCTAAGGCAAATACGGGGATTTGCACCTGGGGAGGAATAACCCCATGCAGCAGCTGGGTGCTGACCTTCTACAAAGCACCTCTGAGGAGAAGGACCTGGGTGTTCTGCTGGACAACAAGTTGTTCATGAGCCAGCAGTGTGTCCTTGTGGCCAAGAAGGCCAATGAGATCCTGGTGCATTAAAATAATTGCCAGCAGGTCATGGAGGAGATCCTGCCCTTCTACTCAGCCCTAGAGAGGCTGCAGCTATAGTGCTGTGCCCAGTTCTTAGCTTCTCAGTACAAAAGAGACATAGAGAAACTTGAGGAGGTCCAGTGGAGGGCTTAAAAGATGATTAGGGAGCTGGAGCATCTCTCTTATGAGGAAAAGATGAAAGAGTTGGACCTGTTCAGCCTCAAGAAGAGAAGACTAAGAGGGACTTTGTCAATGTCTATAAGTATCTGAAGAGAGGATGTCAAGAGGATGAATCCAGGCTCTTCTCAGTCCTGCTAAACAATGCAACAAGAGAAAGGTGAAACTGATGCACAGGAAGTTCCAACTGAATATGAGAAAAAACAACTCTACAGTGCAGGTGATCACACCCTGGAAGATTGCTCAGAGAGGCTGGGGACTCTCCCTCACTGGCGATATTCAAGAACCATGAGTATGTGATCCTCTACCATGTGCTTTAGGATGACCCTGCTCGAGCCAGGAAATTGGACCAGAGGATCCATTGTGGTCCCTTCCAACATTACCCATTCTGTGATTCTTTGCCACAAAATCATGTGTCTTAAATATGACTAGTAAATAGGTGTGATTTTCTTATTAGTAGTAGTGCAAGACACAAGTAATATCATGGGAGCTACCCTCATTCTCACAAGAGAAATTCACTGCACTCAAACAAAAGTGTAGCAAAAGTTCATTGAAGGAAGACATCTTTTGAGCATTCCATGTTTCAGTCTATATTGTATATGTGTGCCTAAAAGCCTAGCAGTGAAAAAAGTATTTCAAATTATTAGTGACTGCTAAGCCTGCTGAGGTAGTTACTCCAGTTAACATGGAAATCACAATTAGAGGAATGAAGTCAGTTCAGTGACAGCTCAGAAGCTGAGCCAACTAAGGAGTAAGATGAAGGCAGAAATAGGCCTGGGTGAAAAGGCTTTATTCAAAGGTGTTGATAAATTACAGTTTATCAAGTGAAGGTTGAATGAAGGACTGAGACTACCGCTAGAGGTGAGAGTTTGAAAAGATATCTAGAGAAGAACTGAAAACAACAGAATACAGGAGCAGTACTTTTCTTAATGAAGTAATCTTCAATGATTGTAATTTGGAGACTTTCTTTACTAAAAGTGTTATCTGTGTGCTTTATAATCCCTGTCTAGTAGTATGGGTCATCTATAAATCTGTGAAAATTTACTGTGATTGTTCCAATTGCATAGTTGGAATTTGCAAGGCCTTTTTATAGCAATCCCTTTAAACAAATAAAGGCATATGTATATTTTTTTAATGCAAACAAAATTCCATTGGCTGTTAAGATTTATACTTTTCCTTAATCTGTTAGAGGAATCTGAATTGGATATAAAGATACCATTTTTTAATCCTATGCTAGTTTAATTCTTTTCTGAATACTGATGTATACTATTTTATAAGAATATAGGAGTATTTAGGNAGGCCATCTCTGTCTACATGGAGGACAAGAAGGTGATCAAGAGTAGTCAGCATGAATTGACTGAAGGCAAATTGTATTTGACCAACTTCATTGCCTTCTGTGATGAAACAACTTTGTGAATGGATGAGGGGAGAGCAGTGGTTATTGTCTGCCTCAACTTTAGCAAGGTGTCTCTCACAACATCCTCATAGGCAAAGTCAGGAAATGTGAACTGAATGAATGGACAATGAGCTGGACTGAGAACTGTCTGAAGACTAGATCCCAGAGGGCTGTAAGAAGTGGCATAGGATCTAGTTGGAGGCCCGTCTCTACTAGTGTCCCCCAAGGTTCTATACTAGGCCCAGTATTGTTTAACCTCTTCACCAACAATTTGGACATAGATGCAGGTGCTTTCTCAGCAAGTTTGTTGACGACACAAAGCTGGGAGGAATGGACAATATCCCAGTGTGCTCTGCAGAACTTCAGAAGAATCTTGGCACAGAAGAGAGAAGGGTAGGGAGAAACCATGTGAAATTCAGCTAAGGCAAATACGGGGATTTGCACCTGGGGAGGAATAACCCCATGCAGCAGCTGGGTGCTGACCTTCTACAAAGCACCTCTGAGGAGAAGGACCTGGGTGTTCTGCTGGACAACAAGTTGTTCATGAGCCAGCAGTGTGTCCTTGTGGCCAAGAAGGCCAATGAGATCCTGGTGCATTAAAATAATTGCCAGCAGGTCATGGAGGAGATCCTGCCCTTCTACTCAGCCCTAGAGAGGCTGCAGCTATAGTGCTGTGCCCAGTTCTTAGCTTCTCAGTACAAAAGAGACATAGAGAAACTTGAGGAGGTCCAGTGGAGGGCTTAAAAGATGATTAGGGAGCTGGAGCATCTCTCTTATGAGGAAAAGATGAAAGAGTTGGACCTGTTCAGCCTCAAGAAGAGAAGACTAAGAGGGACTTTGTCAATGTCTATAAGTATCTGAAGAGAGGATGTCAAGAGGATGAATCCAGGCTCTTCTCAGTCCTGCTAAACAATGCAACAAGAGAAAGGTGAAACTGATGCACAGGAAGTTCCAACTGAATATGAGAAAAAACAACTCTACAGTGCAGGTGATCACACCCTGGAAGATTGCTCAGAGAGGCTGGGGACTCTCCCTCACTGGCGATATTCAAGAACCATGAGTATGTGATCCTCTACCATGTGCTTTAGGATGACCCTGCTCGAGCCAGGAAATTGGACCAGAGGATCCATTGTGGTCCCTTCCAACATTACCCATTCTGTGATTCTTTGCCACAAAATCATGTGTCTTAAATATGACTAGTAAATAGGTGTGATTTTCTTATTAGTAGTAGTGCAAGACACAAGTAATATCATGGGAGCTACCCTCATTCTCACAAGAGAAATTCACTGCACTCAAACAAAAGTGTAGCAAAAGTTCATTGAAGGAAGACATCTTTTGAGCATTCCATGTTTCAGTCTATATTGTATATGTGTGCCTAAAAGCCTAGCAGTGAAAAAAGTATTTCAAATTATTAGTGACTGCTAAGCCTGCTGAGGTAGTTACTCCAGTTAACATGGAAATCACAATTAGAGGAATGAAGTCAGTTCAGTGACAGCTCAGAAGCTGAGCCAACTAAGGAGTAAGATGAAGGCAGAAATAGGCCTGGGTGAAAAGGCTTTATTCAAAGGTGTTGATAAATTACAGTTTATCAAGTGAAGGTTGAATGAAGGACTGAGACTACCGCTAGAGGTGAGAGTTTGAAAAGATATCTAGAGAAGAACTGAAAACAACAGAATACAGGAGCAGTACTTTTCTTAATGAAGTAATCTTCAATGATTGTAATTTGGAGACTTTCTTTACTAAAAGTGTTATCTGTGTGCTTTATAATCCCTGTCTAGTAGTATGGGTCATCTATAAATCTGTGAAAATTTACTGTGATTGTTCCAATTGCATAGTTGGAATTTGCAAGGCCTTTTTATAGCAATCCCTTTAAACAAATAAAGGCATATGTATATTTTTTTAATGCAAACAAAATTCCATTGGCTGTTAAGATTTATACTTTTCCTTAATCTGTTAGAGGAATCTGAATTGGATATAAAGATACCATTTTTTAATCCTATGCTAGTTTAATTCTTTTCTGAATACTGATGTATACTATTTTATAAGAATATAGGAGTATTTAGGGCCTACTGTAAATATCTGCTGGCAGGTATGCAGGAATATGGGTTTTTATAGTTTGGAACAATTTTCTTGGTGCGGGAATGAGAAGCTATAATTTCACAATTTTTGCGTATATGGGTATGGCTGTATGAACATTTCCCATGAAGATGAAAAAGGGAAGGTATCATTTTCTGATATGAGGAAATTATATAATGTTGATCTTTGAAAAATAATTATTTAAAAAATAGAATAATTAAAATACAATTTCCTTTTTTTTTTTTTAATGATTCCACGTTGCTTTAAAAACTATATGGAAAACAATATATATTTAGATTTTTCCAAGACACACTTGTGGTCACAAATTTTAGTTTTAAAGATTTCTTGTTAGCATTTGCTTTATACTATTATTTCATAGCTTTATAATCTACATTTTATATTGGGCTTTTTTCATGGTAGATACTATTAGATATACCAGATAAAATTACCTATCTGCTTTTGTTTGTCTATAGCTATCTGTAGTTAATACTGCACTTGATATCTTTTTACATACTGAAGTTCTCAGAAACCCTTAGTCCTCATTTCTTAGCCTTTTATAGATTGAAATATAGCCACTAATAAGGATAGTAAATAGAGATCCAGTTCTCTTCAAATAGAGGACTGTGGAATACTTAGGTTTGTATATATGTGCAGTACATGAGTGAACTTCAAAATGAAGTAAAATTCAGAGATCAACTTATTATTTCTAAGATCTGGATTTGCATTGCTCAGAAGGAGGATTATAATTTCCCTAATACATTTTAAGGGGCCTAAGAATAAAGAAAGCTTATTTCCCTTTTCTCGATTGTAAAGGAAAATTTGTTTTCAGTAGATTCACCACAATATTTTACACAGCTTTTGGTACACAGCTTAGGTGGTTCTCCTACTTCATAAATATTAGCCTAAAAAATCAGAAGTGCTTCTATTTGCTAGTGTGAGCTAACTTTGAAATCCAGCTGTGAAAGTAGAAATGCTGATTTTCCAGAATGAAAAATATACTAGGATATTGAAGAGTGGAAAACATGTAATGTGTACATTCAATAAAACAGCTCAGTTTCAACATTAACAAAAAGATTAATTCTTTTAGTCAGTTATACAAACTTGCCAGATTGTGATGGTGATCTCTGTAGACCAGATTTATCAGGAACCTCTGAGACTTTGTTACAAACATGCGTGTATGTTTGTATCTGTGATAATTGGCCTCAGTACCCTGATGGCATGCAAAGAAATTAATTAAAGAATCAACTGAAACAAACTCAGACTATGCAGGGAGAATACAATGGCTAAGTGGGATAAACAGACATATTTTTCCTTCCTGAGAAGATTATTGAGGGTGTACTCCTAGGTTTTCTCTTCTCATTTTTGTTTGTTTGTTTGCTTTTTTGGTAGGTTGGTTGGTTTGGTTTGTTGTTTTGGTGTTTGGGATCTTTTTCTTATTTTATTTGATGACAGAAGTAATTTGAGTCAGTTCTTAAGCATATCTTTCTACTACAAATCAGTAGTAGATCTTTCTACAACAGTGACCCAGCCTGTGATGAAAAATTAGTAGAGGAAAAAAAACACCAAAACCCCAGACAATTCTGCAGAAAAAAATATGGCATTTGTAATCACTATTTGAATATTTTCTGTGCCCCCTCAGTGAGTCCATGATTCAGGTCACTGCCCATTTGTGTAAATTTGCAGTTTATGCAACAGGCTTCACCTACATTGAAGCTCTTCTCAAATAAAGTACCAACCAGTGTAGATTGCAACAATTCTAGGCATATGTTTATTATATTTATTGCTATGAATTCTGCTTTCCCAGCAGCAATTGCTTTTGTCAGTTGTGTTATGTGGCATATGTGTCTTGAGAAGAATAATTAAATAGGTGTCATTTAGCCTATTTATTCGTGGCAATCTACTGAGTTAGTGTAACTCCATGGTGCCTTTAGCTACCAACAGATAGCTGTACTGTCCTGTTAGTTATTCGGAGAGAGAAAAATGAGACAGCAATCAACTGTCAGTGTAGAAAGCCAGGTGTATGCTCTTCTGAGTGTCATAACAATCCTCCAGGCAAGCAACAGAAAGTAAAGTAGGATGGGGTTTCAGGGTCTGCTGTGTGTAGTTAGCTTATTTCATGACACACAAGTATGAACGTGCTCAGATTGTTAACAAAAAATTACACATGGGAGTCAGGTGAAGAAAATCTTCAGAACTAGTGTTTGAAAAATCTGTTGTATTTGGCCTCAGTCAGCTTACTTTATTGACTGGCTATAGAAAGGAAATAGGAAAAGTAAGGAGAAAAGAGCATCTGACTGTTGAAACCTTTTTTTTTTTTTTTTTTTTTTCCCCAGGATATATGGGCAATTTTGCTTTTTCCTGCATATTTTCATATTTTTTTTAAATGTCAAAGCAGTACTAAGTAAAAGATTGTTACAGATGCTTGAAGCTAAAAGCAAAAGAAATTAGCATAACTAAAGTCTTTTTAGGTATATTGTACTCCCTTTCTCATGGTTGGCTTTGTTTTTCTCTTCATCTGAGTCAGATATCTTCACTTTCTTAGCTTAGGATATAGCAACAAGATTTTCCTGATTTAGTTTGGTTTAGTTTTTTGAAAAGGGAGGGTTACTTGATGTAGGTTTTTTTTTCTGTTGGACATTAGTTGGTCCGATGGACTTGTAGTTTTGCTTTGGGATATACATATGTATATGAATGAAAATACAGAGATACACATTCTTACATGTGTAAGAGTATGATATGTATTTCTGTCACCTGCACAATCCATTCAGGTTGGTTTGGTTTGTTGTTGTTTTTGTTTTTGTTTTTGTTTTTTTTGTTGTTGTTTTTGTTTTTGTTTTTTTTGGTTTTTTTGGTTTTTTTAGGTAATGTATGTTAGCTTAGAATTTGTCTACAATTTTCTTTTACACAATGTGTAGAATATTTCCATTAAGGAAATATAGGATTCACACACTGAGGAGAATCTGGTGACCAAGTGTTCTGTTTGACTTCCAAAATCCGTGGCAGTTGTTTTCATTGTTCTATTTCTATGATTTTTTAATTGTTTTTGTGTTACAGAAACAGTTCTTACAGCATGGGGATAGTATTAATTACACTTCTACTTTTTAGTCATGTCAACTAGTTAACTCACTTCCATTATTTGTGTATCTATAGTTTGTGATTGTGGGAGAAATCTTGCTATGTGAACAGGAAGAATAGAATTTCAGAAGAAAAGCTAACATACACTTATAATGTATATCTGTAAATGAAATGGCTCAGGACTATGATCTGGCCTTGAGGTGAAGTGATACATTAATAAGACTGATTTAAACTAACAGACATTGCTCAACACACATTCCACACAATTCTCTGCCTCTGATGTGTTTATGCTCATGTCTCTGTATCATGATATGTGTTAGTCACCGACTGCAGCTATGACTTAACACATGGCCATTTCTTGTATTCTCCGTGTTTCATGATCTAGATGGCCTTTTTTTTTACAGACCCTGGAGAACAAATCTTTGCCTGATGGAAGTGAGTGGAAGTCTCATTTCATTTTCTGCTATCTCTTCTGTACTCTGAACCTGAGCTACATAAGGACCTGAGTGATTGCCCTCTCAGCCTAGTATGATGAACAAATCCCAGGAGCTTCTTCCATGATCTGAATGGCCATAATCCACTGTATCAGCACTTATGCAAAGGACATGGCACTTCGCTCTGTTGCAATGCACATGTAGTTTTTGACAGATGCAGCTTTACTTGCTGCAGTTGCTGTGACAGAATGCCTTCCTGTTTCAGTGAGATTTTCATGTCATCCTCTTCTTCTGGGTCTGTCCATGGTCAGCGAGATTCTCACCCCAAGTCATGCACATGTTACATCCTTCATCCTCTCTGATGTGCAGTAACAAAGCTGTTACACTCACTAGAGTCTGACTTTTGGCCTTATCCCACTACCAAGCTTGATTCTCCTGCATTTGGAATGTTCCAAATGGATAATCTGAGGTGGCTGTACTCTTCATGGCATAGGATGAATGAAAAGACAGTCTAGAATTGAGAATTCCCTTCTCAATGTAGTGTGGATAATTTAGACAGCATAGCTGAGCATTACATGAGAAGTAGGTTAGGTTATGTACCTCCATGTAGCTAATCCCAATGCAGTGGTGGAGCGTTAATCACCATCTTGCATCCCTTTATGCATTTTGCAACTCAAGGTTAAGTGAGAGACTGCCTATGCCAAAAGTGTTTTATTTATGCCCAGTTCTATACAAGAATCCATAATGACACAATCTTTGGGTATTTTCTCTTTGATTGTAATGGATCCCTTAATTATGACATTTTTGGCATCTCAGTCAGCCTGGAGGACACACCAAGTAGGTATGTCATTATACTTACTGCTTATGGTGAATGTCACCATTTCTGGATTAATCCTCAGACACCTTACTGGGCATTGATCAGGAACTGGCTAAAACTGAATCTCTTGATAGGATGGCTAAGTAGTGGAGCATCAGTACCCAGATATGCATTTTGGCCTTGTTTAACTTACTAATGCGGACTTAGGTGTTGGGGAAAAACTTCTCAGTAAGGAAAATCTGGAAATTTCTTCTTAAAAGTCAGTGGGGTAGTACTTTTTCTCCAGTTGCTTGCCAGTCTCCCTAATTGTAGTCTGCATTGCTTTTGCTGAACCATCTCACTGAGGAAATATGGCTTTCAGTTGCAAGAGATAGTTTTATCTGGGTCCTGAGCTTAGTTTGAAAAATATACTCAAATGGCTATTAGTGATGGGTGAGCTGTAATAAAATACTTTTCTCCTATCACTTGCCTGTATTAGCATTAATCCCAAAATGACATGGAAACATCTTTAGAGCAAACAAGGTATAAACACAGTTTTTGAGTACTTTCACTCTGAAAGCTTCAAGAAGTTGTAAAAGCGTTATCTTGTCTGTTAGTCTAATGAAATGCTCATCTTCTATCTTTTATTCATTTGCTTTTTATTTATTTGTTGACAAGAATTGCAGAGCCATTTGTGCATAACTGCTATCCATTTCAATTTAAAGCATGTCTTCTCAAAACACCAGAAAATGTCCACTGGGTAACGTAGATTTTTATTGCTATGGGAGCTCTTTGTCTTTATAAAATTTTTTTAGAAGACGACTGTTTCTTTACTGGTATGAATTAAATGATACAAATTTAATGAAACAGTATACACTAAAGTGTGTGCTGAATTTAAGTAGCTTGTACTGCTTATCAGTGAGTTGCATTTTATACAGTTTTCTGTTGGGGAAAATAAAGACTTAGACTGAGTTTCTCTTCCTAACCTCTTTCACCCTCTCTAGAATAAACTTCAATGGTTTGATATGCTGTGAGGAAAGGCTGAGGGACTGACTTTGTTTTGTCTGGAGAAGAGGGAGCTCAGGGGTGACCACATTACTCTCTACAGCTACCTGAAAGGAGGTTGTAGCCAGGTGGGGGTCAGTCTCTTCTCCCAGGAAACCAGCCATAGGACAAGAGGGCATGGGGTTAAGCTCTGCCAGGGGAGGTTTAGGTTAGCTATTAGAAAGAAATTTTTTACAGAGAGAGTAATCAGACATTGGAATAGCGTGCCTAGAGAGGTGGTGGATTAACCATCCCTGGAGGTTTTTAAGATGAGACTGGATGTGGCACTTAGTGCCATAGTGGTGTTGGATCAAGGGTTGGACTTGGTGATCTTGGAGGTCTCTTCCAACCCATCTGATTCTATGATTCTATGATATAAGTGAGGTTCATCTGAGCCAAGGCAAAACAGAGGCACACAGAAGAAATAGTAATAAGATGTCTTATTAATAAACGCTAATTAAAAAAAAACTCTCTGCATTAAATGAGAACCTGTTAATATGAGATTCAAAGCACATTCTTTAAAACACTCCAACATCTTACAAAGGAATAGTTCATTTTGTAAATGTGTGGTTTTTTTCTTTTTTTAATTAAATTCTTCTATAACATAAAATATTTGTTGACAGTAAGCTACTCTGATCCTGATTCTAGGGAGTTTATTTATAATCAGTCACTGGAATTTGCCACAAATATTTTTATTCTTCCTTCATAAATCATCATAGTTCTCTAATCTTGAACTATAATGAAAATGTTTCAGTGTGGTCTTTTCTTGGTTTTCACTTCCATTTTGAATTCTTAAAACAAGAAAAAATAAATTTGACTCTGTACATAAAAAAGCAGTGAACCAAAGGAAAGAAACTGGAAAAATAAAGTAGGTGGGGCTCATATCCTATCAGAATATTTTCTAGGATGAGACTGCTCCTCAGATCACATAACTTTAAACCAGGTGGACATGCTGAATGTAGATTTGCTCTGTGCACAGGTAGAACCTGACTTTGCCTTCTACTTAGAAGAGTTCACATAGAATTGGATCAATTTCCACTCTTTTGAAAATTATGTTGTTGTAAATTAAAGGAGAAACAAGCCCTGTGTCCTCTTCTAAGGCTGTTAACATATCTACAGCATGGCCAAGAGTGAGTGTTGAAAGACTACTATTGAATGGTTGCATGGGACAGGAGTGGATGGTTCCTTGGGCTCCTTCCAGGAATAGCTAGGCTTTCTTCAGCTTTTATAATCTTAAACTAATAGAATTGTAACAAGTATACTTAGTCTGGGAAAAACTACTGAGGACATAAAAGCTAGAGTAATGTAACCTATAAGGAAGCTACAAATACATGTTTATATTTAAGTTGAGGTAACAGAGTTAAAGAGTATCTATATATTGATAAAATGATTTTTCAGATCAAGCACACAGGAATTAAACATCAGAGTTCCACTCATTTTTGGTTCATGACTGGGTGTTCAATAGTTGTCTTTTGGACAACTAACTCCAATTCTGTATTTCAGTCCAACAAATTTGCAACATGAGGTATTTCAACAGAGACTGCAGGATTCACACATTAATGCTGAGGATTCACACTTTATTGCTTGCCAGGGTTGAGGCATACATGAGTGGTCCAAAGATCATGGTCCTGAAGTTCTTAATTGGTCCCACAAGCAATTATTACTATCAGAAGCTGAAAATTGTCTGAGTGGTTATTTTATTCTCATTTTATATTATTCAAAACTCTTTGTTTCACAAAAAGGGGAGAATAAAACCCCTCAATAAAACAAGGACACATCCTAGTCATGTCACAAGGGCTGACTTCTGTTTACAAGTGTTGCACTTCTCCAGTTCATACAAGCAGGAGCATCTGACTAATCATTGGAGCATCATTGGCCCAGGACAGAAATTTCACGCATGAACAATAATTGGTTTAAAGTCAATCAGAAAGTTTGTGTACTTTTAAGGTAAGGTTTGAAAATTCAATGTAACTGCATAGTTTTTAGGTAAAGATGATTGTTAGTTAATTTTTTTTTTTTTTTAAATTTGTTATTTTAGACTGGCAGTCTGTGTTTCTCTTTTAGAACGGCATATACAGGGTAACTTGAAAATGTAAGTATTGGTGGGTTTTTGTTTGGTTTGCATTTTTTAATTGCTTGGAGCAAAAGGTCTTGAAGTCATTTGTGTTGACTTTTGAAGTTTAACCTTAAATAATTATTTCACTTCCATGTATTTGTAAGGCTAACTGTAGGAAAATGTACTAGTTGAGAGACACAAAACCTCACAGCGTTTTAACTTTTGAAAAATTTAATTTGTTGCCTTCTTGTGGAAGAGAATCACAGAGTTCAATTTCTCAAGAGAAAGTAACAGCATGTTTCTCTGGTTGGTTGGTTGGTTGGTTGGTTTGGGTGTTTGTTGTTGTTGTTGTTGTTGGTTTTTTTTTGTTTGTTTGTTTTCATTTACTGCATTATATAGACAGCAGGAATCATTTATCCTGTTTAGATACCTGGATTGTATATTGTTGCAATCTAGAAAACGATACTGAGTATAAAACCTTGTGAAAGAAAAATTACATTGAAGAATGCTAAGTGGTTATGAAAGGGAGGAAGGAGAGTTTTACAGCTCCTAGGAAAAAAATGTGGGGTTTGGGACGGATGAAAAATAGTCAAAGGCTCCTAGTATGATAAATGTATAAGTAGCTGTGGCAGATAAACAATTAAAAAGAGGAAAAGTATCCTCTACCTCAGGAGGAAAAAAATAAAAAAATGGACTTTTGTCATAAATGATTGCCAGAGCAAATTCTCTGAAGGATCTGTAGAGATTAGACCCAATTTCCATGAAGTGAAGATGCTTACACCCAAGCAGAAATCATCATTAACACTTTTTCAGAAAGGCAAGAGGTAACTCTGTGGTAACATCAGTTAAATGTGGAAGTTCCTTCTTTGCTTAAGACTTGTATAAGTATTTTGAACTATTCTGTGTGGTTTAGATATTACAGATAAATATTTATTATGTGCAATTTCTCTTAATTTGTGATTATGTGTAATTTGAAAAAACTGGACAACAGACATGTTCTCATAATTCAAGATTTGATGATTTTAAAAAGTGAGACCTGCAGCAATAAAGTTCATTTCCTTTAGCAAACAAGTCAGAGAGATATCATCACAAAGACTTGAAAAATTAAGTAACCTCCAGGAGATTGTGTATGACTTTGAAGGCTTATGGTATATTAATAGTATCAGGTAGATGAGAGACATATCAGAAACTGTTGGGAATATAAACTGGTAATGAATCAGCACTGTAAAGCTGGAGCATGATGTCACAGAACAGAACACAGTTAGCAAAGCTTCTTGGAAAATTGTTGTGAGACCCCCTACTCAACCTCTGCTTGTGAAACAGGATGTCGTTTCTTTAATGTCCTTATTTATCTACCATTCTGTACTGATGAAAGTTCATAGCCAGTTTAAATGCTTCTGTAAGCAACTGTCTGTAAGGAACAATTTGAAGCTGCAGCCTGCAAATATGGAAAAAGTCCGAATTGTGTAGCAGTGATTCAATCTCACTTCTTCAGGTATGTGCCAGAGTAGTTTGACTGATATGAGACAAGAATAACCTATAGCAATCTAGACTTAAATTGAAAGGAAATGATTGTTTACAACACATAGAAAGTAATTTTCGCAGTTATATTCTTTAGGGAACATCTTTGTATGCTGTTTTCATTTTTAACTATTTTAAACATAATTTTTCAAAATATTAACTGAGATCAGGGCGACTCAAAAGCCATTTGAGCTATTTTTTTTCTCCATTCTTGGTTCTGTTCTGAAACTTCATTTTATTAATAGATGACAAAGACAGAGAGGTAACAGATGAGAAAAGGAAGCAATTGCATTTCTCTTTTATTACTTACTGACTTTTAGGTTGCTTATGTACCAGTGTAAATAAAATAAAACTAGCATCATATAACCGTCATTATTTCTATTTTCTGTGCACAAAATTAATGAAATCTCAGGTTTCCTTCTAGAAAGATAGATATCTTCTAGATATCTTTCTAACCTTGAACAAAAAGTTGTTAAAACAGAGATCAACTTTTAGTGAAGTACAGCTACTAGTCTTAGAATGTACCTGCCTTGCTCATACAGTACTGGTATTAATAAATGCATAAAGAGGAAGCAGTGTTCGTACTTACTGGAGTTGAGCCAAGCTTTCAGCTGCTTAAGTGGTGAGTTTAAAACATGGAGTTTTTACCTGAAGTTGAAACTCACCGCCTTCAAAGAATTGCTATTCACTCACAGGGTGTTTCTCATGGAAATCCTATGAAGAGAAACAGTATTTTGAAAATCTACAGTCATATGAGTTCAGTGACTGCAACATCTCTAATTCTCTGCAGAGTATATATCCCAAGTGGGAATCTTACCTCTGCTTCTATTTCTTAAATATCTTGATTTTTAAAAGAGCATGTCACAATCTAAGTTGTTAAGGTTAGGGAATTCCACAATTTCATCCACTTCGTCCTGTGATGTGGTTTCATTGTCAAAATCTTTATTAAGAAAAAATGTCACAAGCTGCATATTAGCAACCATATGTTTCCATTCTAATTGAATTTAGCTGTTCAGCAATCTAGTGTGAAGGAATCCAAAAGTAGTGGTATAGTTTTATTCCCAATACACAATTACTCTTGAGATCCTATTAACCCTTTCCCTTCCCAGCAATTAGAACAATTCCAAACTTTCTGAAGAAAAGTGTTCATGAAGAAAACCTGTATAATAAAAGAAAGAAAAGCTTGGCTGCTCTTGTCACAATAGAAATTCTCATCAGAGGTTTAAATAGACATTTAAAACATTTTAATTAGAGCTGTTCAAGAAGCTCTTCTGAATATTCAACAGTTAATAGAAAGAAACTTGCTCACCCAGGGTGTAATAGCAAGTAATATGAGGATGCTTGTGACATAAGTTAATTGCTTTATCACCATGATAGAAGATACACATTATTTATCAGTGACAATGCAATATCTCCATTAAAAATATCCATAGTTCTTTAGTAACATGTTAATGCTGTAGCTTTTCTCTTGGTAACTGTGCAGTAAACCAGTGACTTCATGTCCTCATTGCACTTGAGTATATCTGTTAGTATGTAGATATTTTTTTAGCACTTTCACTGTTCTTTGAGAGAACATTTTTGCAGACAGCTTCTCGGGGTATAAACAAATCTTTTTACTAGCATATATTGGCTATGTCTGCACTTGAGAACTACTTTATATTCAGTTAAGTATGTGGTCTGATTTGTTTTTTTTTTTTTTTTAGTTTTTAAATATCAATGCACTACCACACTAACTGTGTAATATTAAAAGATACACTGAGCTCTATAGAGATTTGTAAATCAGAATAACATGAATCTTGCTTTACTAGGAATTGTTTTCTAAATTTAGTATTTAAATGGATAATCTGCTGTTCTGTGATATTAACAAAGCATTCCAAACAAGCAACATAATTTCTGTCTCTGCAAGGTAATATTCATTAGAAGGGATCAATTTATTGTCTTTCTATATGATAGAATGATACATTACAAGCAAATTATATGAAAGCTAATTCTGATTGTTTAAGTGCATGCAACTGTATTATATTAACATTTCACAAAGTTTCTATTACTATTTGCTTTTTGTAAAAGTGCTAGAAAGTGTATGAAGCTTATACTGCAGGTCAGTGTATTATACAAAAAAAAATTTCACATGAAATCATAATCCTGAAATCATAACATATAAATTAGGTTTCTACTATTCATCTTTATTTTCAGTGGTGGACTTCGCAGTGCTTGGTTAAAAGTTGGACTTGATAACTATAAAGGTCTTATCTAAATGATTTTATGATTCTATGATATAGGTACTGCTCATAATTACAGATTAGTCAGCCATGTAGCTAACATCATTAAGCATATTACAGTGTAATGTACAGAAAAGTAACTTTATTTAAACACAAATTTCTCTACATAATTTAGTAAATCAGCTCTATTTATGCCACATTTTGTATTAATGTAAAATAACTGACATAACCAAAAAATGCCACAATGAACAAAACCCCAGTTGGTGCTGGGTACAATAGGGCTTTATTTGGTGAAATAAAGCACATCACTGGGCAATCTCAAAGTAAAATATGTAATTTTCTTCATGTTCTTATACAGATTGAAGAGTAAGGCTCTATTCCACTACTGAATAAAATAAGTAAAGAGTTTCAATTTTGTAGATCTGTAAATAATAAAATATAACTGTGTTTCATTTTTCACAGAATCACAGAATTACAGGATCATTAAGGTTGCAGAAGACCCATGTTACAGGGTTTTCTTGCAGACGAGAAGGATTTTTGCACACCAATATGGTGTAAAATCGCATTCNCTTCCCCTGGCACAGGTTGAGACCATTTCCCCTTGTCTGGAAGAAGAAGCTGATCCCTATCTTTCTACATATTCAGTTGAATCAGCTGTAGAAACCTATAAGGTGTCTGAGGCTCCTTTTCTCCAGACTAAACAACCCCAGATCCCTAAGCCTCTCCTCATATACCTTTCTCTCGAGACCATTCACCATACTCATTGACCTTCTCTGGACATACTTCAGTA
>VWZF01005400.1:9178-88666 GCA_013396755.1 Sclerurus mexicanus
CTCCCCCCCGGGGCGCTGGCACATTAATTATTAATTAACCTAATTAGCGGCAGGGCTGCCCCAGGTAACCGGAGCTCGGGGCCCTCTCCCTGGGGCGGCACCGTCAGCCGCGGCCCCCGCCGGGGGGCGCCAAAGAGCCGGCCCGGGGTGGGGGGGGGCAGCGGTGCGTCTTCACCAATGGGAGCGGGGCGCGGCGGCGTCTCAGCCAATGGGAGCGGGGGGCGGGCAGCGCGGAGCCGCCGCCGCCGCCGCAGTCGCAGTCGCAGCCGCAGCCATGCCGGTGGACCTGGGGCAGTGGGACGGGCCGCTGAGCCTCGCCGAGGTGGAGCAGAAGCCGGCGCACCCGCTGCGGGTCAAGTATGGCTCCGTGGAGATCGACGAGCTGGGCAAGGTGCTGACGCCCACTCAGGTGAGCAGCGCCCGGCCCCGCGCTCGGGGGGTGCCGCGGCAAAATGGCGGGAGGCGGCCGGGCCTCTTGCGCCGTCTGTGCCGCGGCTCCCGCTGGAGCATCACCAGGCGCGGCGGGACAAAGGCGGCTGAGGTTTGCTGTCCGCCCTCGTAAGGTGACGGCCTTGCCGCGGGAGATGGCCCGTGGCTCGCACAGCCTGGACGGGCTGGCACGAACTGGAAGCCCTCGGGTGTCGCAGCCAGCACTGGTCACAGGTGGCCGAGCGTGCAGGGCAGCGGGGCTGGTGCTAACGCGGTCATCCCTGCAGGTCCAGCATCGCCCCACCAGCATCGAGTGGGATGGCTGCGATCCCCAGAAGCTTTACACCCTGGTTCTCACAGACCCCGATGCGCCAAGTAGGAAGGATCCAAAGTTCAGGTATGGGGGATAGGCAGCTCCCTGCGTTGCCTGGGGAAACGCTCTGGCTAAGCAGAGGGTTAGGAGGAGGTTGGGACTTTGCCGCGCCTAAGGTGCAGCAGTGGTACTGTGGCCTGGCATAGAAACAGTGTCCTTGCGTCTCTCTTTGAGCTAGGGACAGCATGGGGAGGAGGAGCTGCTTTTGCCAAGGGTGTTCAGAGGTCTGTTGCAGCTGGAGCAGCACAGCATCTGCTGCTTGCTCTAATTTGGCCCATGTGTGAGTTGGAATTAGGTTTGTCTGTGCTGGTGGTGGAGTCTTAAACCTGGGCCCACCTCACCTTTCTCACGTCAGCCTCAGAAGCATGTGGAATGTACGCTTTTGGGGGTCAGGCTGTGGGTTTTCTCACAGCCACAAGGCAGGCTGATGGAGCTGGTTTTGGCAGGTTGTGCATCCCAAAGGAACAACAGTACCTGCTCTGGGAACGCTGTTCTTTGGGTTTGGCAAACCAGCAGTGGCAGCTGTTCACTTACCCTTCACTGAGAGCCTTATGGAAAAGCAGCAGCTTGGAGAGATAAAGGGACTCACCTGGGGCTGTGCCTTCTCCTTACAGGGAATGGCATCACTTTCTGGTGACCAACATGAAAGGCAACAACGTGGGCAGCGGGACCGTGCTGTCGGATTACGTCGGCTCCGGGCCTCCCAAGGGAACAGGTGCCTGTCTGCAGCAGTTCCCAGGCACTGCTGCACGGCTCAAACACGGTGCACACGGGGAGGGGGAGGCCAGCAGGACGCTGGCTGTGGAACCAATCCGTGCAGGATTGCTCGCAGCTGCACGGAGCCACAGCCAGCACGAGCACGTATTGAGCGTATCAGGCACATCTTCTCTAAGCTGCCTTAAGCTCCATCATCCTTAGCCTTCTGATCCTGGAGCACAGGGGCACCTCCAGGGGTCGCTACCCTGGAATTCCGTGTGGTAACGCTGTCCCTCCCGCAGGGCTGCACCGCTACGTGTGGTTGGTGTACGAGCAGCCGAAGCAGCTCTCCTGCAACGAGCCCGTCCTGTCCAACCGCTCCGGGGACAAGCGAGGCAAGTTCAAGGTGGCCGCTTTCCGCAGCAAGTACGGGCTGGGGGTGCCGGTGGCGGGCACCTGCTACCAGGCAGAGTGGGATGACTACGTGCCCAAGCTCTACGAGCAGCTCTCGGGGAAGTAGGCAGAGGGGATGGGGAGCAGCACTGTGCGGCACCCACAGATCAGGCACGGCGCTGTAGTTTCGTTTGATTAGCGAGTTGAATCCAACTGTCCTGTTCTGGCTGCTGGAGCTGTAACCCTGTCACTGTCCCTGCTCCGTGTCCACGTGTCCAGGCCTGTGCTGACTCCTGTTGTACAGGTGATCCTAGCTAGAGCTGCTGACAGGTGTCCCTGGAAGGGCCACTCCCTCCTAACCGACCTGCTTAAGGGAAGCAAAAGCCTTTGTGAATTAGTGTCAATTCAGGGTGTCTCTGCTGTCCTGGGATGGCGTTAGATGGTAGGGGTGAGGGTATAGAACCACTTCTGGGCTAGTGCTGGCTGTGGAGACTCCCTTTTCCAGGAGAGGAAAGGGCAGTCTAAGGGAAACTTCCCCTCCTCCCTACTTTTTTTTTTTTTGCCCTCAACATTTGGCCAGTGCCTCCACTTCACTGCTCCAGTAGTGAAGGTGCAGCTCGAAGGGGAGGCAGGAGCTGGTCTAAAGCACTATTTCTGTTCTCTGCTGCCATTTAAAGTCAAGACCACTTTGTTTTGTTCAGTCCTGTGGTGACCTGATGTTACCGTGCTTTTTGCTCACAGTGCAAATAAAAACTTACCAAGGTGTGTGGTGTGCTTGGTTGTCTTCTTGGGGGATGAGGGGAGTGATGTTGTTCCCAGCTGTCCTGCTGGGAAGAGGCTGGACCTGGTGCCAGGGGCTCCCCACTCCTGGAACACACTGATGGTGGAGGGACCTGCCTTTAGTCCCTGTCCCAGGATCCCCCAGCCCTGCAGAGGCTCTTTCCCACCCCATCCAAATCCCAACAGCAGATTTGCTCCAGCCTGATGGCTATAAAAGGGTAAAAAAGGTAAAGCCAATGCAATGGAATTTCATGGAACCAGGAGCCTCCCCACCTTTTTCAAGCTGCTGCCTCAAAGATCTGCACTGACATGGTCTGACAAACAGGAACCAGCAGTGGCCCTGTGAAAACCAGGGACTCCTGAACTCCAAAAGGTAGATGGTGTCTGCCCCCAGGGCAGTTTTTTAGCTCAGTCATTAAAACATGTCAATGGGATTAATGGTTTTTCAGGAAAACATTCCCAGCTATTCAAGACCAAGGCCCACAAGCCTGAGGTTGGAGCAGTGATCCATCCTGGGACGGCTCAGGCTGGAAGCAGGACATAAATGAGCCACATTCCATTATCCTAAAAAACTCCAGTGAGGAAAAGAGGTTTGGAACAGAGCCCTGAGGTTCCTCCAGCCTCGGGCTGAGGGACACCTGTGGAATGGGACACCCGTGGAATGTGTCACCCCTCCCCGGCCCCACCTTGCACCTGTACTGGGCCACCAGCCACCCCTCCCACAATGACACAGCCAGGCATTGTGATGAACACTTTTATTTACAAATATAATTAAAAGCTCTGACAGTTACTCATGCTCTTCCCTGGAACCTGAAAAATGTTTTTGTTGTTTTGTTGGGTTTTTGTCTTTTTTTTTTTTTGTCATCGTCGTTTTTTTTGTTGTTTTTTTTTTAAAGTGCATGCAAAAGAAGTAAAGCCTTTTTTTTTTCTCTTTTTATTGTAAGAAAATACACAGTTTGAAAGTGTGAATAATGCAATATTTATGACCAAGATCATGGGATTGGGGGTGGACTTGGGGGAGGGAACAAAAAAAAAAAAAACCAACAAAAAAAACCAAAACAAAACCCCAAAAAAATAAAAAGAAAAACTCAAAAGGGCTGGGATGATCTAACAGACAGTGTCGAGCTCCGGAACGGAACAGAGAGTGGGGGGTGGCTGGAGCAGGAGGGAGGGGGGAAAGAAGTAAAAAAATTTCTGATCAGAGAAACAGTTAAAATACAATATGAAAATAAGTAAAAGCTCTCCTTAAATTCCTTCTATACACAAAATACACGATTTGACAAAGCCCAATTTGTGCTACTGGGATCCTGTGGGCTCATTTAAGTGTATTCACATTCTCTGCGACAGCAGAAAATGATTATGATACAATCAAGAATATGCCAAGGGGCGAGGGCTCGTCCCTGCTGCCCCCGGCATGGTTCTCCTAAAAATCACCACGTCGTCGCCCGCCCCTCCCCACCCCCAAAAAAGTAATAATATGTCACCACTGATATGTACAGCACGATTAGGTTTTTTTTTTCTTTTTTTCTGTAAAATGTATCAAATTTTTTTTTCAATCTTTAATAAAATTTTTTTTATTATTATTTAATTATTCCTGATGAATAAATACCAAAAAAATAAAAATAAAATAAAATTATGCAGCAGCTAGTTAAGGTAAGGCTGCGGATTCAGTCTCTCTCCCCCTGGGATCGTAGATATCTTTTAATTATTAATATTTTTTTGCTTGTACTTTCATTGATTGGTGGTAAAATGAGTGATTGCTCAAAAGCAACATACATCCACTTGAGTTTGTTTTTTTTCTCCATTAAAATTGTCTCCAAAGTTTTCACTGAAACATTTTTAATCATTGCACAGAGACATCAATACTGTGACATACTATGGAAAAGACTGCCAGGAGCTGTCCTGCACCGGGACGTGACGGGGGAAAGGGGCCCCTGATGGAGTAAGAATATACAGGCACTGGTCCGACACGATGTCAGTAAGAGAGACAGAAAGAGAGAGAGCACGCCCGTCAACATGGGGAATGTTGGGTTTTGCAAGTTTTATCCTTTTGTTTGCTTTTTGTCTTTTTTTTTGTTTTTTAAATGGCAAAAAAATTTAACTTAACCTCATCTATAGTCCTCCTTGGGATATTCTAAAGTGACCAAATTCCCAAAGCCCATTCGCAAGCTCTCCATGTCAAACGTTTCAATCTCTCGCTCCTGCTTTTCCAACAGAAACTTGATCCTCTCGCTGCGTTCCTTCTGGAGGGCGGCGAGCTCCTCTTCGATCTGAAACGAGCACAGTCAGCAGCCCCCCAGCACAGCCCCCCTGCCCCTCCCCAGCCTCCCCCAGCCACGTACCTTTTGTTCCAGGTGTGCCCTGCGCAGCGACACCCGTTGCTCCAGCTTCTGGAGCTCCCTTTCGTGCTGTGCTTCTGTCTGCATCTTAATTTTGCTCTGGTACGCGTTGAGCAGCTCCATCTCCTGCTGCAGTTGCAGTCTCAGGGCTTGGCATTCTGCTTCCTGAGCCTCATCCAGCCGCAGCTGTAAGAGTATCCGGGAAAGCAACACTCAGACCTCCACTGGCAATTCCTCTGCTCCCATGCTACTGTCACGCTGCTCTTCTTTCCCAAAGGAACAGCCCTCTGATGTTGGGAAGGCAGGGAGGGCTCTGTCAAGAGCAGCTTCCCCTCTCACAGAGACAGAGCCTCGGGGAAGATCCGGTTCTAAACCCCAGCACGTGAGGGGCAGCAGGCAAAGGACGCGCGTTCTGCGGGACCCTTGTTCCAAGAGAGAACGTGCCACCTGCTGCATTATTTGAACAGCTCTTCCAAACACAACCATCCAGTGGCTGGAGGAGACCACCCCAGCGTGCCGTGAGGCCTGACAGGCTGACTGTTCCCCCCTCCCAGCCCCCTGCCCAGGGACACCCCCGTACCGCCTGCGAGGCCATCATCTCGTTGATGCTCTGCTCGTACTGCTCGGCCAGGATGGCGAGCTTCCGCGTCTGCTCGTCCTTCAGGCTCTTCAGAATTGTCTTGTGCTCACTCTTTGGAGTTACTTCCAGCTGGTGATTCTTCAGTGCTTTGTACTGCTTAGTTTGTACTTTGCATGTGTCCTGGAACTGCTTTTTGATCTGCATTTCCATAGCCTGCCAAGGAAGGAACGATGTGAAGAGCTTTGGGGATGGAGAGGTTACGGTACATCCGAATGGGTGGGTTGGTGGGTGTTGCCTGCAGCCCGTGAGCAAGGTTTTAACCAGGGATCTAAGCAGGAGCACCAGCTCAGGCCCTGGCTGCGCCAGAAAAAAGCACCTGCTCAGCCTTCCACAGCCCAGGAGTCTTCAATCCTCCACCCCTGCTTCCTGCAGGTTGCCCAGCCCGGCACCTGCCCCCTGCCTCCCAAAACGTGTTTGCTTTTTCAGCCTCCTTCCTATTCTGTTTCTTCCTCACCTCAACCGTGCGCTACAAGGAGGCTGCGGATCTGAGAACTAGCAAGGGTGTGACAATGATCTCCTTCGTGACAAGTGACAGGACCCAAGGGAACAGCTGGAGCTGTGTCAGGAGAGGTTTAGGTTGGATCTCTTCCCCCAGAGGGTGGTGGGCACTGAACAGGCTCCCCAGGGCAGTGGGCACGGCCCCAAGGCTGCCAGAGCTCAAAGGAGCATTTGGACAATGGGACAGGGAGGGATTGTTGGGGTGTCTGTGCGGGGCCAGGAGTTGGACCCATGATCCTTGCAGGTCCCTTCCAGCTCAGAATATTCCATGATTCTATGGCTCTGGGAGGAGGAACAGGCCTCTCCCACAGGGAGCAGCTCAGAGGTCTGTGACCAACCTGCAGCCAAACTGGGACAGTGCACAGTGCTCGGCACACCCATATCCTCTCTTGCTCTCCTGACTGTCAAAGCACCACCCAACCCCTCTCCATATCGAGGTTTGCAGGCTGCCACCAGCGAGGGCCTGAACAAAGCACAGCTCATCAGAAGCAAGCCAGGACTGGACTATTTTTACCCAGCAGCCTCAATTAGCACAACACTTAAAAAACCCTCCACGAGCACTGTGCTGTCATAGCCCACAACTTCCTCATCCAGAGCAGCCCTGTGCAAAGGGAAGGGATGCAAGGGAGAGCACAGGGTTTGCAGAGCAGCGGTCCCACAGCACGGACGAGGCAGCAAGCACAGCTCAGCCCGCCCGGCAGGACAGGGGCAGGAGGAGGAAGGAAAGCTCCCAGCACCTTCAGGTTCTTTGGTTGCTGCCGGAGCTCCATGAAATGCTTCCTGTGCAGCTCCCGCTCTCGCCGCTTGTTGTATTCCAGCTGGTTCTCGAGCTCGGTCTGGTGCTGCAGCCGGATCAGGTCCATGCGCAGCTTCTGCAGCGTGTGCAGCTGCCGGTACTCCAGCTCGCGCGTGGACTCGTCGTGCCGGATCAGCATCGCATGCTCCATCTCCTTCTGCGTCCGCTTCTTGTTCAGCTCCTGCACCGGGGCACAAGGCAAGGGCTCAGCAGGGACGGACTCTCCACCCAGAGACGCCCCAGTCGAGGTCAGGGGGCTGAGTGTCCTGGTCACTCGTCTACACAGCACCAAGGACTTCATGGGTTACAGGGAAACAAATGCAGCAGCACCATGGGGATGCCAATAGTGACCACCTATCATCCATCCATCCATCCAATCCCATCCCCTGCTCTACCAGAAGCTCCGGGATGGCCCCAGGAGTCCCCAGCAGGTGGCACTGGGACCCCACACAAGCCCTCTGTGACTGCTGAAAATCACAGCAGCTTTCAATGAATACAATTTGAGGCTGGGGGGACTGACAGAGCTAAGGGCTCGTTAGTCTGTTTTCAATTCCCCTGTGCCCCTGGCTTGGCACCAGGAATGAGGTTTCTCCCGGATCACCTGCGTGAGAATGGCCAAAGCAGAGGTGAACAGCTCCAGTACCACCTCAAGGGCGAAAAAGAATTGTCCAGGTGGGTTTTGACCCGAGGTGCAACACATTTTTAAAACAAGGACAGAGCTCAAGGCTCACAGCGTTTCACAGTGTGCACTAAGAGCTCTGCATGGGGCATCCACAGCCCAGGATAACCCTCACTGAGCTACAAACCAAGGAAGGGAAAGACACCAATTCCCTCCCCAGTTACTGCTCCTATTTCTGTCTCGGGAGCTGACTCCAGCTCAGGGGAGCTGTGATTCCAGCTGTACCCCTCGCTGATACTTGGTGCCCTTCACAGATGGTCTGCTGGTATATCCAGATGCAGCCCTCAGGTTTCCAACCTCTCTGCTCCACAAGGGAGTAAGACAGGCCCAGCGGGGCTGCCCTGCACCACACGCAGTGCCCAGCACAGGGAGGGCCCAGTGCTGGCTCAGCCTAACAAACTTCTGCAGGAGAAGCAAAAAAAAAAATCTAATTATTCTGAGCCGTTGCCCACACGTTGTAATCCTGTTGTATCTCTCAACAGCAGCACCTGCAAACAGGCACTTCAACCCCTCTGGCTGCTACAACTGGGACAGGTTTGAGCTGAGAGGATGGGCAAGGAAACAGGGCCTGGGCTTGTTTCTGCCTTCTTGGCCATAAGGGTGTTGCATGTCTTTATGTTTAAGAAAAATTTGCCCCTGACAGCCAAGATGAAAAATGAGATCATTTCCCACTGGCACGAAGGCAGCTGGGACACTGAACAGGCTGTGGCACGTTTGCCTTCATCTCAGGACAGCTCAGCCTCTCTGGAGCCCATTCCACACCTGATTTCAGTTCACACACCAGGAACACACAGAGTCACTCCACTTCTCTCAAACACTTCCCCACTTGCACAAAAAGAACCTCTGGGGTTACTTAAAATATCGTGAAAAGCAGAGTTTGAAAATGTTATTTACTTCAGATGTCTGATCCGGAGCATTTGAAGTAGTTAGTAGGGATTTTATTTTCAGGAAATAAACACTCAGATCATTCTGAAAATTAGGTTTCTCTTAAGAGCTTAAAATGCAGGAGCTCAGGGGTGTGTTCCCTGGTTAAATGCCACGCCAGGTAACTGAACTCTGTTCTCATCCCTGCCACGGAGCTCTGACATGCTGTGATAAGGGTGCCCAAATCTGATTTTTCACAGCCATTCATTCTTGGTGTGCCTGAGTTGAGATGTCTGGATGTGATTTGCAAAGCAGCTGAGCAGCCCCAGGCACATCTGAAGTCAAGTAAAAAGTAAGCTGGAAAATTTGATGGTAGCAGGCCAAGCACAGTTAGAAATTTTTGGCCACTGCTCACTCAGCCTTCACTAAAACACCCTCTTATTTGACAGTCTTTATCCAAAAATAACACTGATGAAGAATTCAGATGCTACAGTGATGGCCACAGAAAAATCTAACAGTAATGAAGTATTAAAGTAAGTAATGACTCTTCAAAGTGGTACTTGACCACAGGCAAGGGGCAGCAACTGATGAGGGAAAGCAGGATGGCAACAGCTCCTCCTCCGTCCCACAGCTCTCCATGGCCCTCACCATGGCCCAAAGTGCCCCGTGCTGTGAAGGCAGCCCAAAGGATCCCCCAAAATCCAAAACTCGGGAGCTCAGGTCTGGCCAAGAGTGGGTGGCCCACATGGTGCTCCTGTCTGCCAGTCACCGAAGCCACCCCTGCTCAGCTCATCAGAGCAGCCAGAGCTGCGTGGGAAACTCCTTCCCAAAACTTTCTCCCCGTGTTTGCCTCGATTCTATTTAGCAACTGCAAACACGGAGATCTAAACTTAAGTCAGCAACCCTTTTACAGACACGAAGCCAAAGCAGTTAAAGAAATGCTTGGAAAGAAGTGGAGTGCCATACTTCCCGAATGTTCTGCTGCTCCATCTCGTGCCTCTTGATCATCGTTTTTCTCTTGAAGGAACGGCAGTTTTTGTCGTAGTAGAGTCTCTGCTGGCTGAGAAGCTGGGCCTCCTCTTCAGCCTGTGTGTGCTGCAGGTTCTCTTTATGTTTGGATATTCTTTCTTGCTTCTCTTTCTTGGGCGTGCTGTGGTCCTCGTTCATTTCCTGCAGGCACACAGGGTCAAAACAAGGCTCCCTTAGGATCACAGTGCACTTGGAGGACCTTCAGCCACTGGCTACTCCTCTGCCATTCAGGACACCAAAACCCTACCACAGCACCAGGTGCCAGCAGCACCAGACTGTCACCCAGCCCTGCTGCCTCTTCAGTTGTATTAGGACCCACACCAAGAGGAGGAGGAGAAGTGGCCACTGAACACAACCATTCTGGGGGCTGAACAGCACAGAGTGGAAAGAGAGTAACACACGCCGCAGGAAAGGCTCCGGCTGCCCAGGAAGGGAGACCAGGTCAGACCCCTCACATCCCCTCCCAGCTCTGTGCCTGGCCTTAAGTTTGACTTCAACAGGTCTCATGTCGGATTCTCTATAAATCAGATTAAAGGGCTCCTTGCTATTCGTTTTCTCACCTTTACATTCTTTAACAGCAAATTATTTTTGCAGCGTGGCGGGGACGCTGTACTTCAATACTGCACTTTGGCACAGATTAGCCACACACCAGGGTTTTATATATACTTCTAATTTGTATAAGTGATCATTGGGCTTTTAGTCAAGGGACACTGAGTGGCTGCTCTCATTACTAACAGCTTAAATTGAAAAAAAAACATATGAGGAGAAAGGGGAAGAAGAATTCTCTGTGAAGTCCCATTTTCCCTCATCACCCTTGGTTTCAAAGATTCTGCTCTACAGCAACTTGTGAAGGCACCTCTAGCACCCTCAGATGTTCTTCTGGAAATGCTGCCAGATGCTCCCAGTTCCTGAAAAAACTTATTTGCTGAGCATCTAAATTTGCTTCCAAGCCTGACAGTATCCCTTAAACCCCTGGGCTGGCCCAGGTTTATCACAATGACAGACTGGCTCGTGTTCATTCCACACCCCTTCAGCCCTGAAAACGAGGGTTTCTTGCCTCTTTAATCTTTTCCTTGCAAAGCTTGTATTGTTTCTTCTGACTTTCTAAAAAGGTCGTCAGGTCTTTCTTTTGCTGAGCCAAAATCTGTTGCTGGAATTTCTTTTCATCTGCTGCAGCTGCCTTTGCCTGCAAGGTACAGAGAGGAAAAAAAATAATAAAAAACCCAAAGGAGTAGGTACAGAATCCAGCACAAATCAGTCCTGTGTCGTGTTTTTTGGTCATTCTTCCCTCAGCATGCTAAACAAAGCCACGAGCATCAGCCACAGAAAACTGCTTGCACTGAAGATCCATAATGTCCACATAAATGTAAGAGTTTCCTTGTGCTTCTGATCTCCCCACCAAAACCAACCCAGGAGGCACAAACCTCGCCGATGTTCCACGTGGACTAACGTGTTGATTTTTCAACAGAACGAGGAGCAGCAGCAGGGTTTGTCGTTCCCTCATCTACAAGGCAAAGCTCCTCCAAGGTCCCCACAGGGACTGTCAGCCCCTTTCATCCGGCTGTCACTGCCCGTGTGTTGGTGGATGCCAGTGGAGTGCCCATCATCCAGGACTTGAAGCTGCTTCACCAGGGCAGCTCTGACCACACGGTGCACACAGGGTTGGAGCAGTAACTCCCACAACCTTCTCTCACCTGGACTCGCCTCTCCCTTCAGTCAGCTGGGTACCCTCCAACCCCACTCACCTCCTTCTCCATCACAGCCACCTGCTTCTTGGCCAGCTTCTCCAGCTCGATGGACGAGTTGTTGGCGTGTGTCTCCACCTCCTTCTGCAGCTTGAGGCGGTGCTCGTCCATCTCGGCCTTCAACTTGTTCTCCAGGGCGATCAGCTGCTTCTGGTGCTGGCGCCGCATCCGCTTATATCCTGACATCTGTTCCCGCAACTCGTTCTCCTGCTCATGCTCATGGATCTGTCTTGTAACCTGGTGTCAGGGAAAAGGGAAGAAGTGCTGCGTGGCCTTCCCTCACACACCAGCTGTCTCCGTGTCGGAGCTTACCTGTCACCCAGGCCCTGCTTTGCTGGAGCCCGGGAGATCAACTTCCAGGGAATGCTGCTCCAGGTTTCAGAGGTGCTGCTGTTTAATATCACAAAGCCATGAGGTTTCTCTCTCCTGATTTTTAGCCCCCCCCCGCATCTTCACCTGAGACTTTCATGGGTGTTTTCAGCCACACAGCAGAAAACGCCACGTTACAAATAAAGGAAATGACTGGTTACTCATCACTCCAGGAAACATTGGAGGAGATCTGGAAACAAAGGTGGGCTGAGGGACAAACTTCTTCAGACACAGGGAATAACTTTTTTTCAGACAAGGACTCAAATCCTGAGGGTGACATGGACTTAGAAGATGGCATCCATCTGAAGAACCCCCTTAACCCACCCATTCTTTCCTTCCTCCTCAAGTCACTCCCCAATGTCAACTCAGTCCCTCAACACCTATTTCCTGCTATGAGTAGCCTCCCTCAAAATTTCTCCTTAAAATCCAAGAGAATGGCAGACTGAGCTCATTCCCTCCCAGAATTGAAAGTTTTCTAACAAGGGAACACTGTTCTGGAACTGTGTGCTCTTAACAAGATTGATCAGATGGTCTAAGCAGATTTTAAACCCCGCTCATCCGAAACAAACTCGCAAGTTCCACATTCATTTCCATGCCCAAGTGCATCCATGTGAAAGGAAGAAAGAAAAAAAAAACCCCAGTAAGTTGTGCCAAAACTGTTCCGAAAAAAATGCAAATGGTGATGCTTCCATTTCAAAAGAAGAAAAGTGCCCAAGACTGATTTTTATTTTTTTAAAGACTGTCTCAAGAACTTCACACATGAAGACCTGCTGGGGTTTTACATGGCTTGGGAGCCAAAAGCTGGAGCCACTGATTCTGTGTGTGTGTGGGGGACACCTGTGCTTGAGTGTGAAGCAAAGAGGTGAGCCCTTGGAAGATGCTCACTGACATTTGACAAACCAAGAGCCCTTCTTGCAGCCTTGCTGATGGATTCCTCCAGAGCAGCCCAAAAAACCGGCCCCTACTACAGCGCTGACGGCACTTGAAGGCAGCGTTTCAAGGATTTGCAAAGCTCACGCACAGGATGGGATGTACCTACAGACCTGAGATGGTTCAGCTCCCACAGCAGAGCAGCAAACCCCCCGTGCACTCGCTGGCAGCCCCGTGCTCCGGGCCCAGGAGGTGACAGGAGGCATCGACCAAGTAAGAAGCTCTGGAATCACCAGGCAAGATTAACACCCCAACTGATGTCACCCGAGACAGGCAGCTTGTGCCACCTCTCTCGGCTCAAATGACTCCCAGCACTCGGGAGGAGTGTGAAGAGGAGCTCAGGAAGAGCCTCCCAAAGCCCTCACCTTGGCACAGATTGACAGCATTTGACAGCAAACGGGTGCCAACCAAGAAAACTATTGCCAGAGTCCCAGGAGAGAAATGAGATGGGGGAAGATGAAGCTACGAAGGGGATGGCCTCTGACTCCCCCCATGCCCTCCAAAGACAACCCCAGAGGGAAGAGGAAATGCCTGATGGCAAAGAAACCAAAGACGCAGCCCGATCAGAGCACTTTGCCAGACCAGGGATGATGGCGGGCTAATCACATTAGTGAGATCAAGCATCCACCACGAGGTGAGCGATGATGTATAAATCGCATCCTCTTTGTACAAGGAATTTCAGGATATGCTTTTGAAGTTGAGTGGATTAAATACATACTTCCACCTCAGCAACTGGTGTAACAGAGCAGCCTTCAAACGCTTGGGACCAGGTGACTGAACAGACCTAAGCCAGGCACCAGGAGTATGAGACTGTAGGAACGACCATGGAAACACAAACACAGCATTAGCTCTGTGTGTTCCTACGGTTCCGAAAGCTTTTGGTTTTTCCACGTGTGCCAAGGACAGCCACACTCTGCACAAGTTGGGAAGTGTTTATAGGAACTGGCACATTTCAGTCAAGTTCAGCAAGAATGAGATCTCTGCCAGAAGCTTCCAGGTAAAGAAAGTTCCTCTGAGAAGTCATCCAAGTTACAATTACAAGAGACAGATGCCAGGTAAGACAGACAAACCCCCCCACACTTCACACATGCCATTTACCATGTGAAATGACATCCAGCTTGGGGAGAACAGACTTGGTCAGGCACTTGCAGAGACACAGAGCCATGGGGACCACCAGGCAGCAGCACAAGATCCTCCTGGATGTGCTATTTTTGAGGCCCAGCCCTTTAGTGAGCAGTGGGACGTTCTGCACCGGCACACTCCGTTCCCAGGAGTTGGCAGAACAAAGCAAACAGCAAGAGCATGAGAAAAAAAAAGTGGATCTAAGAATCCTCTAAGAACTTCACCAGTTTCCCCTTTGGTCTGATCTCTAATGAGATGCAGGACATGCACTTGTTGTATTTACAGCAAAAATCATTAACTTTTATCATCATCATCTTCACCCCATTTTCAGTTTTGCTCAGCTTTATCATGACAAGAATTCCATCTCAGAAAGATTTACCATGAAGTCTGGGCTATTTATCCCTAACAACAGGATGCAATTACTAATTACAAGCTTAGCTGATAAAACCTTCCAGAAGATGAGACATTAAAAAGCCAGAAGAAAACAGAGGCAGCTTTTCCTTCCTCAAGATGAGAGAGAGCAACAGCAGACTTGGTGGTCATCTCGTAGATTTAATGTCTGCATTGAAGACTGAATTTACCACCACCACCATCTCCAGTCAAGTCCAGTGCTTTTCAGAACTCCAACTTCGAAGACAAGGTCTGCACATGGTGATCTCAGGGATGGATGAATTTCAAAGAGAGGAACATTAGTTACTGAACATGCCCAGTTCAGTACCAGAGAAGTCCTTCAGACTAAGCATGAATGAATAAAGGATGAGGGCTTTAAAGATTAAGCCCCTAATGAATGAACAGCTCCAGCAACCATTTTAAAAGAAAATGGGGAGATGTTCCAGTAATCATCTTTCTGGTGTTCTTAGACAAAGACACTTGGAACTCCACAAACTATTTAGAATATCCTGAGTTGGAAGGGACCCACAAGGATCATCAATTTCAACTCCTGGTCCTGCACAGACACCTCAACAATCCCTCAGAGCATTGTCCAAACCCTCCTGGAGCTCTGGCAGTCTCTTCAGTGCCCACCACCCTCTGGGGGAAGAACCTTCACCTGATACCCAACCTAACCATGCCCTGACACAGCTCCAGCCCTTCCCTGGGCGTTGTCCCTGCTCACGGAGAGCAGAGGTTGGTGCTGCCCCTCATGCGGAAGCTCACAACCAAAACCTCGTAGATTAGGATAGGGAAAAAGATGACAAGTGAACTGCTCGTTGCCAAATCTGGTCTGCACCTAACCAGGAAATGTCAGGATCCCGCCGTTTCCTGGAGCTCTCTCTGCAGCACACAATAATCAATCAGGTCATCGGCAGAACCAAGAACCTGCACAAACCAGAACAGCTTTGATTAAGGTATGACATTTTCTCAGTTTCTTATCTCCCTGTATCTTTGGCACACACAGAACTGAGAAGAGAGATGTCTTTTCCAACCTACTCCCACAGGCGGTTCACTTGCCATAAAATCCAAACTTTCTCTCTTTCACCCCTCCAAGATTTTTGGTTTACATAAGGGAGTTGAGCTCACAACTTCTCCTCCAAACCAGCAGCTGTTCAGACTTCCTTCTTCCACCTTGTTTAACCAAGATACTGAACCCTTTCCTAAAGGACAGGTATTCTCACATCTTGATGACCGAAACACTGAGCTCCTCTGTGCTGGCTGAAGCAGAACACTGAGCCAGAGCCTACCAGCAGCTTCTCAGAGCAAGAGAAGAACTTGGAGATGAGAAAGAACGAGTTCAAAAATTTTAGAGCAAAGGTCTACAAAGGCAGCAGCCAGGTGAGTCCACTGGGAGAAACTCGACCCTCTGGAAGAAAGAGTCACCGCTTCAGTAGAAGAGGGTGCAAGGGAACAGCTTCATGTGAAGGTACCCGGTTTGGGAGCCAGGTTGCCCTGGTGTCCTTTTCCTGGCCACATCCAGGGAATCCTGCTCACACGGACAGATATTTGGCTCCGCAGACCCTGGAGATCACATCATTCTTTTGCTGGCATTTGGATTTCAAAGAGAATGCCAAGGCATTGAAAAAGCATCCTCACTGTCTGATTTTTCTATGAAATTAAGATGTCATCGATGTGAGGAAGAAATTCTTGCCTGTGACAGTGGGGAGGCCCTGGCACAGGTTGGGCAGAGAAGCTGTGGCTGCCCCATCCCTGGAAGTGTCCAGGGCCAGGCTGGACAGGGCTTGGAGCCACCTGGGATAATGGAAGGTGTCCCTGCCTGTGGCAGGAGGTGGAACGAGAAGAGCTTGAAGGTCCCTTCCCACCCAAACCACTCTGTGATTCTGTGCTGGTTCCATGAAGTTTTAACTATTTGATCATTTAATTTGAAACCCGTTAACAGCAGCTTCCAAGAAAATGCAGGAGGCAGTGGGGGTTTATGGGGTCCAAGATTGAAAGACACCCAGAAGGGCAGACCAATGCAACCCTGGACATATTTAAAAAACAACTTTGACTTGAAAACGTGGATATGTGTAGTCTTATCAACACACAGAACCCCTACCCTTCTTTTGAAACAGAAGCTTGCTGAGCTTCAAGGCTTAGATATCTAGTTTATCTAGCTGTAACTTCTACTTTATGGATCATTGATAGTCTGCAAAATAACATGGAGATGTGGCAGGTACCTGATCTCCATTTCAGATGGCAACTCTCACTGCAACAGCAGAACTATGCAGGGTGTTTTCCACCACTGTTCCAAGTGAGTGATGGTTAAAAAAAGTGATTAAAGAGGCCCAGGAAAAAATGACTATTAAAATTGATGACTGAATTATGACCAAAGTTAAGCTCCTTTGATTTTCTTACCCACATCTGCTCATTTTTCTCTTTAACCTCAGTAATACCAAAGCACTATTGAAGGACTGGAAGAGTATATTCACAGCCTGTTCCTCTGTGGATCGTTCGTTTCACTGTTTTCTCTGGAAGCCCGTTCAGTTTGCTTTTCATTCACATGCTGCTTTTGCAGAGTAACAGGCCAGGGGAATCACTCTTAACATCACTGAGCGTTCAGCTGTCTAATTTAAGTTCTCCTGTGACCCCTGCACTCGCTGAAACTGCTTGAGCTTGTTTTTGGAAAGAGATCCAACTTCCTTTCGGGAATGTCAGTCTTCCCTCCATCGGCAGTATCCTGATCTAAGGGTGAATAACAAGGCCATGGGGGCCCCAGACCCTGGACTGCACTGCCCGCTGTGAACAGTGCCCAGACTCAGGGCTTTCCTTCTATCCCACTGCCCCGCGTTCACGTTGAGGGTGGTGTTCAGCAAATCCCATAAAAAGAAGCTTTTACGCCCAAATCCCATCCCCTACTGTTGACTTTGGGGTCAGAACTCCCACTTTCTGATTCTCTGCAATACAGGCCACCTGATGCTCCCGACTGCACAACCTTCCTGCACCAGGGAAGATGCTGCCAGCTGCTGAGAAACCCACTGACGGGCAGCAGGGAACCATCAAAGCCACTGTTTTTTAACACTGGGGGGTTTTGGACACCCATTCACACAGGCATAATCCTTCCCAGATGCCACCGAAAGAGTAAATTAACACAGAGAGATGAATAAAGCCTGCATTTCTGAGTCACACTATAAATTCCAGGCACATTTAGGTCTTTCTCCCCAGATCAGCTCCCTCCCTGACCCTGCCCTCCCCTCAGGTATTTCAGCAGGACACAGGAGGGCAGGGGGAAGTTTTCCCTTGGCCAGAGGAGCAGCAGCTTTCGGCACTGCTACCCACTGACATCATCCAGGCACTGAGCAGTGACAAAAAGTGTTCTGACACCACGTGGGCACCTCAGACACAAGCACTGGCACCCAGGCTCTGTGCAATAGGTTTAAGCTTGGCTTTTTTATTCCCCCTCCCCTCCTCTAGATTTCCATTTTGGAACATGAAGAGGTGGGAATGCAAGATTATTAAAGGGAAAGCTCATCACAATGAAATATTCCTGTGGTAAACACAGGGAAACTTGTCCCTCACCACGTAGCCCCAGAACCAAAGGACACACCAACACTACCTGGAGTGCCATGGTTGGGAATTTCCCCCTACACTGGGAAGGGGATATTTGTCTGTAGGGTGGGGACAACAGAGCCTTGGCAAGACACATAATTCCATGTGCTTTTCCTAAGGCCTGCTGGCCAGCTTAGTGAGCTCATGAGTGTGATTCCCAATCCCTCAAAGACACTGTGCTGTGCAGGTGCTGCCCACCTGAGGTGTGCACCCGGAGCTCCCCCCATATCAGCCTAGACACGGTCCCTGTCAGAGCATGTTCCACAGAAAACCCTCCAAAAAAAAGTTCTCCAAAAAGCCAACCGTCTTCCCCACCCAGCATTTATTTTATCATCCCCTGGTCACTGAAGCAGAGAGATTTAGCAAACCCAAGTGACTAAGGAATTAAGGTAGACCCAGTCCCAGCCCAACAGGAGGCTGCCATGGGATTTAGAAGTGACCTTGGGACATGAGTTGTCTTACCCAGAGGTCTGGGAATACCTCACAGTCCATACTTTCATTAGCTCCCAAAGGGGCCTGGCCATGCAATCCCTTCAAACCACCTGAGTAGCCCAGGGGTGACATATTCAAGGAAGACAGGAGTTCTGGGCTCTGCTGCTCAGGCAGGCCAGAAGGTGCAGCAGCTTTCCACAAGGAGTAAAAGAACATTAATATATTCAACAGACACATCAATTTATCAATGAAATTGTATGTATGTTTGGAGTATGATACTTGAGCCATTCATCATTTCTTCCCTCCAGCCAACCTAACTGGGTTCTACTTTTATCTGCTCAGTGCAGGCAATAGTGCTGGCATTACACTGGGTGCAAACACACACAAAAGGGAAAAATTCCCAGGGCAGAGGGTCACCAGGAGACCAGGAATCTTGCCTGTGTCAGGTGTGCTGCATCAAGTCCTTTAAGACACACATTTCTAGGTCAGTCTTTAAACTGGGGGGGAGCAGGGAGGGAAAGGGGAGCACTCAGGGTACGGGTACCCCAAGGTACACCTGCAAAACACGGGACTCAGATTCTCCCAGGAAGCATCAGGGTAGAAGCCTGAATGCCACAGCATCATTTTAGATTTTAAGAGCAGCAGCAACAATCACATAGAAAAAAATGTTGGCTGCTGGCACCGCTGCTGCTTTTCCCCTCCCCACCTTTCCCTGTGGTCACACACACACACACACACAGTGCCTCGTGTGTGCAGAAATGGGAAGGGATTTGGGGGATCAAGAAATGGTGGTATGGAAGGAGAACCCCCACGGTGGAGGGAGGGTAAAGGGAGAAGGGGAGGGCTCACTGGTGTAATTTCGGGGTTGGTCCAGGATGATGTCATAGCACTGAGCAAGTGCCATGGCCAGACCGTGGGTACTTCCTAACGCTCCCCGTCCATCTGACCTCTAATACCATCGGGCTGAAATATTTAACGTGACATTCATTTTAGCCCTGAAAGGCCATTTTTCCAGTGCTTTGCCCCCGAAAAGGCCGTTCCCCACCGCAGCCCGGGGTGGGGGAGGCGGCACACAACTAACTCTTCCGGCACACACCCCTTTCCCTACTACAAAGGCATCCACAGCAATCACATTTGCAATAGTACAAATCTCGATGGATTCATCCCATCCCCCTCCCCTTTGTAAGCCCACAGCCCGCTGGAAGCCCCTCTCTCTCCCTTATCGCGAGCCCAGCAATCCTTCCAAGGGCTCGAGCTGCAAAATGCAGTCACGGTACAGTTGCTTGAAATAAATGAATGAATGAAAAAACCCCAAAAACCAACCAAAAAACCACCCAAGGCAGCGGCTCGGGTGGGCAGCGGGGATCTTATTGTTCCCAAAGCCATCCGCATCCGCATCCCCACAGCGTTTCGGCACCTTTCGCACAGCTCCTAACACACTTTGTGCACACGCAAACGAGTACGTGAACAAAAGGAGAGGTGGGAAAGGCAGGGGGAGCGGGAAGGAAACGACATTAACTTCGCCCGGGAAAGGGGGGTTATCTCGCACACAGTGGAAACGCACAGAGCCATTAAACACATCCCACATTTCCATCTCCCACACACACACACATACAGAGGTAAAATCTCTTCCAGCGCGATACCCAGTTGCTATGCCAACACCACCAACAGCGCGGGGAGGGGAGGAAGGCGCCGGGGGCTCGGAGCCGGGGTGGGGTGGGAGGGGATGGGGTGGGGGGCTCTTACCAAAGATGCTGATTTGATCGTGGCAAAGCGCTCTCGGTTCCGGTAGTGGAGGGCCTGATTCTGCACCGACTGGGTAGGCCGCACCTCAGGCCTGCGATCCCTGTGGCCCGCCTCATCCCTTATAAATACATGATCCTGCAGAAACGGATAAAAACAAGGAGAAAGTCCGGCTGTGCTCTTCCCGCGGCGGCGGCTGCCTCGCTCGCACCCCTCTGTCTGCACGAGCGCGGCTGTAGGAGAGGCATAGTTCAGCTCTGCTCTGCCCGGCAGCTCCCACCGTACGAAATGAATAAGCAACACATTGCAGCTCGGCTCGGCGCGTCAGCTGATCGCTAGCGGGATGCCTCCGAATCCCTGGATCCGGCTGCTCGGCCGCCTTTTTTTCTTATTTTTTTATTTAATTTTTTTTTTTTTTTTTTAGACCTCCAGTATTACATATGTGCGGGGGGGAAATCAAGCGGCCGGGGAGCGGCACGGAGCGACGGGAGTCCTCGGGAAGGTCGGGTTCAAGCACTGCAACCCAGCGATCCTGGGGAAAACGTGATTCCCATGTCTCGGCACGGAGACGCCGTTCCCTTTTAACACAGGAGCAGCATCCTGCCTCATTCCCTTTGCCCGGCGGTCCGTCCTCGAGGGGGTTGCTTTGTCCCTTCTCTGCTATCTGCTGCGGGGGACGAGCATCCTGGCTGAACCCACGGCAGGCTGGAGAGGACCGCGAAAGCCTCCGTGACCACTCAGGGATCCTGCTTTCCAGTCATGATCCTGCACAGTTCTAGCACTTTCTCTCCACAGCCCACAAAGGATTTTTTTTTTTTTCCTCTTTCCCTTTTAAAGCAACAGCTCCCAGGTTTTAGCAGGAACGGTTCCCGGTGCAGCCTGGCTCCTGCTCTGTGCCAGGGCTTTTTGCCGGGAGCGGTGGCGCCTCTCCGAACCCGAGCGGGCAGATTTTGTGATGGAGCGAAACCCTTGCCAGGAAGGCCAGCTAAAAACACCACCACGGTTTTTCCTGACTGGAACGGTGACTTCCCCGAGGCTACACCTTTGGGATGGAGCAGCCTTTGGGACACCGGGAACGTCCCGCTGCCCTCACCACACCAGCCCAAACGCCGTCACCCATCGCAGTTCCGTGACTCCCGTCCTCAACCTCCGACTTCTCAAATGCCAAAGGAAGACTGAGATTCTTCCTGAATTAAATCAAGTTTCCAGCTGCCAGGGGTGCAAAAAAAAAGCTGCCAGAGCCTAGGAAGGGAGACACCAACCCTTGCAGTGAGCAGCTGGCTCTGTGCACCAAGTGTTTGCAGGTGAGCAGGAGCAGCCCAATGGTGAGAAACCATGGAGGCCACCATGGAGCAGCACCTCCACCAGGACGCTGCTGTTGTCCCAGTGCTCCTTTCCCACTCGGCACACGCCTGGTTTTTCCCCTCTCTGCTGCCTCAATTTCCAGCTGCTTTTTGCCCAGTCCCACGCACATTGAGCCCCTTCCAACAGGATTCTGAAAATGATTTCAAGCAAAGCCCAAACGGGTACAGAAATGATGATATCAAGAGTTGAAAAATACAATTGATTACAAGTGTTTTAAAACTCCATGTCCTTCATTCTGAGTGCTCCTGCTCCACGCTCACCTTCCTTGCACAGGGAGCACAGTGGCCAAGGCCACCACTGAACCAAGGCTGCACTGGCTCCTCCACACCCACCACAGGGACACAATGAGCCAAAACACTAAAAAAGGCCAGGCCAGTCCTCCATAGAAACAGTAGGAACATGGAGTGTAACAAAAAGTCAGTGTTTCAATTGATATTGGTCACCCTTATACTGGACATTTGTGGTACAGGAGGCTGTGTGACAGAAAGGCAACTGGGCTGATCTCTGATGTTCAATTTGGGCATATTGGGTGACAGGCAGGGCTCTCAGACTTGCACACTTTCCTGAGACAGGCGTATCTCAGGCTCTAGAACAGTCATCCCCAAAAAAACTCAATTAAACATTTAAAGTCTAACACTATCAATCAGTTTAATGGGACTCGTGGCTTCACTGGAAGGAGATCAATCCCGAATCTTTTACTGCAGCATTCCCACCTCAATAGGTGACAGCAGGTGTAAGGAGGACTGTGCAAGGCAATCAGGGCTACCCTGGATAACCCAAAGCAGTCAGGCTGACTAACATCACCTTTTGGTTTGATATTTCTACTCATGTCTTTTGGAGCCTTCTGGAACAGCAGCCCCCCGAGCCAGGCGAGGTGCCTTCCAAGCCCAACCGTTCCACGATTCTATGAACTGCCAAAGGGAATTTTTTTTACGGGCTAGAACTGGAACAACCTCAAAAAAAAATACAGCTGAATAAAAAAGTCCTGTGGTAAAGATCTCTACAAGACTCACCCACCTGAACCATGGAGGAAAGAACGGTACATGGGAGTTACTACTCCTCTACTACAGCTCTGAAATGAAGGTGGAGGCAGGACAAGCATCACCCACGGTCATACACAGAGCCTGCAGCAGCACCTGTGGATGTACAGGGCAGTACCCCAGTCCCTGGGCCATGTTCCCTCTCTCCATCACGTTAGTATGGCAGGGGGAATGTGAAATATTGAAACCAGAGAAGCAGCAAATCACTGGGGGAAAAAAACCCAACAAAACAACCCAAACCACAAACTTTTCAAACGGGCGTTCCGATTTTTCAGAATGCCCCAAAACACCACCTCAAATGACAAGTTGAAATCGTAATTACTCCTTACCCAGGGAAATTATTCCGTGATTTACTCTCTGTTATCTAAGAGGTGGATTTTTAGAGGGCAGAGCGTCACCCTGGTCTTGTTTTATGGGACTTCTGGTTGCCTCAGTGCACATAAGCAGCCCAGAGCAGAAACTAATTGCCCTTCAGGAATGTGAATTAACCACATTCTCCATTTCAAACTGAGCTGGGCAAGGAATGGGAAAATTCCTTTGCAACTAAGCAAGCCGAAGGGCCAAGTTCAAGGGGACAAAAAAAAGGGGTTTTGGCACAGATGAGGAAATTTTTTTTCAAACTTTTAGCTCCACGTTTGTGGGAAACAAACATGCAAAACTGGCACCTCAGCTTGAGGTGCTCAGGAAGCAAAAATCTGACTGAAAGCACCCCAGAAATCATCAAGTTTGGGTCAGGGTATGTCTCTCGGCCCCAAATCTGCATTTCAGATCCTGGCTTGTTTTCAAGTAACGTACCTGCTGTGCGTATTTCACTTCTCAAAACTGTTTTCTATGGGGTTTGCAATGTTTGCCTTAAGGATGCAAACTTTAACTCCTTCTATTTGGGGTCAACAATCTGGACCCTTCAACTTCCTGCTGAAGGAATAACTTGTTACTCTGGCTGTATCATCCACATAAACACACGGGGGGGATTTGGTCGGGTGCTGGCTTTGACACTGCTGATCGTATTTGCCAGGACAAAACCTCCCAAGTATTTCTGCAGTATTATCTGACCAGAGCTGGTGGAGCTTCCAGTTACTTAAGTGGTGCTTCCAGCTGGATATTGAAGTGGCTACTCCCGGTGTATTGTCTGAGCATCTCACAACGCACACGAGCTCCTGCTCAAACCATCACTCTTGCCAAGGTCACTTTACAGAGTAAGAACTTGGATTTTATTCCCTAGAGTCCACCCCAGCTCGACCACACACTGTCTTTTCATCCTCCTCACTTCAAAAAGGGCTTTATCATCCCAACTCTGACCACCCTGGACGAGCCCAAAGCTGGCACAGCTACACTTCCACCTCAGAAGGAAGAGTCACCTGCACACAGTGGCTTTTGTTATGCACACCAAACAAAACCCCGCACAAATGCTGTTTGCACAGGAGGATTCACTGACTGGAAGGGCTGCCAGTCTCCCCGACAAACAGGAAAGGCAATTTCTGAGCCACAGTAAGGACTTTAATGGAATTGCAGCAAATCCCTGCCTTCCAGGAATTTAAAGAACAAGGAAAACAACGGTGTGCCATCATTCATCTTAATACATTGCACTAAATGCCTTGATAATCTACAGAGGGGTTTAAGTACCAAAAATCTTTCAAGACAAGGCTTCATGTCCCCAACCTGCTTGACTTGATTCCAGAAGGCACGTGAGGGGTCATCCCTGCCAGCACATGCAAGCCAAAACTAACTAATTACCTAAATATCCTTTACATCTCATTAAAAAAAATCTTTTCCAAGTATAAATCATGAATCTTGATATGTAGGAGAACACCCTCAGCTGTAACTCGTGCAGAGCCACCACAGCAGAGCATTGTCCATGCACAGAATTCCCCACAAATGCTGCACGTTAATTATGGCAGCAACAGGCAACACAGAGAGGTTAATTTAATGGATTTGGGAAGTTACTCAGTCATTACAGAGGTACTTCATTATTACAGACATTGGGCAAGAATCTGTGCTGATGAGCTGCAAACATCCTCTCTTCATCTTTTTGTTATAAACTACATTTTAGTCACAAGATCTCCCTGACATTTTATTGCCCGAGTTTCAGAAAGGACTGGTGATTTTAAGGTTGAGGCAAGAAACAGCAACAGCTGAGCACTGCAGCTGGACAAAAATAATACTGTGGTGGCTTTTTATTTAGATTAAAAGAGCACAACATCTTACTCTTATAGTTTTGTGGAAATAAAATAATAATAAATTCATTGGGGGCAACAAAATATTTCTGGGAAGCCACCTGTGCCCACACTGAAAAAACAGTACCAGCAGCTGAAAAAACATCTGATAAATCAACTGATGTCTCTAAATCTTATTTTATTGTCTTACTCAGGGAACCCGAATCTTCATCCTCGTTTCTAAGATGAATTAACTGATATTTATCTGCTTTTAAAATCTGGGCTGTGTGCTTTGAAGCCCAGTGTATTTGGGGTTTAACTCCCTGCCCCATTTTGGCT
The DNA here is from genome assembly GCA_013396755.1 of Sclerurus mexicanus. Lineage (NCBI taxonomy): Eukaryota > Metazoa > Chordata > Aves > Passeriformes > Furnariidae > Sclerurus > Sclerurus mexicanus. Next base: position 33,914 of record VWZF01005400.1, read on the forward strand.
TCTCTGGGGGCTCTCAGATCCAATTTGGTTTGTATTAGGGGTGTCATTTACCCTTCAGCTCTCACCCCACGCAGCTGAACAAGCTCCCCACGGGAGAAGGTGTATCCAGAGGCAAGATGGTCCTCGGATGGAGAAGCAGAGTTATTTAACTGTCCTCAGAAGGGGGACATTACACCCCAGAACTCTTACACTGAGCATATTGGTCACCAATGTGAAACCTGCAAAGGGGCAAGGAAAAATTCCTGCTGGGACAGCACCTCCAAGCTGAACACCTGAATTTCCTGTGAACAACGTGCTGGTGATTAAGGCTCCTCCTGAGGGAGCAGGTTTGGATCCCAGGCATGGACTGACATCCCAGGAAGGGAGACTGCAGGCTGCTTGCCCAAGCAGCAGACAGTATGGCCAGTTTTTGTCTCTCAGGAGTTTAGGACACAAATATAAATTAAATTTACATAAAAAGCTACACATTCAGTTACAGGGTTTTGCTATTATTGTTTTCTTCCCGTGCAGTGACTTTTACTCCAACCTACCAGTTGTACTCTGCTGCCAAGGGGGAGCCACAAGTTAAAATCATGGAGCTCTAGTGCTGCCCCAAAGCTTTTGTGTCGTGGGAGAGGCTGTGCCTGTTTTTTCAGGGAGGAATCACCCCAAATGCCATTCTCCACCAGGCAAAACCCAACCACATGCCCACCCCGTGACCCCATGCCAGCAGACAGCTGGCTGATTGTGCTCACCAGGATTTTCTTTTTAGCCTTTAGGGGCTGATTAAATGCAAAACAAATGCTTGAATTGAACTCCAGGTTCTTTCCATTTTGTTTGTGATGGGCTCCAGGGTGATACCCAACTCAGGGCTCACTTGCTTTTCAACACAGCTTCATCACAGCTCCCAGAAAGGGTTAAAGCACTAAGAGAAACTGAAGTTTTGGCAGAACAAGGGACTTTACCTTTAAAATAAAGTGGGATATATGTATATACAAACCCCCTGCGACTGTCCTGCTCCAATTTTAGTCTCTTCACATGTATTAACGTACATATAATACACACATGAAGCAGTTTTCCATTTAAAACACCAGAAGTCCTGTATTTGTGCTTTAGAAGTGTCATGCAACTGTTATAAAATACAACATTATCCTTAAAACAAGCAGGAACTCTACTCCTTTCCCAAATGCCATTTATGTCTGGTGGGAGCAGCTCACATTTAGTTTTCATCAAATGCAGTAACACTGAGCAGCAACATCATAACCTACGTGTAAATCAGCCCCTCAGATGACTATTTAACATGAAAATAAAGTTAACACAATTCTGATCCTACACAAATTGAGAAAGAGCTCCAACTGCAACCCCCCAGAACACTCATCAGTGGCACTGCTCTTCTTCCAGCACGGTTCCTTGGGCTGGCATTTGGTACCTAAGACTGTTCTTTTTTTCAGAGAGGTGAAAATAAAACCTCCTGTAAAGGTGCTTCCTAATGTATTTCAGAAAGATGGAAACCCCTAGAACTTATGCAACTTATCTGCCAGTATCTTTAAATACATAAGGCCATCTTTTGTTAAAGGCAAAATTTCTCCAGAGCTCCCTTTCGTAAACACTTCACTATTCAATGACACAAACGGTGCATTTCAGGAGGAAAAACTGCTTACAAATATTTAGTTAGTTAAAACCAGGCTTTACTGTAACCTTACAAACAAGAAACTCGTGGTTTTCGTCCTGCTGTAACGTTTTACCTCCTCTGGCAAAAAGCAAACGTACACTTTGAAGTTCCTTGCAAATGAAAATCACACAAGCAACCTACATTCTGCTGCCCACCAGCAATTGGCACTGCTAAGGCCAAGCCAAAACTGGTTTAGTCAAACAAACAGCTGAGATTAGGTGCTGACTAACAGCTGGACAACTTTGATATCCAGCACTAAGGAAAACGAGAGGCAACAGATCACAGCATGCAGCCAAAGAGCAGAGAGGCATCGAGGGGAACGTGACTCCAAACGTACCTCGTGGGAAGGGTCCAAAGTGCTGCAAACCCCCACTTCTCATGAGGGAAACCCGAGTGCAAGCAGAGTTTAATCACACACCGTGACTGGCAAAGGGTTAGCTGAGCTGCTGTGACCACTTGTCAGCACAGGACAGGACACAGGACGGTCACTGCCAAGGAGACAAGGACTGATGTCCCAAGCAGAGAGGGGGAAGTGCAACATGCAGGGCCAGGCAAGGAGGCACGTGCAGCGAGTCCGGGTGACCCTGCCTAGGCACTGCCAGCTCTTTCAGCGGCAGCCTCTTTTTATTCACAGACCTTATTTAAACGCTTTTATAGGCACAAAAAAAACCCAAACCCACAGACCTCGATTCTGGCAAGCCCGGCGCCAGCTCCTGCTCTCAGCAGATGGCTCGGCACAAGAGGGTGAGCCAAGAGGGACTGCAGGAAGCCACGGAGAGCACCAGGAACGTACCTTCTTGTGAACAACGGAGGAACTGGAATTAATGGTGCTCTCGTCACTATGCATCATGACCAGCTCAGGGCTGCTCTCATCCAGGACCTCCTGCATGCTGCTCACACTGCTGCTCTGGCTGCCCGTGCTCACAGACATGCTGGGGATGGAATGGTTGCTGCCCAGACTGTCCATCTTCCTACTCAGGTTTGATCCATGCTCACTGTCCTATAAAACAAGGGGCATCAGTTACAGATACTGCAGGAGATCACCTGCCCAGCTCATGCCTGCAATGCCCAAAGTCACTTTTAGAGGTGACTCTGCAGACTACAAGGTCATTATTTTGTCAACGACGTTTCTCAAGGCTGCCTGGGTTGCGGAATGTTCTGTATGGGGCAGGCAGCCCTTGCCTTTTCCCCCGTGGTCTTACTGCATCAGGCTTCGAGTCAGCTTTTTCCAGCTATCAGTAAGTCTGGCTCTTGGCTTGATAGGAGACATCCAGGAATACAGGATGGTTGGTGGAAGGAGTCTCACAATCAAAAGAAACAATCTAAGTTTAAATTAAAACAAGGCCCCAACTCAGGATATGCTCCAACACATTTCCCGAATCACAGAATATGTTAAGACAATGAACCCACTGATTTATTATTTGATAAATTCTGCATGGTGCTTAACAGGTGTAGAGGTTTTAACCTCCACATCCCAAGCAGTCAGCAGTTACATTTTGTCAAGGTAAAAACCCCTTGAAACTTGTGTTTTCAATCAAGATGAATGAAGAATTTTAGCAGCTGACTCAGAAAAGCCTGCATTATTACAGGGGTTAACATTTAGATATAAATAAATGAATATTCATGTAAGAGATATCCTGGGTTCTACAGATAAATTTCAGAAGTCAGCAGCCTTTTCTGTTGTTCCATACTCACAGGAGTCAGGTAATGCCAGAGTATGTGCTTAGTGTGGACTGATTCAGTGACTGTGGAGTCCTTTGTCATTAACTAGTGGCACTGAAGAGGCTTGCAAGGAGTTCCCAGAGAGGACAGAGCTCCAAACATCCTTCAGCTCTTAGTGTGGAACAGCCTTGACTCACTAAAAGGAGCAGCCTCCTGCACCCAGTTTGTCCCGGCCTCCAAAGGGAGCTTGGGGAGAATTACATTCCAAATCAATTAACAGGGAACTCATTTTGTTGGAGAGCGACAGAAAGATAAAACTGAGACTTGGCGGATTTGTCTTTGATCGCGTGATCATTTTTTAAGCAACCAGCAGATCATTCAGAGCCTGCACGAGAGCACTTAAAATCCAAAATAATACTGGTTTACAGAGGCCATGAGAATGAAAATATTTTTCAGGATGCTTATATAAAGCTGCAGGAGAAATAACACAACGAAGCACCCGAGATGAGGCAGTGGCTGTGTAATTCATGTCTATGCACAAAGGACAGAGGTGAGATTGGAAATGCAACCTTAGCACTGGCTTCCTGACTTCAATACTTTCCAAGTGACCTCAACCTTCTTGTAAGAGCTCTGAGGAAAGCATTACTAATATTTTGAGTGTTACTCGTCTTCTACCTCAGAAGGCAGAACAAGGAAGCGTCTTGTGGCATTTACAGCGGAGAAGGTTCTGTAACCAGTTAAGCAGCAACTGAAGCACGTGCTGGTCTCCTCTCACTGCTGAGTTAGTGACACACATGAGCAATAAATACACCCTCCTCTGGTGGGACACAGGCTCAGGGCTCAAATGCAGTGCAGAACATGCTGTGCACATGCACAGTGTGAACTCCTGGAGGTGCAATAGCTCTTCTCATTTTTTTGAGGAGCAGGGACAGTAAGAAGATAGATCTTCGAGTCAACTACTACCACGTGTATCCTGCTGAGCTTGGAACTGCTGGGAAACCCGTTCCCTGGCACTCTCCTGACATCTTGTCCTACGTGGCGAGAGAAACTTGGGAGGTTTCAGTGCACGAGTCTGACAATCCCCCACTCCCCAGCTAAGCTTCAGGTCCTGCAAGCTGGAAGGTCAAAACAGGAGCAACTTGGGTAGTTTTAATCACAGCAGATGCTGCTCCTGCTCCTTTTGTGCACCTCCATCTCAGGGAAGGAGAGCACTGAGGGCTGGTCCCCTCCTCCTGAACCTCTCCTACCCAACATCCAGGTGCCCGTTGCTTAAACCAGAGCTCTAGTTTAGCTGTGAAGGAACATTTGACACACACACAAACCTCCAAAACAAGTCCCTGCAGATAAGCTGAGCTTGGGCACCTCTCTGTGTATTATTCCCTTGCTACACTGCAGCAAAAGAAATACAGACATCAATTTGTCTGTCATTGTTTTCCATTGAGAACCAGCCATGGATTTATTTATCCAGTGTGCCTGCACCAAGTGACATTAATTTTCATCTAAACTCATCAACTGAAAAATGACTGGTTTCCCTCTCCACAGTCCAGCTCAATTATCATACACTGATTAAGTGGGTTGTTTATTACAAGATTTAAACTGAAGCTCGGTTTTATGTCTTTAACCTTTGACCTTTTCCTGCTTTAATATTAAAGAATTGTAAAAAGTAAGTCTTACTAATTCAGGTTTTTTTCAGCTCGTGACAGGCCCATTACTTTACAGTAAAGTTAAGGTAATTGAAAAAATATTAACATTAATTGAGTGGTTTTGACTGTGCTGATGAGAAAGAGAAGTTTGGGCTGTCAAAGATCCCTCTTCACACACTCCTTGCAAAGAACCTCCTTCTGAACGACCTTCTTCCCTAAAGCTTCCAGAGGAAAGGTCACCATTGGGAAAAACTCCAAAGTTTGAGCTGTGCATTTACTGGCAGCTTCAACACTAAGTGAGACATTATCACTCATTACCCTATCCTGCCTCTCTGCTGATCCAGGTGACATTCCCACGACATTCCTCACTGGGCTGTGCTTCTTCTGCCACCTGAAGGAGAGGAACACCTCGCTTGCCCTAAAATGACTTCGGACAGTGCAAATGGGGTTAAGAAAACAGCAGTACCTCCTCCTCCTCCTGGGACTCGTTCAGAGGGCCGTTCCGTGTCTCCTGGAAGAGGATCTTCTTCATTTTCCGGTACTGCAGGTTATCCAGCTCCCTCACTGCATCCTTTGTCCGCTGGATGAGGTCTATGAGCACCCTGGGCGGTCGGTCCCGGCGGACAAAGTCGTGCTGAACGAAAGGAAATAAAACAGCTGCTTTCAGATGTCACACCGGTCACGGCTGACACGAAAACGGGGACGTGGGGACTTTGGAGACCCCTGAAGTGGCAGTTCCCGTTCAGAAAGTGGTCTGTCCATACTCAGTAATCGGTAACACCCATTCTGAAAGACTCCAAACACGCTGAGCCTGGGCTGGGGCTCAGGTTCTCTGAGCTCTCCAGGCTACACAGCTGGTTTGCCTCTCCCTGAGCTGGTTCACTTGAAGCAGGAAGAAGACAGTGCCACTTCAAACCTTAGAGACACGGGGCTTCAGAAGGACCAAAATGCACAAAGGACAAGCAAGGATCAATCCCGACCCTGCAACACGACCTGCAAAGGTTTATCCCGCATCCATCTATTCCAATTCATACATAAACCCAGCAGGAAGGCTGCGAGGTTTATTTATTTATTTACACCTCCAGCATTTGTAGCCAGAGTTAAAATAAAATGAGGGTTTTTATCAACTCCTGCACAGGTTTTAAGGGCAAAGCTAATCAATTCTTTAATGGTATTTAAGTACATGATTAAAGGCTCTTCCTTGATTTATCAGCTACGTCCTCCTGAACTGCACAATTGTTGGTAGAGCAGGAAAGGCTCCAGCTTTCCCATTTAATTTTGGCTAAAGCAGGGAGCCTGAGTGCACCTGCCAGCACTCTGCATGGCATCACTGCACCTGGGTCTGCTGCTCAGCAGGCACCAAGGGAGATGGCCTTAGGGCACAAACATCCTCGGCGTGCCTGTAGAAAAAATTGACAATAAAAATACAAAGAAACTGAGGGGGAAAAGTTGCTCTCTGCTGTGCATTGCAAAGGCCACAAGGGGCTTTTGTCAGAGCCTCCACAGCTGGACCCACCTGCAAGGAAAGCCTCAGGAGGGTCGTATTTGCCTGCTTGGGCTCAGGGTCTCAAGTTCAAGAGCTAAAAGCTCCATGCGGAGCTGGAGTATCCAGCACGTGAGAGCCCAGCCCTCCTTAAAACAGGAGCCTTCAACACAGAAGTTGAAAGGGTGAGCTCATCATCTTTGTAAATAAACAAGGAAAGCATCATGCCACGGGCTTATTTCTTGGTTTTAATTGAATTCAAACTGTTGTGCCTTTGAGTTTTGCTAATGGGGACAGTCAGTCATTTCAGTACCCATTTTTTGCTGTAGGGACGGTGTTTATTTTTGAATCGGAGCTAAAAGTTTAAACATCACTTCACACAGAAACAAAATGAATCATTTCTGCTCCTCAACAAAGACAATCAACCATTTATTTCTCTGTGAGCAGTAACACTGCAGCTTATTTATGATTAGGAAAAAAGGAACCCCCTTTTATCTCACTGTACCTCACTTTTAGAGAGCAGCAATGCAATTGGAACAACGATCTTGAACTTAAATCCATTCTGTATGTCCTCTCAAGTATTAAAATGTGACCCCATGGGAAGGGCAGACACACAGGGAAGAAAACCAAACCAAACGGCTGTTGCATGATGAGAATACAATTGTGACTGCTTACGTGCATGATATGTCTAAATTGAAATGGATTTTGCCTAAATCAAAATGTCTAAATAAAAGTAGAGTTGGACTCGATATCCTGATGAGTTCCCTCCAACTCAGCATATTCTGTGATTCTATGATTGATTTGGCTAAAAGGTGTAGCCACACGGCTGAAAGGACTTAATTTTATCCACTTTCTGCAAATTGCAAGAAAAAACCCCAAACCAACAAGCCCCAGATTCAAAGGGAAGAAGCTGTCAGTCCAAAGGCAGGAGCATGTTGACTGGAAAAGTGACTACCAGAACTCGAATCTCCTGGGAATGTCATACAAGTTGAGAAAAAGATGGGAAAAAAAGATTTTTAAACAAATTTTAGAATTGCTTTTCATTTTAAGAGTGAAAAATATTAGCAAGGTAGTTTTTGGTTGTGGTTTGGATTTTTTTTTCCCTATTTCAACCATATTTTAATGTCACTACAGTCATTTGACTATTTTCATCTCAGGTAATGCATTGAAACTGAGTTAATTTTGAAACACATCATTTAAAATCCAGTTCCCTTTAAGAAAGCATGGCCATGAAAATTGCCTTTATTCCCATTTACTGTAAACAAGAGAAAAGCCCTCAGAAGACAAAAATACTTCAAGTCTTACAATGCAAGAAGCTTTAGGGAGAGCTACTGCAGGAGGGAACACTGTGGAAGTGTAAACCCAAGGAAAATACTGAATATACAGGATTTCAGGCTCAGGGCTCAGCTCTAATTGTTTGTAAAGACTCCAACCTGAGCGACTCACGGAATCACATCCTTCAATGAACTCAGCCTGTTCCTGGAGAGCAGCAAGGCTGCCAATCCACAGGAATGAATCATTCCAAAACCCACAACATAAACCTATTAGTTGGTCAGCGTGCTACGAGCGGAACCAGAGAACAAAAGGCTGCTTATTTGCCACGACACAAATGTATCACAATAAATAAATATATATATACCAGGTGGCAAAGAGAGCACAAACAGCTCCTTCATCAGCCTTTACCTGGAGTGGAGGCAAGAGTTAAATACTCTGTGGTCCAGGCTTAAAGCAAGGACAGGAGTGAGCACAGAGCTGGCTCAGAAATACCCCGAAAAATGCATTTTACTGAGCTGAAAGAGCTCTCTCCAAGAAGGAACCATAGAACACAGGCTGATGGAGACCTTAGCACAAAAACCAGCATGGAAAGGCTGCCAGGAGGACACAGAGCAGCGAGTGGAGCGACTGTGGGAATGAAGCAACACACCCAGTGGAGCCAGCAATGCCTGTGCTTGGGTATTTGGGGAAAAGCTGAGTCCTGCTCACCTGGGGTGCAAGAACAGCATGTCACACAATGGGCACCAGCAACCAGAGGGACAGCAGGGCTACTGAGCAGTTCTAAAGGAAGGCAAACACTTAAAAGGAAAGAAAAAGCCTGATGGAAAAGGGGCTGGACAGGATTCCACACCTCCCTACCTTCTAATGGAAGGCTGCTCCTGAATTTCCCAGACACAAAGCACTTGGAGTTCTAAACAGTTCCTGTATTTCCCAGGTAAACTGAAACCAAACGACTTAAACTGGAACTGATTTATGATTCACTGACAAAACCTTGGCAAACAAGTCCCCCTCCCACAGGCTCTTGGCAATTACGGACCTGTACAGGCCCTTTCCAAAAGGATTCAGTTATTCTCAAAACAAGTTTAATTAAATGGGTAACAGTAAAGAAACTATTAAAGGCATGTGAACAAGTTTTGGGGTTGGTGGTTTGATTAGGGAGGGAGTTAGCCTTGGCCTATCCTCTTAGTGCTAGGAAAAAGCAAACAAATAAAAAAAAACCAACAAAAAGTGGATCAGAAAAACCCCAAAGAATGATTTATAATAGAACAACAACAAGAGCTGGAGGGACTCAGAGTAGCTCATCTGGTTAGAGCACGGTGCTAATTAACACCAGGGTTGTGGGTTTCACCCCTGTATGGGCCATTCCCTTAAGATGGTCCTTGTGTGTCCCTTCCAACTCAGAATATTCTGTGAGATCAGGCAGAGAGATCACTAAAAGACATATATCCAAAAGGTATGAACAGATAAAGAATTAATCATGCTCACATAAGGTCAAGACAATCCCCCTGAACGGGAGAGCTCAGGGCATTCCTGCTCCGGAGAGGAGACAAACATCAGTCACGGAGTGTCTTCCCATCTCCAACACCCACATTCCTTTCAATGATGAGCCACTATTGGTAAATCTTGATTAAGAGCTCAATCCCCAGCTCTGCAAAAGATCTGCTGCTTCCTACGCACCTTGTGAAGACTAAAGCTGGATTTTGAGTAGCAATTAAAATGGCTTCGATTCTCTCTTACTTCCACAATAACAGCCTGGAACAAATGGCAACCCATGGCATACTGAAAGCATTGTCTTGGGAGAAACAAAATTAAAAAACAAGTAGAAATCAAGATTAAATCCTTCTATCCTTCTCCTGCTGGCAGGTTCTTCCTTCAGCCAAAAGCCCTGTTACTCACACTATTATCCCCAAGAGGATTTCAAGTTCTCCCGACACAAGTAACTCCTCACCCAAGAGTAGAACTGGTTTAACCACACAGCCCACCTTTGCTTTCCTCCAGCAGTTCAAATCTTGAGCATCAGGTTATAAAGAGAATTTACTGACATAATAGGCAAAGTCAGGAAATAATAAAAAGCCCAAAATACTCTTTAGAAGTCCCCAAATCTCTGTTGATTCGACAAGAGCAAAACCAACTTTTCTTTCTTTTTTTTAAGGGCAAATATTTGTTCACCATCTTCACAATTATTTTGGTAGACAAACAGATTTTCCCCCCATAAACTTCTGGAAAAGATTTGATAAATTACCCGTAACAAATCTGCTGATGATGGCCTTTCCTGAGGTATTTTCTGTAAGCAGTAATCAACAAATCCCCTAAAGGAGTCTGTCCTGTAAATGAAAAAAAAATTAATAAAAAAAAGTTCTAAATGAAAAAAAGCAGCTTAGGATGTGGAAGACATGCAAACTTATTAGTATGAAATTACTGGGCACTCCAAAAACACACTCACTGCTCTCTGGAAGCTTCCCCACATAGGTTAACTCTGCCTCGGTGAAGCCCCCCAGTGCAATGCTTAGTTCAGCAACATTTTAGGCTTTATGTGAGGTTGCATCACAAGTGGAAAGAAGAAAACTGATCTTTTCAGTCTCATTAAACTCTCATAAAAGGCACCTCGTTGGCCCTCTGTGCCTTCAGAGCCCCAGAGAGCAACCGGGGGGCCACAAACACTGATTTTTATGCTCTATTCAGTCGTGTCTACCCTGCATTGCAAACCCTGCACAGAACACGGGTATCGGTATCTTCACATCTTGAAAACCAGACAAAACAAGAGATGAGGAAACAAGAGAACTGGAGTGGTTTTGATAAAATGATCAGCAGTTCAGCTGCTTAAATGCCTAGCAGAGAAATGAGGGAACTCCACGCTTCTCCAGGAGCTTTTGTTTCCAGCCTTCTGCAGACCCTTGCCAAGGAACATTCCACTCTTGGGTACAGGGAACAGGCAACAGATCTTTGCTCCCACAGATTAACTAAAGCCTTCTTGTATCAGAGCTGAGATTCTGCAACATGCCTATAAGCACAGGCAGCATTTACTGCCCAAAGAGCTCTGATGGCTTTTGGAATCACTCACTGAAAAAAACACCCAATTACCCCTATATTCTGTGCACCCCTCCCATCCCTTTCTCCACATTTCAGCTGCACAAGAGGACTAAGAATTTTTCTGCCCTGGATCTTCTGCATCTGGAAACTTTGGTGATGCTGATTTAATGCCTCTAAGAATATTTTAATCCCTACAGCATCTACAGGCCCATAATTAACACCTCCACACACTTGGACTGTAGCATAGCCCAAGTGACAGAGGGGCAAAACTGAGCCAGCCCACACAGGAGCACGACTTGAGAACACGGGGAAATCACTGCACTGCAACCAACACTTTCCCGGTCAGACTGGAACCATGCAGAGCATCACAGAGCAGTTTCAGGGAAAAGAACAACAAAAATAATCTCTTAATAGCTCTCTTACCATTCATTTGATTGCAACGTAGGGGAATCGTTCTGGGCTATGTGGTATAAGGCACTCATTGCATTCATGTTGAAAAGTGGAGGCTTCCTTTCAGCTGGAAAAAGAGAAAGGTGTGATAAGGCAGTTTGGGGAAAAAAGGAGAAAGATATGGAAATGTGAGCAGGCTGTGACTGGGAAATCAATGGCTCATTGCTGTCGCCATCGCATTTAGGCTCGTTACTTTAATATTCCAGGTTAGCCCAAGACAGCCACTCCAGAAAAGCTGCTGTTCACTTGGAGAGGGACGCTGAAATCCAAAGCCGGCAGCACACAAATTATAAGGAAAAGCTCCCAGTAAATTTTACCTTAACTGCACCATCTTACACCTGGCTTGCTATGGTGAAATCAGCTCAAACTAAATAAACCCAAGCTCGGGCACAGCACATCAGGGCCAGGACGTGCTGTATCCATCCCTACAGATCTTTGTTGCATTGCTGGAGCACCTGGATTATGGGAAAGAGTGGCTGCCTGCCACATTTGTCACTGGCAGCACATGCAAGTGGGACACTTCACCAAATTCACTCGCCAGGTGTGTTGTTAACTGCCTTTAACTAAACCCCTTCCTAGTCCTAGCACTAAACCCCTTCCTAGTCCTAGCCCTGAGAGGGCACCTGCCTCCCAGTCCCTGGCCTTTCAAGGAGAGGTGTCTCTCAGAAATTGGGAAAGGCTTGTTTTTATCACCACCCAAGGTCAGTCATGCCAGTCAGTGATGCCAGGATTTGTCAGTTCATGTCAGGTCAGAGCAGTCACTTGTCCTTGCCATGCACGTGCAGGCAAAACCACCACATTTGCTTTGCTTTAAGCACTACTTACTTCCAGCTACACAAGGAATTAAGAAACCAGCATTCAAAGAAAGCCAAATGCTCTCAGCAAGAGATTTCCTCCCACTGCTACCTGACCCCGTGTTCAGATAGGGAATCACACAAAGCAAGGTTTGAAGTTGGTTGTTTTTTTTTAAAAAAAGAAAGTTTAATACTTCCCAAAAGGGTAATACTAAAAAAAGAAAATCTATCAACTCTGTAAAATGGTTTTGAGGTCCTGAGTGAAAAGCTCCACAGAAATTCTGGTGCCAAGACTGTTTGTCTGCATAGGGTTGCACAGTATCTCTCTCTTACCGCTGTGATTTATTCCTGGAGGGGTTGTAACGTGGCTAAACTCCATACAAACAAAAAGCAGTGGCCATGCAGAAGAAAAGTCTAACACTTCTGATTTTGGCATTCTTTATCAAGATACAGAGAGTGACAGCATGAAATACAACACTGTTAGTTACCAGTCCATCTGCACCATCCCCATACTGGGGACACCATTTCTTTCCATTCTGCACATCCTCTCTGTTATGTCACACCTATTTCTGCTGATTAAACATTTATCCATAACATTTTCAGGGAACTCACCCTCACAATAAGTTATTGATGCACTGCTGTTAAGTATGAACCATAGCAAGGCTATTTTTGAGAATGCTCAGCACATGCAATGTAAATATTCAAACTAAGAATGCACACTCCAAATCTGCTCTGTATACCTGCCATCACATCCACATCTGCTCCGGGCTGTGTGCACGTGGAACATTTGCCCTTTGCAGTGCAAACCCTTCTCTCCTCATGGAAAGAACCTGCCCACGATGATTCATGGCCCAAACTTTGGGCTGAGATTGAACATTTCTGTTTCAGAGCGCAGGGGAGTAAGAAGAATTGAAAACAAAAGGTAGGTCCCTTCTGACATACAATCCTTAGGACTACCAGTTCCATTGATATAAGAGCTGGGACAGCTTTCTCAGAAGCCAGCTTGGAAAACACAGATGAGAAATGATGGTTTCCTTTCATATGAGAGTGGAATCCTCTGGTTGTCAAGGGAATAACCAAGCACACCAGACTAACATGGGAACACAGCACATTGGTGGCTTGCTCTGGATTTGCCAGAGTGTTAAATCTTTAACTCAACTGGCAGTGTTTTCCAAGTCAGGCATTTTAAAGGGGGGAAAAAAAAACCCTTGTGAGAAATAAGAATCTTCCTTTTTTCAGGACTACCTAATATACTGCAGACAGGGAATTAGTCAATCTCAGCCAGGTATTTACTCACCTAACTCGATACACGTGATCCCAAGGGACCAGACATCCACCTTCCCATCATATTGCCCCTCATCCATAGCAAGGATCACCTCTGGTGCCATCCTGCCAACCACAGAGCAAAGGGCAGGTCAGGGGACACGGATGTGACTCCCAGCACATAAAATAGGGGGGTTTCATCCCCTTCAGTGGTGCCAGAGCAGGACTAAGAGAACCAGGATGGAGGTGAGGAAAGGCATGCTGGAATGGAGCAAGGATTGCCTGCACCAGCAACTTGTCAGAGGAAAGGGGGGGAAAATACAAAGGAAAAGGGGGAGGAAATACAAAGGAAAAGGGGGAGGAAATACAAAGGAAAAGGGGGAGGAAATAAAAAGGGGGAAAAAAGAAAGAGAAAAACGAAAACAAAAGGGAAAAAAGGGCCAATCCAACCATCATCTTGTTAGTCCAACACGCTGGCATATGGGAGACCCTCCAGTTTCAAAGGTGTTGTACCTGCAGGCAGACAGCAAGGCCTGGGAGAGCCCTAAGGAGGGGAAAAGGATCTCCTGCACTCTCACCAGAGCTGGTGGGCTTCCCACTGGCACACCAGGAGAACTTCCCAGCAGACTTACGCAGCCTGTGAGCACAGCTATGAATGGAATGGGGAAACCTGAACAGCGGGGAAATGCGATGGCTCAGGACAAAGGGACGAGCGGAGGGGAAAAAGAAGCAGCAGGGCCCAGCCTGAAAAAAATTCAGCCTCTTAACAGTGTGTTTTTCCAAGACAAACAGGCTTCCTGCCAAATGGCCTCGTTCAGGGGCTGGGCCGTGGTGACCTCCCAGCAATTCCTGGGGCCTCTGCCACAAAAATCAGCGGAGCATGTGGAGCTGCACTGGTCCACCGTGTTAGGAACGCCAAGGAACTCAAGCGACCCCTCAGCAAGTTCCCTCCAAACAGGATTTAAGTAGCTGTGTGACTTGCAGTCTGCATGGCCACACTGACAGGGTTCCCTTTCTCCACGAGCCTTACTTCCATCCCTTTGGGCAGGAGTTAATCGTTTGGAAGCCAATGGCATTGCAACAGCGGAGCCATAAACTGGTGCCACTTCCAAAGGCTGCACAGCCTAAATCTCTGCTCGTGGCCGCTGAGGAAGGACCTGGATGCAGGGATGTTAGGAAAACTGCTTGGTTAATAAAGTTCTCATGGCAGACGTTATTTTCAGACTGGGGAATACATGGAATAGAAGCTAAGTTTGCTAAAGGACTGAAGTCCTACGGGCTTTACTCACCAGTAAGGCGTCCCCACAAAAGAGTTGGCAGGGGAGACTATAGATGCAGACCCAAAGTCAGCGAGTTTCACTTGACCTGGTTCTGTTAGAAGAATATTTCCAGCTTTAATATCCCTTTAAAAAAAACAAAAAAACAAAACCAGAAAAGTATGTGTGCAAGAAGGAACACCTTGAATCTACAGAGAGAGAGAGAGAGCACACGCTGTCTCCTTTGCTGTCACCTTCCCTGTGGGGACGGAGCACCTCTCCCAGGAGCAAAGGCTGAATTGGGAATTGGGTTCTGGACAAGAGAAGCCTCCAAGAAAGATGGAGAGAGACTCTTTACAAGGGAAACGGCTTCAAACTGCCAGGGAGTAGGTTCAGTTAAGATACCGGGAAAGAATTCTTCCCTGTGAGGGTGGTGAGACCCCGGCAAAGGTTGCCAAGAGCAGCTGTGGCTGCTCCATCCCTGGAATCATTCCAGGTCCGGCGGTCATTCCAGGCAACCCGCTCTAGTGGAAGGTGTGCGGTGGAAGAAGACCAGTCTTAAAAACCCTTCGGCGGCCGCGTCAAGACACCAGCGACACATCTGCCAGCCTTGTGCCCCCCGAGCAAACCCCAAAGCCACCAAGAACCTCCCGTGCAGTGCCGCTCCCTCGCCACCAGGTGTCCTCCCCGCTCCCAAAAATTCCCATTCGCCTTCCCATCCCAGGAGCGAAAAGGTGGGATGCCCCTTGGGATGAAAGCCAGGTCTCAAGGATCACAGGAGAGTTCAGGTTGGAAGGGACCTCTGGAATCGGCTCCCTGCCAAAGCAGGTGACACAGGAATGTGTCCGGGGAGGGTTGGAATGTCCCCAGAGAGGGACATTCCTTCCTCTCCAGGAAGGTTTCCGGGCTCTGCCACCCCCAACGTAAAGAGGTTCTTTCCTCGCGCTGAGGTGAAACTTGTGTTCTAGTTTATGGCCATTTCTTCTTGTTCTGTCCCTGAGAAGGGTCTAGCACCATCCTCTGTCACCCCTTGGGGACATTTATACGGACTGAGGAGATCTCCACTCTCAGAACCTGCTCAACTCACAGCACGTGATGGCACCACGCTAAGAAGTCCTAGGAAAAAACCTCCCTCTCAGTAATGTCCACACAGGGAGCCATTTACTATAAAGGACAATTCAATGCACTTTGAAAACACGCACAATACTTCAAAATGGGTATTTTATGCTCAAACACAGGCAAACGACTGATCAAAAATAATAATATTTTCATTTCGTAAACTGGAATGCATTTCAATTACATTTTGCTTTCATATGATGTAACCACGTGTAGATATGCTCCAAATAGCTATGCTAACTAGCAAATAATTCCTGTCTCCAAAAATCCCTCACTGACAGTCTCAGATATACCAATTTTCTGTCCCAAGACTGCCAGGACACTACAAAGAGGCTTTCAGCCCCAGAAATTAGTTTCAAGTTGCTTTATTCTGACGGATTCCCACCCATTCATCCAGTTCTCACCCACTTCACATGTCCCTGACGTAACAGTGGTACCCAAAATTAGACCAAAGAAATAAAATCCAGTGAGAACACGAAACGTTGCTGACAAATGAGTAAAAAAATTCCAACCTCCTGAAAAATATCACATTATGAGAGACAGATCTAGGAAGTGCCTGTATAAAATCTTCCTCTACCCGTGTGCTTTGATTTCCCCTAAGGTGGTTTTATCCTTGACTTACACTTCCACTGCCTGATTTCTGAAAGCATAAAGCTTTACCTCCTCATAGGTGAAATATTCTCACAATGTCTAGTCTTTAAAATAGTGTAGCACTACAAATGCACTCCCTAACAGCAAACAGCTTGCATTTATCCATCTACCCTGGCACTAGTACTGACCATTAGAGAAAATTCTGTTTAACCAAAGTGAAGCAGTTTTCAGACTGCAGAAAACAGCAGAAGGAAGGACACCAGCAGCCCCAAAGCTCCAGCCTTACCTATGGATCTTACAGTGAGAGTGCAGGTAGGCCAGCCCCTGCAAGGCACCGTGGGTGATGGCAGCGATCTCCACTTCCTGAAGTGGCTTCTTGTGAACTGCAGGAGAAAAAGAAACCAAGAAAAAAAACCAGAAGTGAGTCAGTGTGATTTTTTTTAATTTTTTTTTTCCTGAGAAAGTGAAAGAGAAGGAACCCCACCAAATTTCCTACAAAGAGATCCACCAAATCACCTTCCATATATCACTAAACATGACCAGCATGTGCTTTGGCTGACTGGATCTTAATGGTATTAAGCTGCCATGGCAGGGTTAGATGGGATATTGGGAAGGAATCCTTCCCTGGAGGGTGGGCAGGCCCTGGCACAGGGTGCCCAGAGAAGCTGTGGCTGCCCCATCCCTGGGAATGTCCAAGGCCAGGTTGGATGGGGCTTGGAGCAACCTGGGCTGGTGGAAGGTGTCCCTGCCCATGGCAGGGCGTGAGACTGGGTGACTTTTAAGTCCCTTCCAACCCAAATCATTCTGTGATCTTACATACAAAAGACTTGGCTCACAAGGAGTACCAGTTTTTGCAAAGTTTGGCTTAGATTCCCTATTTTCATTTACATTCCCTATTTTTCTACAGGTGCTGTCCTAGTTTTGAGGTCACATCATCCTCTTGTTCTATACAACCACCTGTAAGTATTCCTACAAACAAGGCAAGGGCAAAGGTGAACTCTGCAGGATTTCATCATGGATTTTTAGAAAACTGGTGGCCCGCTTCAGTCAAGAAGGCACAAATCACAGGAACACACCACTTATCCACATTTACCCCTTCATTCGACAACAGAAAAACATGCATGCCAAGTATCTGCAGCACTGGCCTTCTGGGAAAGCCTCAGTTTACCCTGGCTATCCCAAATTTCAGGTGCAGAATGGAGTAGCACAGACCACCCCTGCCATCTGCAAAAGCCCAGCCTGTGAGAAAACAGCCTCCCACCGTCCTCAGAAGGGGCACCAACAGAAAGAAAATCAAGGATTATATAAAACTTACCCTCTAGTAAATCAGAAGCTGATCCTAAACAGTATTCCATAACCAACTGCAAGGAAAAAAAAACCCATCATGCCTTTAAGTATCTTCTGAAGCATTTTGAAATGAAAAAACATCTTTGCAAGTAAGGGAAGGCTGCACATGGAAAACTTAAGTCACACGGTAACTTTAATGCCCTGATTAAAAAAAAAAAACCAAAATATTTACCCAAGGAATAGGATTGGTTACTTTTCCACCAAAAGATGCAAAATTTGACTTTATTTTAGTGCTGTTTCAGCACAAAAGCAGTATTGCCCCAGAGCTGTTCAAGCAGGAAATCCAAATCAGACTGCACATGGAAGACAGTGTTTCAGGCTAGTTCTTGCCCTTCATTCTGTGCCTTCTCCTTGAATAATCAATAATAATGTTGCTTCTGGAAGGTGTCCCTGCCCATGGCAGGGGATTAGATGATCTTTAAGGTCCCTTCCAAACCAAGACATTCTGTGATTCTGGACGTGCCAGGGATAGACACTTCCCCACACACACAGTTCCTACTGGAATGGCTGAGAAACAGCCCCAGACACAAACCAAACCTGAAGCTGCAAGAAATGCAATCACTGATACAAACTGAAACGCTGCAAACATTCCAGCAATGTCCAGACATCTTTCATGCTTGGGAGGAAGCTTCAGGCACTGAAAAGTTTGTGGGTAGGAACTGTAGAGGATGTTCCTTAGTAATTGTTTAATCTGTATGAACACAGAGACCTGACTCAGAGAGGCAGGGATTTTTTTCCAATATTCTAAATATTTATTTCCTTAGGATAACCTGGAAGTTTCTTCGGGTGAAAGGGACTACAGGCAGCACGGGATGAGTACTGCATGTACAAACTCCTGTAGTACTGAGTATTTTGACTGCTGTGCTGCCCATTTTCTGCCCTGCAGATCCCTAAATGCCCATCCCTCAACTCACCCAGGCCGTGTGCTCTTTCAGGTAACAGCCCTTGTACTCAATGGTGTTGGGGTGCTTCAGCTGTTGTAGAAACTTGACTTCTTTGATGATATCCTGCCATTTCTAATGGGGAAAAAAAAGGCAAAAAGTCTAAATGAATTTATCTGCTGAATCCTCTACATCCTCTCACACCCCACACGCTGTAGGACAGTCTGAATAGCGACCATGAAACTGTTTTACAATGTGAAGATGCTAAGAGTCAAAAGCACAACTGAACATCAGCTCTGTGGATCCCTGCTGCACTGAGAGACACCCAAGACACGTTTAAATAGCTTGAGGACTGCAAAACCACTATTTTTATCATTTTAAGTGCCATACATTTACTTAAATGCTTCTGTTTTGCACGTTAAACTGTCCAGTGGGTCTCAAACTTGAGTCACAAACCCGCCAGCCCCACGAGACACCAGAAGTGCTGCAGAGAGCAGCAACGGGCTGCTCACCTCCTGCTGAAAGGCAGCATAAAACCACTGACATTTGGGAAACCAACAGGCCAGCAAGGAAAAATGAGTTGGAAACATCCCTGTTTGCTCTCAACAAACAAACACACCCACGCACCAATCCAAAGGAGCGGTGGAGCCACAGCACAAGAACAAGAGGAGCAGTTAACAAGGACCAACTGAAATGAGACTGAGGTTCTCAATACGAGGTCTGGGCAGTTTTAGGTTAGAGATCCCAAAGACTGTTTCACATCAGCTCCACATTTCAGAGAGTTGGGGCTCCAGTGGCCAGTGTGCTCCTACTGCACTTAGTGCTGAAATTATTTCGGAAACAACCCCCATACGGGCCTTGTGAATCCCCACTCACTTCCTTAAACTGAACTATTTGTCCAAATCTGCATAAACTCATTTTCTCCCCACAAACCTCCACGCTTCCCATGGAAGGGAGCAGCAGCTCCTGCATTAAAAGCTGTTCTGCCGAGGTCAAACGAAACCTGCAGCTCGTTCCACTGCTCAGATTTATATGATCTCTGCCACAGCTTCTGCATGAAAAATTGCCTTTATTCACCTTACCTCATTTGTTTGCTTTCCACTGTAGGACATCTTCTTGACTGCCACCACCTCATTAGTGTGGGAATTTGTAGCCTGGAGTAGGGAAAGAAAGGGATTGAAAAAAGCTTCATTTTTCTCCTCCCCATGGAGTGAGCTGTGCCTGGGGCAAACGCAGGCTTTTTTCTCCTGTATCACATCCTTGCAAGCTCCTGCACCTCAGAGATGTCTTCCTTGTGAGGAGATTTACCAGAGGACTATTAGGACGCTTTCCCCTGGTTTTATCTGTCCATACCTATTGGTCCTGCCTTAGACTTACTGCACTTGTTACCTCTCTACTGATACACAAACCAAGCAAACATGCAAAATACAGTTTTATTGCAACCGCAGCCAAACCAGTTTTAGACACACCTTTGGCCAAATGTTTTCCAAAGAAACAAATACAGGGGGTGTACTAAAATACCTATGATTTCATCCAAAACCTCCATACAACACTGCTATTCTTCAACAGCTATTTCAATTTCCAGCTTCGAGAAGACGATTCATTCTGGAATTCTGTCATTTAAAAAGACAACCTTCCTTTCACTGCACCAGATCTCGGTTTTGCCACGTGTATTATGAAGTACTGACAACAAAATTCTGTGCTGACTCTACATTCCAGTTTTCTGCAGCCTGTCTGATGCAGGGATGGAGACTGGAAACTCAGTTTTGGAAAGATCTCTCCTTGCCTGGAGTGGCACTGCCCTCATTTCTGCATGCTGAGAAGAGAAAACTTCAAGCTTTTGGTCTTAAAAGAGCTGTTGAGATCTCTGTACCTCCAACCATTTTTGGGACAAAAAAATTAATGACAGTTAAAAGCTTAAACCATAATAGGAGCTAAATGTGGTAAATCCTCCTTTCAGCTGCTTTCAAGTAACGTATTAACCAAAGACATTTCGTGATGCCTGCAGTGACTTCAAAGAAAAACGATGTTGGGTGAGCCAAGAGCGCACAGGAATTACTGAAGGGGGGTGACACAGAGTCCTCACAGCACACACTCCTCAAATGAGACAGAGAAAGCTGAAAACAAGGAGCTATGGATAAGGCAAAACCCTTCCCAACTCCTGATTCAGCACAGAGAAGATCAAGAGCATTTTGCTCAGACAGATGCATTAATGCCGTGTTTCTGTCTGTCACATTAATTCCAAGTATCTTCACCTGACCATGGTATCTCTCATTCCAGCTCTCATTTGTCACTGAAGGCCACAGTGCCACGTTCCCAGAGCTGTGGGGGAAGTTCTGGCTGCACCAAGTGCTTGGCACCCTCCTGGCTCAGACAACTTACTGGGCTGTACCAGCACTCTTGACAAAGAGCCACCTGCCAGAGCAGTTTTGGCCATATTTGGAGAGGATACCTCGAGGAATTATATTGTTATTCCTCAAAACACACATGCACCGCTCATCTGACACAACATTTCAAGATCCTGTCTTGTTCTAGCAACACTTCCATCACTTTACACAGCTCCAAACAGGGAATTGGAGTGCTGAAAATAATCAATATTAGCTATTCCCAGCTTATGGACTCGCAGGCGTCAGGCATCTTACCTGAATACTTTAATGCCTGATGTTCAGAAACCCCAATTTCAGTGAAGCTCATCTTCTGAGTGGCTGACCATGCTACCAAGCAGCTTTAATTTGTCTTTGGCTGTTCTTTTTTATACTGATTCAATTTTAGTTTCACTGATGGCAACTATTATAATTATTTTCAAACCCAGTATTTTGGATTTGGCTTGGTTTGATAGCAACTGTAAAAGCACTGTTCTTCTCACCTCCTGAATTAAATTCTCTTGACTGTATCAATTAATGTCATGCATCACTCCCACTTGAATTCCCATTCCTCTTAGGACCTTCTCTTTGCTTCTGTCATGTAAGAATTTCCTACTGAAGACACCAGACCTATTAACTTGCAGTGATTTGCAACCGTATGAACACCAAGTAGAGCACCTTGGAATTCCGGGTCTGGCAAATTGATTTCCAACTGTTTAAACTCAGCCTTCAGCACCAAACAGGGTGGACTATTAAGACTACGGTGAACTGTTACTACAAAGAGCTCAGGAGTGCTTTGGAAACACTTCTTTTGAGATGTGTTATCAGAAAACTAACGCACACTCAGCACTAAGAGCTCGAAGGATGCTCATTTCTACAAATGCTGAAACCCTCCAAAACCTCACTTAAAATGATGCTGTTTTCCAAAAGAGAAAGAACCATACTCACAAAGTAAACTGCTCCAAAACTTCCGTGTCCAATTTCATGCAAACCCACGAATATTTCTTCAGGATCATCTTTGTAGAACAGGTCAGCTATTTCTGGGTCCTTTGGCACCCCTTTGCGCATGTTGGAAGTGTGTTATGGACTAGTCCGTGCTCTCAATTCCCAATCGGTTTCTTCCTTCATGGACAAAGCAGTTTGCAGGCAGCATTCAGCACCTGCTGAGAGAGTTCACCCTTAATCTGCTTCCTTTCCACGTGTTTCTGTTCTCGCTTCTCTGACAGCAAAATAAGAGGAAACGCTTGCAGGAGCAATAGACTCCGCTATCCTTCAGCTAATTCTTTTTAAATTATTAGTGCCATTTAGATACAGAGATTAAAATGCATTCAGAGTACAACAGCTCTTTATCTCACACAGGAAGCAAGTGCTGCAGTTACACTGAAGTCCACTTGAAGACAAGAGTCCTGTCGCTATGCAAAACATCCTGTGACAGGAGTTTGTTATTCTTCATGCTGGGCTCCCAATGTGTCAGGTTTTGGGCTATAACTGTTGTTCCTCCTACTTTTCTGGGCTGTTTGCTTTGTTTCTCTACTCCCACTTGCCAGCTGGTGCTAGTAGAAAAGTTAGCTGCTATTCCAAGCAACACTCTGCAGTCATATAATTGTTATTTCTCTATTTATTTACTCAGGGCTGCAAGACAGCCAGTGCTGCAAGACTGCGATCCCTCCCAGGACATGGAATTTGAATCCTTTTGAAGGACTTCGGACTCCATCACATAAGGCAGATCTTTGCCTCTTAACACCTTTCCTTGGCATAAGCATATAATTAGACAGCAGAGAACTGAGCAGCATCCAAGTGAGGATTTTCAGTATTCGTCTGCAAAATTTTAGGGGGGGGGGGAGGGGGCAGAAAGAAACATCCAAACATCAGAAAGTTTCCCATTTCCTAGCAAAACATCCTGAAAAGTCTGCCCTGGTTCATTAGAAACTGCTGTGCAAAGCAATGGTGGAGGAGGCCTTTACCCATCTGCTTTTGACTTGTGGAACCCAGCAGATGATCTGCAGATGAGTCACCTACAGCAAGTCTCAAAACTACTTTCACATATGTAGTTCAGCGCCTCATTTATTGAGGCAACATCACCTTTGTGAATAAAAGGTCTCTGAAACTTTCCTGCCTGCCCAATGATATAAACCAGTGTAACATTTAAAGACGTCCCAGCCCAAATCTAACAACCAGATAAAATGAAGGCACACGTAAGGAGGTCTCACACTGCAAGTGCCACCTGCATGGGACGAGGAAAGCAGGAGAGAATTCTGGCTTGGCGCTGAGACATCCTCCTCGGCTCAGGATCACTGATGGAGCAACAAGCCCCAGAGCCTGTGGTTCATTAGGAGTGCAAGGAGAGGAGCCCACCTGGGTAACTGTGGCACCAAACATGCTCCGCGGCTCACATTCCTTTCAGCAGCATCGTCCCGTGCTCCCGGCCCCCGACTCTCTTATTCTGCAAAGGAAAACAAAGAGCGGCATTCAGAAAAAGCGTTTTTAAGTTTTATGCCTTGTTCTGATACACAAATGTACCACACCCAGTAAAGACCAGTGACTGCAAGGCCCTGCTGGAAAGCGCAGCCACAGCACTTGGCTGGGATTGCTAACGGTGCCTCTTTGGGTGAGGGTATGCCTTTCCCATGTTCCGTATCGCAGCAAGACAGACAGTCAGGAAAAGGGCTTAAATGCCAAGTTCTTTGGCTTTCATAAGGACCCTTAAGCTTGCTGGGGCACAGGCGGAGCGTGGAAGTTCCCTCTCAGACCACAGTTCTTAGATTGCCTATAAAAAGGACAAAACTCAGAGAAGCTGTGGATGCCCCACCCCTGGAAGTGTTCAGTGCCAGGATGGATGGGGCCCTGGGCAACCTGATCTAGTGAATGGCATCCCTGCCCATGGCAGGGGGGTGGAATGACATGGTCTTCGAGGTCCCTTCCAGCCCAAACCATTCCATGATTCCACAATCAGCTGACAAAGCTGAGCCCGTTTTTCACCAGGGAGAGTATGAGCAACGAAAAGATGGAAAAGGAGGGCAACCAGTGAGACCCATCAGCCGACATCAGGTCTCAACTGCTCACAGTGTCACCCACTCCAATGGGTGTAGGAGCATCCCCAAAGAGTCACCGCTGTCCTCTCAGAGGAGTGGGACACAGGGAGAGCTGGAAACCAGCTTGAACTCATGGAAAATGTTATCGTGTAGCTACATCCACAGGAGAAACGCTTCCAAGTCAAGCATACTGCAAGAGTTACACTGCCAAAATCTGAATTAATAGGCACCTGATTTATGACAAACACAATAACTCATCTTCTCGTTTACTAGGAAAAAACAAATGAGCAGAAGTCTTCCTGCTAAAGAGCTAACATTACCAAAAAATGTTATTGTGGTCTAACTCTTCTCACTGCAGGGCAATACTATTGAGCTGCTGAACAGCTATTTGAAGAGCACTAGAAAAAGGTTCTGCGGTGTTTAGCTTAAAAAAACCAGCTCTCAAGCATAAACAAAAGCCAGATGAATTAAATGATTATTCCTTCTCAGCTGACTGGCCTCACCCAAAGCTGCTATATTTACCAGAGGCCTGCAGACAGAGGGCAGAGAATGCAGCATTTCAGGTGTGGCATTCTTCAGCCAACAGAAAAACTCATTGGGCTTTGGAACAATAAAAACAAACTGACAGAGAAGACGATTTATCCATCTCCAGTCAAATGAACTTCTCTGTCATTAATGAAGCCTGCGCACCCCTAATATTCAAGGTATTTAAAATGGGAAGCTAAACGTTAATACTCAGAGCTAAGCCCTAAGTAATAATGTCCTTTTCCACTTGGGATAGGCATACGTAGCGAGGCACGTAGATCTTCCCAGCAGGACTATTATTTCCCAGTAATGGTTATCAGAAAAACTTAGGATGGAAAGTGTATCAAGTGTAACTTGAGTCCTGATGATTGAACATGATCACAGTGTGATCCATACGATCCCACAGCAGCTCAGGACACACGGAGAGCCCCTTGTACAACCACATCGCAGCACCAAATACACGGTTTGTCCACGGCACGGCATAAAACACAACAGATCCGTGGTCCCAGTGTGACTTCACAGTAAGCTGACAAAGTCGCAAATCCTAAATATCACAAGATTGGAAAAAGAAAAAAGGGTTTAAACCAGGCAGAGCACTGTGGGAATCGAGTGCCATTAGCAGAAAAAGCTCAAGTTCAAGGTATGGTCATTTTGAGCAAGTTCTTTCCATTACCAAACTACTGAAATAACACAGCAAGAAAGCGTTTCCATCAGAAGCCTGATTGCTGCTCCTCATCCTTCTAAAGCAGCATTTGAGATTCTGTGTGTCCTGAAGACCTCAGATGGAAACGGCATTAATTACACTGGGGGTGACTTAGGAGAGCCACGAGTGACTCAAGACTTTCAGGGCTTGGGAGATCAGCATCTTGTTCAGACAAGCCCTCAAACTGCCTGCCTGGGAATTAAAGCTCTCCATCAACACTTAGGAGTGAAAAATCCCCGTCTTGGAGGAAAAAACCCTTGTGCCCCATTTCTGAAACCCTGCAAGCAGGCAGAAACAGAGGATAAACTCTTGAGAGCAAACGCAGCATCAGAGATGATGATGAGAAAAATATTCAAAAGATTCTCTGGGAAAATATTCTCTAATGAAGATTACATGACACATCTGTATGGCAACGTCTCTGCTCCTTCCCTAAGCCAAACGGCACAGTATCCTGGTGCTTTTGATTGCAGGATCACCATGGAGCTTCAGGAGGGGATGGGAAGAGCCAGGCCAGGAAGCAGAGCAGGATGATGCTGCCCATGAACGAGGAATGATACGCCAGGGCTGCCCAGAGACCGGGCCCCGGATAATGCTGTGACAAGTGACACTGCTCGAGCAAACACGTGTGTTTCTCCAACAGTTCAAAGAAAAGCAAAGTTCCCTCAACCCTAAGAAACCCTCGCATTTAAAAAGCATGAATTACTGCTTTTGCACGAGGATTCTCTCACTACCAATCAGAACCTCTAGGTGCTGTATTAATAACAGGGAAGACCTTGACCTGAATACAAAGGAAAGAACAGAACGTAACTGGAAGCGCCTCGAAGAGGGGCTAAACTACCCCCATTTCCAAGTCATCCATGAATCTGATATTATGCCCACGGAGAAGATAAACCTGAGAACTCCAATTCTGCACCCAATGTCTTTTCAAAGCACGGTAGCAGAAGATTTTAAGGGATTTCCCTCTTTGCTGTGTTCACTGAACAACCAGCAGCCTGCCCAGCTCCCTGGTCTGCCACCACAGCTCCCACGAAGCTCAAGGCCTGTTTGCAACATGTACGGAAAACACACAGAATTAATTTTAGTTCCTAACTGAGCCAGGGTACGCTTCCCAAAAGGAGGACAAAGTTTTCCACGGTTGTTTTTCCACAAAAACAAACTACGGGAAACAGGGTGGGACCAGCAGCAGATGCCGCTTGGAGGAGGAGCGGCGTGACGCGGCTCACGCACCCCTTTTGAGATGAGTACCTGGAGAGGAATATACTCACACCAGAAATCCTTCCCCGAGAATGACAAACACAGACTCCCCTCCCACCATCTCAGCCTCTCTGATATCTGGAAGGCAACGTAAAGAAGGAAATTCGGAGATAAATTCAGCTGAGGAAGAACCCTTTGAGCCCAAAGGGGGCACATGCTTGAATCCCACTGCAGTCCTCGTGCACAAACTGACTTTGTTTTGTTGGTTCATTTGGGGTGAGTTTTTCGTTGTTTTTAAGTGGTTGGAGCTTTTCCCTTTCCCATTAATTAGCACATATGGCTGGCTAGCAAGGCCAAACACGAGCACTTCATCCCAGGCTTTTCCAGCTGCTTCCCTCACGTGCACACCACGACCTCAGATGAACACCCTACTACTCTGCAGAAGCAGAGCCTTTGGCTTTTTGGGAAACACTCTTAAACCTCCATATTTGATGCTTTCCAGTGCGATTTTTGGATTGTTAAAAATCCTTTTCCCAGCAAACTTAACTGCACACAACATAGGTGTTCTTTCCAGGTGTATTAGCACCTAACTTACTTTAATGCTTAAAGCAGTCAGATATACATATCTGGCTACAGAAACTCAAGCTACTTCCAAGTTTGCTCCCAGCGTATACAAAAAGCACTTGTCCTACAGCCTTTGTTTGCTTAAATTAATCACTGATTCCGAGAGACCTCGGCAAAGATTTCGCTCTGGCCCAGACACAGCAAAGTCCTCTCGTGTCCTTTCCACAAACTTCTCAGAAGCAAAATGATCCTCTTGCTTCAGAGCAGAAAGGGAAGGTGCCCAGTGACCTTCAGCAGCGAAGACAAATATTCCCGAGCGCTCGAAAACACTCAGCAGATACCAGGACAGTGTTCCCTGAGGGCACAGGGACAGAGGACCAGGCTCAGGAACGGGGACACAGTCTGCAGGAAAGCTGGATCATGCACCAGAAGCACAAAAGGGACTTGGGGATATCATTAACAGCTCGGACTCCAATACTAGTTCTTCCAACACCACCTCTGTCTCTTTGCTTTTCCAAGAACACTCAAGTCAATGGTACACACCATTTTTATTAATATCTGGGCGCTATCCCAGCTCTTCAGCACCTCCAGCTTCCCAAAAGAACTGCAAGGTTTTTGTCTCTGCCGAGCATCCCGCTCAGGAATCCACCCGGGATTCCACCCTGACGCTCCACACTTGGATTCGGCGCTGCCCGGTGTTTGCGCATCAGGTCACGTGGAGTTCACAGCGTTACTCACGCTAATAAAACCCCTGAATCACAACTGTGTTCTGACTGCACGGCGCCCCCGGGATACGAAATCCAACTAATAACTTGCAGGTCTCCTTGTAGAGACAGACCTTAACCAAAGGAGCTTTTTGTTCTCCTGATGAGGAGCAGTTTTACAGGAAATTTGCTGGTTACGACTCCCCTACAACCACTGTTGCTGCGTCAAATGCGAGAGAATAAACTTCTTTAAAATATACGAACATAAGACAATAAACTCCTCTAAGAAATAAAAACAGTGGGCTTAAAGTCAAGAAAAAAATCAGTTTTAGTCATCAGGAATGTTTCAACAAGTATGAAGTCAAGTCACAGGCCAGCCCTCCCCAAAGGAATAGTCCCAGTTGTGTTCACTGGCATTCCTCTGCTTTGCTAAATAAGCCCAGCTACCCAAAATCAAGGGCTACAGCCTGGGCTTTGTTTTAAAAGTCCAACAGCACCATTCTCCAGAGTAGATAAATAATGAAAAAGCAAAACTTCTCAGCGAAAGACACCGGGTGCTGCTTCCCAAGAGTTTCCCTGTCGAATTTAAAGCAATTTAATGAAAATATGTGTGCCCTTGCTTTGTGTCTTGGATTAGAGCCTGTATTTCACCATAAATCCTAGAGTGCATTATTAAGATTTCTCAGGTTTAGTCAACAAGATTAAAAACTTTCAGTCATGAAATAAACCTTGTCTCATTAAAAATAAAGGAAAGAAAAAGGCTCCCTGCTCCCAGCAACGACATCTCCTAACATTTCATCATGGTGCACTTGAAATAATTCAGTCGTACATCTGGAGGGGAGGAAAGATCCATGAATCATTTTAAACCCTGATGTACATAAGCCCAAATGGCATCGTGCACACAAAAAATACAAATTTCATCAGATCTTCTCATGAAAACATCTCTAAAAAGCACCACATATGGGTCATGAAATCAAGAAAGCTGCCTCCTTATTTCCATCAGACTCTTTTTTTCCTGTAGCATTTGTATCCGGCTCTTCCTGGTGTTTGCTCAAAAGACAGTGAACTGCAGCCCATTATAAATTGATGAGTGTTATGCTGTGTGCTCCTCAGAGGCACAAATAAGTCACTGGATTTGTTTATGGAATGAAAGCCTCAAGAGGCACCAGCACACTCAGAGTTTCCTACCTATTAATGGAACAGCTTCCAAAGAGCTGCATCCATTTGGCGGTGGAAAGTTATTTTTAGAGACTTTTAGAGAGTTTGTATTTTGACCATCACATAATCAAGGAAAAAAAACCAAAAACCAAACAACAAAACAACCCAGCAACCGGTTAAATCTATTCCCAGAGCTTTCCAGAGTGGCCAGGGGGATGCTGACCTGCTCCTGCTCACCTGCACGGAGAGTCAGAGCTGTGGGATCCCCACTGGTGACACCGAAGCCACCACAGTGGCCACCAGGTCATTTAAATAGCAAAGGCATAACAAAGGCTGCAACCACATGCCCATCCCGGTCTTTCTGAAGCCTGCTACAATAATTCTGAACACGATAAAATTATTTTAGAGATTTAAGATTGCTTTTTTTCATCGTGGCTTGACGGCCTGACTTCTGATCTGACCCTTAGAGTCGGAACTGCAGGGACCTGTTAGATTTAACTGGGATTAACACGTAATTCTGTGACTGGACAGTCACTGGAAAAAGTGTGTTTTAGGGGAGGGACATGCACATATTTACATCTGAAAAGCCTGTGGTGCCGTTTGGGGCCGAATGTTATTTCAAGACAAGTAAGATCCTCTGATGTAACAGTGCCCTGGTGCAGCTACATGGATTTTGTCATAATATTAGCTGACCTTGTAAACGGAGTTTTCCATCCAAAAATCCTGGGGTTTCTCCTTTTGCAAGGCAACGTAAACCCAGATACTAATCTGGAAGCTGGACACCTCTCAAAACAAACCAAATTGTGGGGTTTTTTAAATTTTTACTTCTGTTTGAAGAGACAGGGTAAGCATGAAGCATGTTCTTCACGATTCTAAGAAAACCCACATACCTTCATTATGAGCTTACTGTTTATCCATAAAACAACCCCGAGCATCCTCATTTGTACAGAAAGCGCCCTGTGCATTGTATGTTTTCTGTCCTCTCCACTGATTAGGTGTGGAGGGAAAGGTTTCTGCATCCTGACCTCCTCCCGCTCTGCTTTAAGGAGCAAAGAAAGCCACAGCGCCCCAACACGTTCCCACAGCATTCCCGTCCCGGCATTCCATGGTTCTGTGCTAATTAGGATAATTCTGGGACAATTAGCCTTCACTGTGTTAGGCTTCCCCCTTTCTTTGCCCGCCTGGATCTCTCCCTACTACAACTTCTCCTTTGCAGCCCCTCCTTCCTTCCTGCCTCCCCCCTATGCCAGCCAGAGATAACATTTCAGGAAACAGCTTTTTGGACTATTTATCATTTTTGCTCGACCCACCCTCAGTGACTCCGGCTCCAGCACATCCAGCTCTCCCGACCTATTTACGGACACAACTGCAAACATTAACATAAATAACGGGATTTTTCTTTCCACCAGCCTGTCATTAAAAATGGCTACACCTGTGTCACTGGGGTATCGAAGTAAGAAGTGAAGTTAAACAAGACAAAGCTTATTTGGAAGAATCCACAAAAACTGAATGTCACGTGGAAACACTATTATTAAAAGACTACAAACTTAGTTTTGCACATAGCAGCCAAGGAAATATCAGCCATTAATATTACATGACTTAGTCCCTGGCTTTCTAAGTTTATCCCTCTATAACACATATTTTTTTGACATTGACATGGGAAGCTGGTTTCCTGGCTGACTGAACATTCATAAAATAAGTCACCAAGGAGCTCAAAGATCTGAATAAAAGTAAATAAATATCAGAAGCTATAAATATATGCAACCTTTCCAAGGTATTCATTTCTACAGTACCTCAACACCACAAGCAGGAGGGATTTACTCATCCCTGAGTGTCCTCAGCATCACACAAACCTCCCTTCGAGCACGTTCACAAACACTACAGGGAGGGGGGAATGAAAATTAAGGAAGAATACAAAAGAAAAACCTCAGATCCTGCTGAATTCTGAACTATTTTGCTTTAGCAGACATAAAAATCCTGAGTTCAGACTGAACTCACAGCTACCACACCATGCCATCACTGCCATTACAGCAGAATACACAGCGCTCAGACTCTTTAAATAACTGGATAACGGAGATGGCCACGTCTGATTTTAGCCTTAAGTTTTGTGTCCTTGGGATTTATCAGGTCAGGAAAAACCCTTAATGTTGGTCTAACATGAGTTTTTAGCTGCTTCAAGTGACAAAAAAAAATAAAATTTGAAATTAGAACTGGAGGGGAAACAAACATTTGCTTCACTGGGTAGTGGAATGAGATGTTTCAGATGAACTTGACTCCGTGGGTCAGCTCAGAGCCTTCTTCAGGCAAACAGCTTTGGATCCACCAAAGGCAGATGATGGAGGCAGGGAAGAGGAGTCACCCGGATTAGGATATGCCAACTGGCAGGGACCTGTCCCTCCAGCATTCTCTCTTTTTTAATTAGCACTGCAGTCATGAAGAATCAATAGACAGGTTTAGCAGACCTTCATTCTGATTTCGAATAACCCGTGCCCAAATTTCGTTTTTCCAATTCCAACCGCGAGTTTCAGCCCCGCATCCTCGTGCGCAGATGAGCTGTAACATCCCGAGATTTAATATTTCACAACGTTAAACCCAGAGAGGAAAAAAAAACCCCAACCATCAGTAAACTCCAACTCCTTGGTGTCCTCAGGAAAACGAGAGAGAAACGAGAGATGTGACTAATCTTCTCACAGGCAAAGAAAGTCGGGTCTGTCTCCCAGGACCTCGTGGTCCTTTCAGGAAAAGTGGAAGGTAGATCACCATGGCAACGGGGTATTTTGTGAGATACTCTAGCCCTGCAATATGCTCCGATATGAACATCATCGGAGCAGCACTGCTCTGCCAACCAACTGGAAGGGCTTTTAGCACAAACAGGCGGTGCATCTGTGCCTGCTGGAATTCCCACGACGGATGCTGCAGAGGACACCACGGATGGCACTCGGAGAAATCAGGTGCGAGGCTATAAAGGAAATTCTCCGGTCACTGAGCTCCCTGCTGGAAACATCTGAAGACTTGACAGAATCCAGGAAAGGAAAAGTATCAGGAGAGGAAGGGTCAAAGTTATTCACTGCTGGCCCAACTTCTCTGCCAAAGTATCTGAATCACATCAGATCATTGCACACCTGCACAAAAACACGGGGAGACGGCATTTGGATGGGGAGCTGCAGGGACAAAGGGGCTTCAGTGGGTGGCAGTGACAACCTGGCATTTGAGGGCAGGAGGAACAGGCAAGAGAAATTCAGGTCAGAGGCATCACTAAAACAAGAATATATAACAGAAAGGATAGCAAAAGAAAAGGGAACACCAGCACAATTTAGAAATGTCTTTATTTCTGCATGACAGCAGCTGATGTTGGAACGTGTGTTCGAGGGCTAAGCAGCAACACAACCCAGGCTTGTTGGCAAAGACTGCACAGGAAAAACCACTCAGAGATTGCTCTAAGATACAACTGAGTTTTATTTTTGCTCTGATGATAATTTACTATTTTGAACCGCCACCAAAAAAGCCATTTAGTAGTCGGCTATTTTTCAGTCGGCAGCCGGAGCAGTGACACAGATTTGTATATATTAAATTTAACACCACCAAATACGTCTGGGTCAGTTACCTTGCAGATACGTGAATTCACAGCAGAGGTGATAAACCTCTGTGTTAAAAAAAAAACCCCACACACATCCAGGTCCACCTCAAGTGGCTCAGACCTGAGAGACCTCAGCAGCAGAACAGAGGCTGATGAAATGCATTTGGTACGAGGACAGCGGAACAGACAGCAGTAGTAATATTTTCAGCTGCTCGCACACATTGCTGAATTTTAAATTAATTGTAGCCACACAGGAAAAAGACCCGGGGGTTGCTGTAGACAGCCCTCTGAAAACATCTGCTCAGCGTGCAGGGGCAGACAAAGAAAGGCAAGTGGAGTGGTGGGAGAAATGCAAGGGGAGAAAGCCATGCCAAAGGTACAACAGAAATTAACCACAAAAACACTCTATTGTCCAAATACAAGTGAGAGAGGCTGCAGAAATAAAGCAGGAAAGGAAAGAAAAGCCTCAGATGCAGGGCAAGACACCAAGCTGATGGTAAATGGAAGGCAAGGCCAGCTTGCACAGGGGATAGATAGAAGGGTAATGGTGCACTGAAGAAAACGGGAGAAGAGCACATGGCAGGGCTGTGCTTGCCTCTCCCTCTGAGCAGGGGAGAGAACAAACGCAGCCAAAAGTAGCAAGTTTCAACTTAAAAACACAGCAACTCGCTCAGGCAGATGGATGTGAACATATTGCATTCTCCTATGCTGATCGCAGAAACAAAACCTTCTCAGGTAACGAACGCCCTGGTTCTCAACAGCGAGGGCAAAGCTCCCAGAACTGCAGTGGGAAACGGGGACCATTCCCACCTCGGTGAGGAGACAACACGGACACCCGAGCCAGGATCAGGGCAATATCCCAGCAGCTCCTCCACTGGGCTTTAAAGGGTCCCCATCCCTCACAAGATCCACGTCAGCATCACCCCCAAGCTATAACCTTTTCCTCCCGGATTTATTTCGGGAGTTTCCTCTCCCGATCCAGAGGTCGACAACAAACCCCTGTCACACACCAGCCCTTCACGCTTTCCATCCCTTCAAACCACCTGGTTCCAAAGCTGTGGGGTCACCTGGCAGGTAGCAAACGCTGTTTCAAGCCACGTTTGCTGCTCCTGTTATGAAATGATCTCTGCCAAACCTTACAGTTCTACGTGATATTGCACTTTGGTGTATTCCAGCAATGTTGAGAGGGAGGAACAGCTGAAGACAGGAAGCAGATCAAGAGTTTTTACTCATGGCTTCGGTGGCAAATTTCCAGAGCGACACTAAGGACAAGAAAAGTCACTTTTTCTCTCTCTGTAGATTTGTTTTCCTCTAACAGACAGATTCCAGTTACATTTTCTAAAGCTCCTTGGAGCCATCAACACTCATCCCAAGGATGTTCTGGGAATAAGAGGAATGGTTACTATAGATAATACAATAATGCAAGTAACACACAGGCCAGCATTCCATGGATCCCATCACTATCCAGGCTGGGTCAAGACTGGTCCCCACTGGTAAACAACCGTATTTGACCACGGTCAAAGCTAAACCAATACAAATATTGCCATTAAGCACCTCTGTGCCCTGTGATTTCCTCTGTTTACCTAAACAACTTTCTCACAGCCACTTGAGCAGCCACAGCAGAGGATTTCCAGAGAGAGATGTTTAGGCATCACTTGAGAGCTTCAAGCTTTGTTTGTTTGGACAGATATTGAGATAAAACAGCTCCAGGCTCAGTGGCTTCGAGAGCAAAGCCCTTGTTATACGAGTGCTTCTTCACATCCTCTGCAAGGCTGCATTTGCAGGCTAAAAAAATAGAGCTCAAGACCACCAGATAAGGCTGGACATCCTTAATTTTAAGTCTAGACTACAGAGCTTGATTTTTTGACAGAAACTTCCCATTTTCTATTAAGAAATCCTCCACAACATTTTTTTCTGCAAACCTTGCCTGGGCAGCACTGGCAAACAAAGCGAGCTTTGAAAGCTGCAGTAGAACTTCACCATCATAATCTTAAATCTCATGCAATTAAGCCATTAAACTTTTCTAATAGAAACCAAAACGGTCTTTTTGCTGAATAAAGCATCTAAAGTTCATTCACTGATATGATCTCAATGCCCTACTTGTTAACTTTTTAAACAGGGAGGGGGAAAAAAAGCCTGAATAGAGATTAAATAAAACATGAGGTTTTTGTCTAAAGACAACTAAGCTTAACTGCTACAGTCAGGCTTTCATCACCAGGACTGTCTCTGCCAACAGTGTCTTCCCCTGCAGGCAATGTTGTTGGACTTAAATCAGAAAAAAAAATCAGTCATTTATGTCAGTCTATTGCAGTTCTGCTTTCTGTTAAGACGGACTGAAGTCCTTTCCCATCACAAGAGCTGAGTAAATCTCCTCTTTTCCCACGTTTCGTTCTGCCCTCAGTTCACAAGGTGATTTTCACCTGTTTGGGGGATGGACATTCAGCTTGAATTCCCCTAAGGAATGTACTTATGCGAGACAGAGGGATCTACAGCACAGAAATTCATCCTTTGCAGCAAATTCTTCTCAAAAAAAACCAACTTTTTTTTCATTTATACAAACACCTATGCAACCACGCCTACCTTGGGATTACAGCTTCCTTTCCACTTAATGCTTTACTATTAATAACTCGGGCTTTGGGGAAGCGTGCCTTGAGGAAGAAGAGCAGGGGAAATGAGATTTGAGTTTTTGGATACCTCTTCGAAGCAAGTTTTCAATACATGAAAATACAACCTATCTTTTTCGAGAGGGGGTAGATATTTTTAGCAAGGCCATTGTTTTCTATATCCCAGAATTGCCTTTAGGTATCTAAAATAAAGTCCCACGGGAAGGATTCTGCACACGCACCTGTCAATTCAACCCCCCCCAACTAATTCTCTAAAAACCCCAAACAGGGTATTTTTAAGGGAGAGAACAGACACAAACTTACTCAACGCAAATGCTGGTATATCATTTGCCTTCCCATTCCCCGAAGCCAAATTCCTGCCTGCTCCCCACGCTCCCGTCGAAGAGCTTCCCCTTCCATGGCATGTTCTGCACAAGAGTCTTAAACATTAATTAAGCCTAACAGTCCTCAGAGATGCTAACACAGCTGTAAAAAGGCTTCTGGATCGAGTGGCTACTGAAGGAACTGGCATCTGATCAAATTTTCAAGAGTTATGCTCCCAGCTTTATGAATAAATCAAGGAATTATCAGGTTTTGAAAGTCTCCAGCACTACTTGGTGCCTCACGTACATATTAACAGCCCTATTTTTACAGATTCAGCATCTAAGGCATAATGAACCTAAGGGGATACTGGTAGTAAAACTATGAAAGAATCCAAGCCTGCTTCTAAGTGAGGAATATTTTCAGCTGGAGACAACTTCTCCATTGCAGGGCAGCTTACAAGACTCATTATTTTGTCCTGGTTAATTTTCAGTACAGCCAAGACACCCTGTGAATGAAGCACGGTTTTCTGCAGACTGGGGCACATTACCACTAATTAAAGGAGGGAAAAAGTCTAGTATTAACTAATAAATCTGTGACAGTTCAATATTTTCATTCAGGGTCACATCAGCCCAAAATCCTGAAGGAGCTCAGGGGACTTCAGCAAGTTACCTGGAATCAGGGTCACGACTGCACAGGAGCTTCCAGTCACTCCTGCCACTAGAAAATGATACTCTAGGCTGGAAAAATGGGGGGAAGGTCCTTTCTGGGTCTTCCTAACTAACCTATACTGATTATAAATGTATAACCACATCTAATAAAAGAAGAACAAAGCCCTTAGAAGGATTACCAGAGCTATTTATCATGAGTTTTACACAATATAACTTACAATTTTAAAGCAGTCTCCTCCCAGGAGGGAAAGCTGCACTGAACTCTTCTGACAACAACCACACAGTTTTGTGATTTTTGTTCAGAATATTCATAATACTGAAAAAAAAATCAACCCTTTCAGAAGTGTAACTAGGTGAGAAAACCACCAAATATTTGTATACAAACACACACCACAACTGAATACTTGTAACCCAGCCAAATTTGAGTATGACCTGACTTGGGGGGGAAACAAAAGAGGGAAACAATGGAATTTATCTTCAACGCAGAGGCTTCAAACCATCTGAAATTATGCTGAGTGCAGACACTGTTGAAAAAAAAACCCCTCAGCTCCACATTTCCCCTGTCAGAAAGTTTCCCAGAGAACAGGAGGAGCACAGCAAGCCTATACTG
Organism: Sclerurus mexicanus; assembly: GCA_013396755.1. Taxonomy (NCBI): domain Eukaryota; kingdom Metazoa; phylum Chordata; class Aves; order Passeriformes; family Furnariidae; genus Sclerurus; species Sclerurus mexicanus. The sequence goes on from VWZF01005400.1 coordinate 70,381, forward strand.
TGCTTAAACCCTGCATTAAACATGCATGAAGCCCAACAGAGGACCTGCCTCTCCTCATCTTGCTCTCCAGGGAAGCGCAGCCCAGCGAGGTTCAGCTCCAGGCTTCCCCTTTTCCAGGGACCCCTCCCTGCTCCACTTATCCCCCAGTCCTGGGCTGGGAACCACAGGCTGGCTCTGGATTTGCACAGCTGGCTCCAAACACAGCGCTGCAGTTTTCCACTGGGAGCTGTTGCCGCTCCTTCCGCTGCAGCTACAGGAAAAGCCCATTTCTGCAATCCAGAGGAGACGCCAGTAGTAGGAAAAGCACTTAAGGACTTGCCCTTTTCCCCATGAAAACCTCAAGTAACGATGTAATTCCATCCTTCCTCAGTTGTGGTCCCCTGTGTCCCAGAAGATAAGGCACACGTTGCTCATTTAGTGTTTCTGAACAAAAGAATTGCCCCCCAAAATCCCGGTATTTTTCTGTTCGCTTCCATGAGCCACCGACACCAGGATCAGTGACTTCCCTAACCTGGCAAGCCCCACATTACAATCTATTCCTAAGACACAACAGGAAAACAAATACCACGTGCCCTGGGCCACCGAAGGAGCCAACTCAGGGAATATTCCCCGAGCATGAGAGGGCCACGTGTCTCCAGGTCCTACAGCTCCTACGCAAAGGAGCTGGGTCAGGGCATCCCAGAGCCCTGCACGCCGACAGCCTGGCATTCCGCTGCTTCCCAAAGCTGGAAGATTTTAGCCTCCCTTAACCGTGGAACGGGGTAAGACTTATGGCTCTCGTGGATGTGAAGTGGGTCTGGACACGAGAGCACCGCACTCACACTCTGAGGCTTCCCTGTGTGCTTCCAGGAATGATCTGCCCCTGGGTGGGAATCCAGATCCCCACACCGGCAGCAACAGCTGCTGGAGCAGCACCTTGTGTTTATGTGGATAATGCTGATTCCTCCACTCTGCAACACTCTGTGTTCAGCTTGCAAGAGAGCCCCTCCCTCTGAGATCCTTTCAAAGTGTCCCTGTCTTCTCCTTCTCACTAGCACAGAGCTGTGTTCCAAGCCAGGCATCTCCAGCCTAGGCGGCTCCTTGTCTCAAATTCCCAGTTACAGCTGCACATCCCAGCAGGGCACACTTCCATGACATCTTTAATCCCGTCCTCCCTGTGCTGCTGCCCACCCAACGTGACCCCAACCAGATGTGAACCCACACCATCAAAGATGCCCTTGTGAGGCTGCTGGCCGTGGCACAGCACTCACAGGACTCACTTCTGCATCTGGGACCTGCAGTTTCCCAGAAAGTCCCCAGCAGCACCGACCCACTGCTGATAAGGGACTGGAACTGGTTGTGGGTGGCTTGTGGCTCAGGAGTCACTTTTGAGAGGGGGGGGGGGGGGAGAACCCAAAAACAAAAAAAAACCCCAAAACAAGAAAGGGAAAGAAAAAAAGACAAAGGTCTCTCAGACTTATTCAGTACCAAAACTAGAGTCCCTCCCTGGTGACAGCAGGGTAAAAATGAAATTTCAAAGTGGAACCACATTTTCACAGTAGTGCTAGAGGGCAGAAAGGGGAAAAAAGCACCAGCACCTTTATAAAGACTTGGCTTTTGTTCTCATTAAAAAGGGATAAATAGCAGCAGTGGGCAATCATTAAATCGGTCCAATATATTTTTGAGTCCCCAACACTCAATTGTATTTATGGAGACTCCACAACTACCACAGGCAGCTTGAGAGCATGGAGCATCTGCTGCTTCCAAGATGAGTCACGGGAGGAAATTCCCCTGTATTTTCTAGGAACCAGTTAGGCAGCCAATGACTGAAACAGCGATGGGACTGTATATACACCCACACAAGTGAGAAGAATTAACTTCTATCAATAAAAGTAGGTGATATTTAACATACTGACTGCAGATTTCAAACAAAGAGATTACAATAAGAAGCCTTACTTTGAGAAAACATTTCCCTGCTTAATTTGAATGCAATGTAAATTCTGTCAAGATACGTTAAAGGTCAGAAGAGGCTGGAATAGAAACTAATTTAAATAAGGTGCAGGAATTTGAGAACATTTTGAAGGGGGGAAGTAAACACGCACCGAGGCTTCAACCCCCCCCCCCCAGCACTTGCCTCTATTTTCAAGTGCTGCATCATTAACTGCATAATCACTTCCCACATCTGTCCCTCCCCAAACACAGCCACAGCACCTGCCACCAGACTGGCCCCAGGAGCAAACCCTGAACTTAAAAGGTCCTGTTCACCTCTCGCTTTCCAAACACGCTGCCACTCCCTCCCGTAACACAGGGAGTGATGTGCAAAATCCCAATTCACCCGAGTTCCAGCTTTCAGGCTGGTCAGTCGGAACAAGCTGGATCTTAAAGCGTCAGGTCACGGTACCAGATGGCCTCTAATGAAGGAATGCAGCCTCACTGACAGAACAGAACTCGTTTTTACTTTAGCATACTCAAGAGATGAGTCTTTCCCTATGCATGACTTCAAGGTCCAAGCCAAACTTTTACGGAGTGATTTTAATATTGTTTTGAGCAATTTCAGCATCTTTACTCCACGGTGGATGCAGCTCCAAGGAAACTGGGATTGCTATGAAGATCCATACAGCCCTGGAGTGTTGGTTGTGCATTTCAAGCCGGGGTATGTTTTTGCTTTTGACTTCTAATCTGACAACAAGAGCTCAAACATTTGTGTGCAAGTGGCCAACTAATAACCCTTCGAGATAAGGCCTCAGGCTCTAGAATTACTGAACAGCAGCAGTCTCACCTTCAGAGAGTACACGACGGCCTTCTTGAATTACCGGGACTCTTGATAAAAATCCAGTGGGACAAAAGAGAAATTCCACCTCACTTTTGAATACCTGAAAGCCACATCCTCATCCATCGACGGAGCGAGCCTAAAAAAATCCACCACAAAGCAGCAGCTGGAAGGACAGCTGCTTACACAAGACCACTGACATGGAACAAGAGTCACTATTTTTCACCAGGGAAGTGACTGCAAAGAGACCTAACAAGCCCTGGGTTTGAGGACAGAAAACTATTTGATCTCCCAGTAACAGTCCACAAAAGAGAACTTGGTTTTAGCGAGAATGAGCCCCCAGAATCAGGCAGGCTTCCTGTGCAACCCCAGCCCAATCTTTAGCTCTCTTAGGACAAGAACTTCCTGTGAAGTGTGACACCACCCATTTATCTGCAATATTTGTACCGACAGTGAATTCCTCCAAGCACGAACCTAAACGCACATTCCCCACAGAGCTCAGCTAAACGTGCCACTCCATTTGAACAGCCTGTGGTGCTATCGAAGTTTCCAGTTGTTAAAAAGCAACTGGAAACTTTGACTCCATTATAAAAGCTGCTCATTCCAGTGGCATAAGCAAGTCCTCTGTGTCAGGTGGTAAAAGTGACTGTAAGAACACAGTTTCCCCCAGCACTCACAGGACATCAGATACAGCATAAGATGATTTTTTTCCCAGAATATTCCTGATGGGGGATTTTCAGGTATCACCTGATGTGAAGTAGATGGAATTTTTTGCAAATATTTATAAGACATTAAGGGTTTGTGCCGAAGGACCCAGATCACTACAGTTGGTAGCAGCAAAGTAAGGGACAGACCAGCACTGCACCAATCCATAGCCGGTTCTAGTTTTGAAGGAAAATATCAATTTTATCAGTATTTCTTCACTTTTCAGGCATATGGCCTTCAAGTGCAAAGCAGCATTCCTTCAATACCAAAGCAGAGTCCAAAGATGCCAACACAATCATATACATATATACAATATCTTGTTTCAAGCTGCAATCAGTGCTACAAAGATGAGGTGAAGATACAAAATCTGAATATTATAACCAAAACCTCTATGTATGTAAATCCACTCATATCCCAGATCCCTCCAGCCTTCCAAAAAAAACACAAATCCAAATTCCCTGAAGCAACAGCAAAGTGCATAGATAGGCCAACGCACGCAATGGCCCAAATCTGCCCTAACATATTTTAAATTACGCTCCAGGAAGCGCTGTTTAAACACAAACCAAACCAGACTTGTCAAAGAGGTACCTGGGAGTCTGAGCTACCACTCACAGGCAGCTGTTTCAGGAAACCTGCTCAGCAAAATGACCCTTGGCATGTGTCACCCTTCGAGCAAAGTGCCAACTGCACGCCAGGAGTTCGGAATGTCAGCGATTATACAAGGTGTGCTTGCAGTGCTCCCATTTCCTTCTCCATAAAGATTAAAACTGTGCCTTCTAAGCAGCTTAACTTTGGATGGAGACAAGCGCAGCGCTGCTGCTCCCAAGAACTTCAAGAACTCATTTTTCCAAAGCAAGAAGGTTGAAGACCCGGCACCGTCTCCAAACATTAAGGGCTGCTGGGCACACGAGGTCACTCGTGGCCAGAAGCTCCAGCCCAGGAACATCTGCAGAATCCGTGCAGTGACCTGGCTGCCCCAATTTGCTTTTCAGCTGACAGTGCTCACGGAAGCACAGCATCCCTGAGGGGCCTTTATGGGATGCAGCAGGAGCTGAGCACAACACAGCATCCCACACCCGTAAGACCCGGCTGAGTGACCTCACAGGCACCAGGGATCTTCTGCTGAAGATCGGGATCCACCCAGCCAGGATAAAGGGAGGATCCAAAGATTTGACCTGTGCTGGCATTGGATGAATAGGTAGATTTAAAAGGCTCTCACTCCATTATACACACAAAAAACTTGGAGAGCTTCAAAGTGCTTCTTAAACAACCAGCAACCTTCCCTGAAGTCCATCTGCATGAATTCTTCAATTTAAAGACCCCCAGCTCCCAGCACTGCATCATTCACAGCTCTGGTAAACAGCTGAATGCAAGCACTGGCATTTTTCAAGAGTGTTTTAAAAACCATTTCATGTCCATTACTGCTCTCTGAGTGTAACTCAGGAGGGCAGAACCATTCCCACAGCCTGTTCAGAATAACACAGAGCCAAACATCCCCAAACTGCCATGGAGATATTTATTAATCAACAATCCTACCGTAAATACAACCAACAAATCTTCCTTTTGTGTCTGCCGTGTAAATCAGTTTATAAACCTGAGAGTGAAATGTCAGTATCAAGCTGACAAATTAATAAGTGAGCTGAGCAGCAAAGCCCCTTTGCTGTGCAAGAGCAGAACACTGGAGTGTTTTGTCACCAAAGATGGGCCAATCCCCAAGAACACCAAGGGAAGTCCAAGCAACAGGGTCATTTCAAAGCTGAATGATTAAGACACTGAACCATTTCATTCACTTCTATCATCACAGTAACTTTACAGCTTTTTCAGTCATATATTCAGCACAAAGACTAAGGGACAACAGAATCCAAGTGTGCACCCTGAAACACAGCATTCCAAGCACAGGCTTTGGGAACATCCTAATCCCCCCATCCTATCGCTCACGGCCAGAAGAGACTGGACTTACTGAGGAAGGGAGATAAAGGAACAGTCAAAACAAACTGTAAATCTCACAGGGTAACCCGAGGCAAACACTCAGCAAACCTGATAGATTTTAAAGGCTGCACAAAAACCAACGTGTCCTTCAGAGGGCTCAACTATCTTCCCAAGCAGGGAGACGCAGAGCCCAAGCACTCCAAGGACAAGGAGCAAGATGACCAGCACACAAAGAAACGTCCTTCGAAATCATCTGAGGCACAATTTTGACAGCCAACTAGAAATACAGCATAATTAAAATCAACTGCAGCCCAGCGAGTGCTCTAATACTCCAAAGCCTTTCGACCATATTGCACTGCAGAATTCGGTTTGGGATCTGGGTTTGAATCAATCCCAACACAGGCAGCTCCTTAACTACCTGCTTGAAGTTACACACCTCGCATAGATTTGGCAGCCTGACACATGTGCTCAAGATTTCCATTTGAACCACCAGAGGTTTCTTGATTCAATTCAGTAAATGCATCATTTGGCATCCAATTTAGGAGGGAGGATAAAATTTTAAAGCTGCTTCTGGAAACAGTGGAATATGCCCAGATTACTATATAAAGATTCTGGAAAAGCTAAAAGGAATTTACACAGTTACATGAACATCTGCTATGATCAGCCTGGAAATGCCTCTACGCCCTGGAAATGTCTCTTAGCCCTGTCCTTCCTTCCAGAGAGGGTTTATTCAACCAATAATTGAAAGAATTCCCCATCAGGTCTGTCTTATTTCAGATCAGACACCGCAGATTTCAATGCAGCTTCATAAGCAGAAAACATGAAAGGGCCAGCACAAACATTGGCAAAGGCAGGCTGAGCCCAACAGGAGCTCCATGAGTGATCTTTGGGGAAAGGAAACGACAGTGAGAGCAGCAGATCCTTCAAAATCAACAGAAGAAATATGCTGGGAACAGAGGAAAAACTGATCTCTAGGATACACCTGTTCTCCCAGGAGAAGAAATCCTGCTTGAGACCCTAAGCCTTCAGATTTTTGCGGCCAAACTGAGTCAGCGTGAGACAGTTTAAAGCAGCACAGAAATCATTTCAAAATTCTATGCCCTCGTACACAACTAGGTCAGCATTTCAGGACCACACTGTTCATTAAAGGTTACGCGAGCCATCCCTACCTCTGCTCTTTCACTGCCAAAATGACAGCAGGTGCCTTCCCCTGGACACAGAGAGCTTTCCACCTCTCCTGACCATCGCTGGGTTTGGGAGCTGCTGTGACAGGTCAGCACACAGAGACACTATTTCCTTCCAAATGGTGCCTGGCAGCCTTTCTGAAAGGAGCTGATGGTTTCACACCTATTCCTTGCAAAGGGCAGGAACACAATTCCTGTAGCAGGAACACAATTCCTGTAGCCGGCAGTCTGAACAAAAACCAGGAGACAACTCAGGATCCCCAGGCTCCCTCTGCTTACCAGGGGCTGAAGAATATTCCCTGGTTTAAAAAATTCATTCTATTACTGCTTGTGTGGTACTTACTGAGGCAGGCACAAGGCTTCCATTTATTAAAAACTTCCTTAATTTTCTTTGCAAAACCTGGAATAAACACTATTAATCTTGTAGCAAATGCACTTGACCTGGGGATTGCTGCATTTTGGTGGCATTTAACAGCATGTATTATGGGGGGAAGAGGCAGGGAGCCAGGAAAACATCACTGTGTGCCTTCAGAAAATTTGCTCTCTTTAAAAAGTGTGCAGTTTGAGATCAGCAACCCTGAAGCAAAACGGTCAGAACATTTTCTTCCACCGGTGTTCCGACAGCACACCAAGAGCTTTCAGAGGGGCAAAGATTTTCAGCCAGTGCAGCAAAACAGAGAGACCCCAGGAAGGAAAGCTCACCCACTGTGGCAAAAACCAACATAGGAAGGGTGAGTTTATTAATCCATTATGCTCAAGAGCTTAAAATGGAAGCATTCTATATGTCTTGCCCCAGGCCAGCTGAACACACCGATGGAAACTGCTGGTACCTCTTGCCTCTCTCCCCTACCCAGGAAAAAGTCTTTATCAACACATGTTTTAGCAAGGAAGGAGCAAAATCAGATCCACTGTTTTAACTTTCACTAAGCTGGAGGAACACAGAGGCTCCAGAGGCTGATGCATGAAGTCTCACCCCTCCCTACAATGCCCATGTCCTCAGCTGTGGGTGCACAACAGCACACTGAGGTACCTGTGAAGGGCATCACGCCCAGTCCTGCAGCTTTGGAGCTTTAAAACAAACTTGAAGAGTTTAATGAATAAAATCAGGACGAAGAATTCATCTGTTTAGCGCCTTTGGGTGTGGAAAAAACCTCTTTAAAACAGTAACTGACGGCTTATTGTACCAAACGTTCTGATTAACAAGAAAAAAACCCCAAATTCACATTGACAATGGGGTGGTTTGAAGCTAAAAGCTCCCAGCCAGCTGCAATTCCCACCTTATGCAGACAGGCAGAAGTGCTTCCCTCTCCCCCTGCCCAGGCAGACACACGCTCACTTCCTTCTTCATTGCAACATCAGAAGCTCAACTCGATGCTCACAAGCCACAAAAGTCCTGCCCAGAATTTAAAGTCACGTCTCAGTAATTACATAAAATAAGCTCTCAGTACGAGTGGTTAAAAAAAGAAAAATCAATTTACTCAGCTTCAATTTTGCTCTCAATTCCAAAATATTCTGACTGCCTGTAAAACAGAAAAGCAGTTTTCATTTCTGAGCTTTGCTCCCTCCACCCAGATGTCTCATTAGATAAGTTTTTTTCCAATCTCACTGCAGAACAGCAGCGTGTTCGCTTAAATTGCTGCCATGCCAATACAGGGATCAAAGCCCTGAGCGTGCAACCTTTGAAGGAGAATATTTTCGGTGTATTTGACCTTCACTTTCTGTACATAAAACATAAAGGAGGATAGTGACAGTGGGGGAAGGAAAACAAGCAAAGGCAGCATAGGGTAATGTAAAATTAAATCTCAGCTGTGCAGATGGGCCACTCAAAGGTGGTCTGAGACATCAAAAGGAATACATAAAAGCAGCAAAGATGCCCCAAAACCTTTGCAAGCTCCCAGTAAAAAGGCAAAGTGTCCTCCTCTCACCTGCCTTAACAAAAAGGCAGCACACAAAGTCTAGAACAACAAGCCCCCTGTTCACTGCATACAGATTTTCCCCTGAGAACACAGAATAAATAACGTGCCACTTTACGGAACCAAAATTAAAAGAAAATAACCATTTTTGGTGTCCTGATGCCGCGACACTAAAAAGACCAACAAAACCCCACTTAGCCTGGGCCGTGGAGCTTGTAGAATCCCCCTGCAAAGGGAACAATACCTGCAGCCCGGGCAGGGTGTGCCACATCTCCAAACAGGAACCAAAACCTTCCCTATTGCACAGACACGCAGCTCCCCGGCCACCAGTCAACACCAGGCTTTTGCTCTTTGCTGGTTAAACACCCTGGTTTTTTTAAAAACCAAACCAACCAGGACAGAGCCCATCCCTTAATTCATTAAGGCAATGAGTTTTGCATCAGTTTCCTCAGCACATTCTGCCCGACGTCCCCCTGCTACTGATAGCAGCAGCAAGCAGTTGTGGTTGTGCGACGTCAGCAGCAGAAGTTCCTCCTGCCAGGCCCCACCACCAGTGGTAACTCTTCACCTACCCGGTCTCACCATCTCCTACTCAGCTGCCGAGCTGCAGGAATCCAAAGGCACAGGATACAGAAGGGGGTTTCATCCAGACGCTCAGCGTTCAGCTTGGCAGGAGTTCTCAGCTTAGGAATGATGACACCAATTAAGCATCCCCTTTGTCCAGAGGTCAGAAATATGAAAGTTTTTTTGACTTCCTCTCTCCACACCCCTCGAGGCTCTCACCCACAGCAGCTGCAAAGGCTCTGTGGATGGGGAGGCCCTGCCACCAGGAGTCAGATGTTCTTTAACTGAGCTGTTTTATTCTCTGCCCATCCACCACTTTGGCTTGGGAAGGCAGGTGGGTTTAGCAGTGCTCAGAAACACTTGCGTTGTGTTGTGCTGCTTACCCAAAATAATGATCTTCCTAAAGAAAGAAAGCAAACAAACAAACCTTCCTCATTTGTATTAATGAAACAGTCTGTTTGTAGACAATTAACATGCACTGGTGTTTCCTTTTCTAACTTTAGGATTTTGGTTATATACTGCAAGTAATTCTTACATTTAAAAAGAAACAGGACTTAAATATTAAGAAGCAACTTTTCACCTTCATAAAAGGTAAAACACAGTGAAATGTTAACACTTATTTGAGCCTTCCCCAAGATAACCCAAATGCTGCTGGACCCAGTCCATGCCCAGGAAACAGAAAGTGAAACTCATTAATTCACTTATTAACTGAAATCAAACAGTGGTACGGGAGGGTTTCTGTTTGGTTTATTTTACGTTTTGGAGAAAGATACTCACGGTATAATTCAGCAGTGCTGCCCTTCCTTCCCCAGGGAGATGTTTGCACCTTCCAGCCCCATCCTCACCCCACCTCTGCCTGTTCCCACCTCCACACCACTGGCTTTGCTTCACCTGGTTATTTCACAGGTGGATCGGCTTCCTAATCTGCACCACCCTCTGACAGCACCAGGATTTGGGCCAACACAACCCAATGGGAGAGACACGGAGAAGCAGCTGGTTTCAATTCAGCACTAAAATCAGCTGAAAACTCACCTTAATTTACAGACTCCTGGTTTGAAACTCCCAACCAAAGCATTCCCTGCTCCCAGCCCCGATCCCCACTTCCTCGAGCCCTGTCTTTTGATAGGAACCCAAGCTTTCATTTTGCTTTCAGTCAATACATTTCCAATCTGCCAAGACACAGAAAACAGCTTATGTAGATAATAATGAGGAGATGAAACTGCAAAGATAAATAAGTGTCTGGATTTAGACTACAGTTGTCAAATCTTGACTTTCAAGTGAGTGTGAATTTTAAGCAAGTTATTAAAGTTTAATGAGATACTATTGCTAATGACTGACAAGATTATTTGGTTTGGGGACAAAAACCTAACAATATTTATCCTTTTCAAAAATGTTTTTTTTTTTTATCTTTTCTTGCAGAGTTACTTATTATAACGGTGGCCAGAAGGGATAAAATTCTGACAAATATATTCTAAACATACAATCAAATTAATTTTAAAAACTAAACACGAGCATTCACACAAAAGTTTCACAGATTGTCAAAAGACCGGAGCTTGAAGATCACCAAATCATAAGAGGTTTTTAATAGCTGGTTTACACCTTTTAACACTACCTACCAAAATTTCTGCTGCCTAATAAAGTGTTGTTCAGTTTACAAAGAGAAAGCGTGGCAAATGAAAAGAGCTAGGCAGAGACACAAGAAAATTCAGCTGATTATATGGCATTTCTTTTGGCACGAAGGTGCCAAGGGCTCACTAGTGGCAGAACGAGTGATCGTCACGATGGTAAGCTGCCAAAATTCACTTAGGCTACGGCATGACCTGCATGCAAAACCAGCCGTGAAATGGGAATGAAGTGCTCAAGGCACACTCAACCATCCCTGCATATGCTCCAGTTCTGCTCCAGACCACTCCAGCGCTCTGGAATTGCAGCAGCCTGGATGTACCCGGGGTAATTGCAGGTGAAGCCAGGAACAGCCACTATCAGAGCTTCAGCTATTAAGGCTCCTTAATGAACGGTCTAACAATAACCCAGGCTTAACAAGTTCTCTCATTGCAAGGACTTTAACCATAATAAGCCCCTTGAACATTCCTACAGTGTTTTGCAAAGATCTCCCAGCACGAGGCTACTAACTGTGCTCTCACAGCCTGTGAGGCAGCTATTAGTCAGCCTTTTTTATTTTTTTTTTCCATTTAAATACAGATAAAAAAAAACTGAGGCAGAAAGCTGGCAAACGACTTCCCTGTGGATACGCAGCTGACTAGTGGCACACAGAATCCAGATCTTCCAGATTCCAGCCCTGTCATCAGCCAAAAGGCCATCATTACGAGGAAAGAAATTAGTCTGGTCTTATAAATAGCATTTGAATATAAGCCTTGCTGTAATATTTGCAAGGAGTTGACCTTAAACACCAGCAGAGCTGCACCGGTAGCCTGGGGCTCCAAGCACCAGCTTGCGTGGCACTATCCCAGGCTTCTGGATGTCTCCAGAGCCTGGATCCTGGACAAACTGACCAGCAGATCAGACCACAATCTCATTTGACCACCCCCGGTTTGGGCCAAGCGTCCAACAAATAAACGTAAGACTCATCTAACAATATAAACGACGTTGTTGGAAAATACTCAGGCAGCCAGGAATAAGAAAATCAACAAGTCTGAGCCAGCAACCTTCTGCTACTTTAAGGGACCAAGTCACCATGGTCAGACTGGCAGAAACCTCTCTGTTAAGAATTAGCTGGAAAGCTGCAGCGTGGAAAAGGTCCCCAACACACAAAACCTGGAGCACTTGCCCAGGTTTTATTATTTGAACTGCTCTAACTGGTATCACGCATTTACTTTTAATTTCTGCAGCTCTCACATGCCTAAGTGAGATGTATTTTGCTTTATGTCACACTCGCATGGTCCTTTTCTTAATTACATTTTTAATACCTGCAGCAGGTCAAACTCCTGGTCTACATTTACTGCAGCAAAATAAAAGCCCAAGAATGACTTTTATAACAAAAATCCTCTTATGTCTGGTTCTGTAAGTCTAACCTCAGTTGAAATTAGCCACTTTCTAATAAGGCAACCCTACGATACGGAGTTGAAAGCTGAAAAAGCAGAGTTAAAACAAACAAGAGGAAAAATAAGACTTCATGTAGTAAAAAAGTCATTCCAGTAGTTACTCATTTATTTTGGGTTTAGATACTTGCACTGCTCCCTCCCACCCACGTGGGCCATCACCAAGTGTTGAACACGCAACCTCTACAACCACAACAGGAGCTTTGGGTCCAGAGGAAGAGCTGAAAAATACAAAACTTGTTATCTTCTGTGGGGATCCTCCACAGAGGAAAGACACCACGGAGGAAAAGCACACACGAAATTCCAAGAAACAATTCCCTGAGCAGAACAACAAGTTGGAACAGTTTTTCTTTCTATTCCTCACTTGAAGAGCAAACTGTGGTTACAGGCAGGAGAGCCATAAAATCCTCCTGTTTTTGGCTGTCTGCTCCCCAAATGACAGAAAACTCCTGGCTAGGAAAACGTGAGCATCTCACACTGGAGCTAAAGGCTCATGGCTCTTAATGCAAAAGCAGCAGAGTCAAAATTCTCCGTGTTCTCCCCAGGATGACCAAATTCCCTGCATTATTATGCATTAAAGCACTGCCAGACTGTGGCACAGCAGATGAGACCTGACTCCCAACAGAGCCTGTTTCCATCCCAGCTCACATTTAGGGCTCAATTATCTTATCTGCTCTGCCAGTCGCATACTTTACAGATAAGAAATGTTTTTCCCCTCTTTTGAAGAGTTAAAACTGCCACCACGGCCAGTGTTAAGATTAAAAATGGTATGAATTAAAATTAATTTAGGCTAGTACCTTTTTTAAAAAAAAAAATATTCTATGTAGAGGTTAAGCCTGGGAACTAGAGTTAATTGACACGCTGGGCAAGTTTTAATAACAGCAGTACACCCTGCAAGTGGAAGGGGAGTTTGGTCTCCAGTTTCCCCACAAGGTTTAGGTCAACGATCAGTTCATCTCAAGTTGAGAAACTGCTCAAGAGTTGGGTGGGAGGGGGGGAAAAAAGCCTGTTTTCCTCTTCCAATCTATGACTAAGAATGAGGCAAGCAAAGGGAGGATCTAAGATCCTGAAGGCGATGGTAACAAGAGGTCATTAGTTAATTCCCTCAACGATGGATGCTACTTCCTTTTATTAAATAACTGCGGGTTTTAATGATGTCAAGTATTTTTGGCAATTCTAAAGGACACAGCACACCCAGACTGTACCTGAACTAGACAAAATAAGCAGAAACACACAAAAACCCCTGAACTGAGAGGCAGATTGTCGGAAACCAAATAAGTAGTAAGACTGATCTGATTTTACACCACAAATTTAAAAGGTTAAGAGGGCATATATATTCTTTCTTACATTATGCATCTTTGGCTTGACAAAAGCAGTACCCAATTTAGCATAAAGTCTGTTTTCAACCAGCCCTTTAATGTCTACAAATAAACTGAGTCAAGTTTTTCATTAGGGAAAAAGACAAACACAAGCACCATTCTCAGGCTTAAACGAAGGCTCATTCCTGCTTCTTGCTTAAATAATTTTCGACAAAGCTTAATCAATGTACTTTTATGACCAACTATTTATTACCTGGGAGCTTCGGTTAAACTGCAGCAGGACCTGCAAAGCCAGAGCAGGAGCGATGCCTGCTCTGAGATTACAATCACCTGAAAGATGACCAGTTAAGAAAGGCAGGAGAGCACAAGGAAATGGGTGACTGGAATTTACGTGCTCCGTAGCTGCACTTTAGTCCACTTTCCCTTGTGCACTGGAAGGATCAAGGTGTGTGTTTGCTTACTCTCCCTGCCTCAGGAAAGAAAAAAAACCCTCCAGAAGTCACATAAAGACAAAAACACCCACCCAAACGCAAAAAAGGAAGGTGTTTTAGGGGGTAAGACTGGAAGAAAAGGATCTATTTATGTATTTTAATACCTCTGCTTCCCATCTGAGAGAGAAGGGACTTCACTTTTTTCAAGCTGTCATCCCACAGAGCGAGCCTGAACCGTAAGAAAATAAACAGGCACGTACACAACTTGGGGAAGAACTGTTTCCATTTAAAGGAATTCTTTGAAATTACCACCCAACACAAGCCAGCAGCCAGAGCTGTTTACAAGCTCTTCTGCTCAGCGTTAGACTGAAAACCCAAACTCTTTTTGCTGTGTAATAAATCAGCGCTCCGCGTTTAACAATTCTCAGCAGTGCCATATGCTACGTCCTCCCATATGTTCCATTAGAGGGAAGAAAAACATCATCCCGACGTGAATCATCGGTGACTGCGTTCCTGTAAATCTGGCTTAAATGCTCACAACGTTCAAGGGCAACCCTAAATAAATCCCCTCACTTTTATGCCGGGTTCTGCGCAACGGAACCCCAGGTCGCGGGTTAAAATTAAGGAAAATTGAGGTTTAACGTAGGAAGTGAGCACACACTCTTTGCATCTCTCCCAAAACAGACTCCCCGTGCACAACATTTGGCACGTATTAGTAATCAATTCCAATCTGGTAATGACATCCTGCTCACGAAATGATGGTGGTATCAGGTCATCTCAACACCTTTCATCCTAAACTGCTTAATATACGTGGAGCTACATACACTGTGCAGACCATTCATTCCTCTCAGTGCCATGTTCTGCACCAGGGTGATCCCGGGGAGTAGTTTGGGAGAAAAGGGAAAAAAAAACCAAAGCCAAACCCATGTTTTAGACTCCAGGGAAACGCAGCTGTCAGCGTACAGTTTATCCAGGATTTTAGGTTAACATCTCCTCTCTTAAAGTCACAATTTCTTAGGTAAATACAAACAGCTTTTCCCTCTTTTCCCAAAGACAGAGAGGAACCCACAGCACAAAAGCTGCTTGTTGTGGCAAAGTCCTGGCACACCAAGGTCATCATTTGCCCCTTTTTGAGGAGTGTCTTGGATAACCCGGCATCGTAAGTAACAGAGCCAGAGCAGGAAGGAGCGCAAACAGGGGAATTCACTAGTCAAAAATCTTCCAGGCAGCCTGAGGAAGATCAAGTCAGCAGAATGAGCCACGTCCTCCAGCTTTGCTCAACTAACCCCCAGGACCCAGCCGTGCCCACCTTCGCTGACACTCAGAAACACAGACTGCAATGAAAGCCCCAGAGTGTGAGAATGCCCCTACTGCAAAGTCTTCAGTAGCCAAGGAGGGAGGCTGAGCAGCTGGGGCAACCCACAGAACAATCAGTTGCATTAAATTCAAAATAAACCGGAGTCCAGTTTGACCTAATACTCAGGGTGAGGAAAAAACCAGTAATTACATCAACATCAAGCTATTACCTGTTCCAGGGCATAAGTGCTTAGTTCATTAGCAACTCAGACAAACTTGTTCTGTAAGCTCCCTACATTAAATTTGAAATTTCCCTGCCCTTACAAATTAAACTAACAATTTCTGACACAAAGGGAAAGTCCAGTAAGACAACAGAAATGTGAGTATATAAACAAGAAAACTTTCAACCTGCTCAAATCCAATGTGTTTGGACACCCTCGATAACAACAACCTTACCCAAGGCACCTAGGCAACCTAATTTCAATATTTTTTAATTCATCTGAATAAATTCCTTTAAAAAATTAAATACTAACAGTATTCCAGGTTCCTTCAATCAGAGAGCAAAACCTACTGACCTTTACAAACACCTGTTTTTCACATTTCCAACAGGAAGTTAAACGTGAATTCCCATGGTTTAGTCCTACAGAAGGAGGACAACGTGTCACATTAGAAACATCGCTCTTCAAGGCTGGAAGTGGAGCTTTAAAATGATTCAGAACCTGCCACAGGACCAGAAATCGCCAGGAGGGCACTCGGATTTCCACCATCCTTCAGTAGCTCAGGAGATGGATGACCACACCCAATTAATTTACTACCATTTCCATTTCAACTTTCCTCCTCGTTAATTAGGAGCTGAGGCTCACACAGATGACAGTTCCTGGCACCAAGTGCTGAGGGTGACTTTAAGTGCTGCACGCTCCATGATCAAAATGAAAAGTCACAATCTGCGCTACCCATGTAAAAATCAGAGATTTTCTTCTTTTTATTCCAAGGGAACCCTAAATTTAACAGATCGATACTTTCCAAAATATGCTTTGCTCAATAAAACAGTGATTTCAGGGAGTGATAGAACAACAGTGTCAGAGAACCTCACTGAGCTGCCCCTGGAAGAACTGATGACCAAGCAGGCACCAAGAAATTGCATCATGTTTATTACACAGCACTAAGCCAAAGGCAATCACATCCCCCTGGTTTAATCAATGGCCTTCAAATAAGGAAGCAGTTTGAAAATAAGAAGCATAAAACATAATACTCCTTTGGGTTCACTTCTTGAATTTTCCCCTGTTGTGTGAAAGCACCTCTATTAGAAAACCTGAGCATGTGTTGAAATATAATCTTATAAAAATCGACTTGAATACCTCTGATACCAAAAGACAGAGTCCAGGTTGGCTGAAAGACCCCCTCCCCTTATCCTGCAACATGTTCTGAAACATAAATTTAACAGCAAAAACCTAAGATTTGTACTTAGAGTGCACACAAGTAGAAATATCTCATCTCTAAAAGCTTTGACTTGCAAAGATCCTTTTTAACTGACAGTGATGTAACAAAGCAAAATGGAAGTACCTACAGAGAATCACTTTAAGTAACACAGACACTCAAAAACACGAATGAGTTTGCAATCTGGAAGCCCCAGTACAGGGAAGGGAACATGGAAACACCTCAGCTCAAACCCTCCTCAAATCAGATGCCAGGAGAAGTTATATGATGAGTTAGAGGGTAAATAAGCCTGGATTTGACAAATTATATGTTAATGTGGATATGAGCAGCTTGCAGCCTCACTGTGAGTGTATGAAAGGACTGTCAGATATTTTTACAAAGTCCAGTGCTAAAAGAGAGTTTGTGAACAGGTATTTACATTTAAAACACACCCTACATTGTTGCATTACTCCCTGAGAGCTCAGAATTTGCTACCTACCAGAAATAACTCGGTTTTAAAGACACAAGCAGAGAGGAACAAGCCTCCACAAACAACGCATTATCGATGCAGAATTATCAACACGTGTCCTCTAATAAATCTGGTACCAGATACATTAAACTAGTGACCACTGGCACAATAAGCTCCATCACTCCCAGCACTGCAGCATTCCAAACACTTATTGAAAACACACAAGCAGACCTCGGAGGCCAGACTGGAGCCCGCTTATCCTCACCCTGCCACGAGCACCATGAAGCACAGGCAGCAGCTGCGTGCCCAGTTAACTTTAAACTGTGCTGTGTCCACAGGAGAGGTGAGGAGCGTCCCCATCCAGCCCGAACCCTGAGCTGCTTCCACATTCTCACGTAGATAAGGTGGGCATTGGGATCTGAAATCCTCCTGGGACAGACAGCAGAGCTGGGCACAGCCAGGGGGAGTCTTCCTGAGCCTCCTGCACCACCTGTTTTGCTGTTTTTAAGCAAACACGGAGCTGCCACTGGACTCTGTGTGTGAAGCCCAGGCACTCCACGCACCTCCAAGGGCTGGAGCTCGGCCCCAAGGGAAAACACTCTGCTTGGGGGCACCAAACCCAGCCCTGAGCTGCTCAGTTCTGCCCGGGCTGAGGACAAACCTGGCTGCTACCAGGGCTCCTCAGTGGCCGCTGAAGTTCAGCGTGACCACAGTCGCAGGAATTAATTCCGCTCACGTTCCAGGGGGAGGGAGGTGGGGAGACACGAGGAGACGCACACAAACCAAATTTCCGAGGGCTCAGTACTTGCCTCGTGTCCTCCTTCCTTCTCCTTCCCACGCACAGCCGAGCGCTGCTCGATGGCATCCAGCACCTACAGCGAACCATTTCCCCGTGTCATTAGAGCGACAGAGCCCTCTGCCCGCACCAGGGCGACGTCACCGCCTCCAACTCCGCTCAGAGCTCGCACAACCCGCGGCTCCCCCTTCCCTTCCCTTCCCCGGGTCCCCTTCCCCTCGCAGCCGCCTCCCAGGGTGTTCCCAGCGGGCAAGCAGCGCTCACCCGAGCCGGCCCCGGCCCCGGGGAAGCCGCTGTGCCTCCACCGGGGCTGCTGTCCCGGAGCTCCCGGGGACAGCTCCCGGCACACGGCGGCAGAAGGGAGGGAGCGGCTGTGCCCGGTCCCACGGGCCCGGCCCGAAACCTCCCACCCTGAGCCCACCCTGCCCCTCTTCCTCCCCCTATCCTGCCCCCATC
>VWZF01005400.1:89368-164184 GCA_013396755.1 Sclerurus mexicanus
TGAGTGGGGGTCTCAGGGTCCATAGTGGGATCAGGGGTGTGTTTGGGAGTCTCAGGGTCTGTAGTCGGGTCAGGTGTTCGAGTGTGTCAGGGTCCAGAGTGGGCTCAGGTGTGTGTGGGAGGGCCTTGTGGACCTACAGTGGGCTCAGGTGTGTGTGGAGGGATGACAGTGCCCACAACAGGCTCAGGAGTGTGTGTGGGGGGGAGTGTCAGGGTCTATAGGGGTCTCAGTTGTGTGTATGGGGGTCACAGGGTCTATAGTGGGATCAGGGAGGTTCGAATGGGGGTCTCAGGGTCCACAGCGGTCTCAGGTGTGGGGAGTGGGCTATCAGGGCCCACAGCAGGCTCAGGTGTGCACACAGAGTGGGGCAGTCAGGGCCCATAATGGGTTCAGGTGTGTGTGTTTGGGGGGCTGTCAGGGTCTGCAGGGGCTCAGGTGTATGCGTGGGTGTTAGAACACACAGCAGGCTCAGGTATGTGAGGGATTGGGCCCCCTGTAGTAGCCTCAGGTTATGAGAGGACAGTATTTGGGTCCTGTAAAAAGGGAGCTCTGAGTTTTTCAGTATCTGCTGGAGGTATTGGGACTGTGTGTCCCGTGGCAGATCCCAGCAGGAAGGGGCTCCTGGTAACCAAAGAGGAGTAGGTGGGACTTAGCAGCAGTCAAAGGCCCAAAGGAGAAGGGGCTGTAGCGGGAATGGAGAGCTCTGGATTAGGAATTGCTTGAAGCAGAGGCAGGGAAAGGTGAGTTTATGCTGTTTCTGCCACACTTTGTGATCTCCCCCCCAACCTCTGAACCTAGAGACAAATACTTCATTGTTATAGAGGCTTATTTGACAGGGAGATTTAATTATTTTTCTAAATAAAACTGAAGGAGCAGAGTTTTATCTTCTGCCAGTACCTCATGCAGCCTCATTATGTTAACTGATTTCTGACAGCTGTTCCCCTCCTGGGCTTCTAGAACCATCCTCACAGGTCCCTGTGAAACCACAGGTACAGAAACGTGAGAGCCCTGAGTCCCAGGTGAGGGGCATTGGTGTGTCCTGTGCCTCAAAGGCCAAGGTACAATATCAGCTTTTCTCATTGTGGTGGTGTAATTCACACAATAAGTGAGTTTCCTGTTTGTAAACTGAGCTTCATAACCTTTTTTTTTTTTCCTTTTATTCCTTGCAAATGGAAAGAAGAGCACAGTGAGCGTGACTCGTGTCAGCTGCTCTGTGAAAAGCTAATGCTGCTCAAGCTGAGTGTGTAGAAAACACTAAATAAGTTGTGATGAGAACAACAGCTCTGATGGAAGCACGAGCCAAGAACAACAGCTTGACAGGCAATTTTACACTTTCCCTGACAGCTCCTTGGGGCGTAGACAGTTAAGTTTCTGCGTTTGTAAGGGGAAACATGGCATTCCTTATAGCTGAGCCTCCTCCCTCGGGTTCCCACTGAATGCCTGAGAGATGACAGCAGAGGGTGTCTCCAGAAGGCTCCTATTAAACGGGAGGAATTAGCACGGAGGGAGCAACAGCGAGATCCCAGTTTTGACCACAGAATGAGCGAAAAAGCTTTGCATCAGCAGCTGTTTGCAGTTTCTTACCCACTGGCTGCACACAGCTCCTGTTCAGGAGGTTCCTGTGCCCTCCTGTTGCTTCCTCCACCCGCCTGGTGTGTGAAGGGCTGTGCTGGGGAGGGCAAATCAGCTCCAAGCCGAAAGTGCTGAGGCAGCATGAGGCAGGACAGATTCACCTTGGGAGGGCAGCCGTGGTTCAGACACACTTAGAATTCGTTCGGTATGCCCAGCAGCACAAACCAGGCTGGCAGGGGAGCGGGTGAGCCGAGTTTGTGAACAGATGGAACAGATGCAGACAGGAAATGGGGAAGAAAGGGGGCAAAATCAGGGTTTGTAAAGCTTTAAGGGGGCTCTGGTTAGTTCTGAGAGAGGGGTTGAGTCCTGCAGTCCCATTTCTATCTTTAGCTCTGCGACTGTATGACTTTGGGGAGTGGTTTGAGCCAGGTGTGAGCGAGGAGAGTACAAGGCTGCGGGCACCAGGCAGCTCATGCGATGTGGCAGCTGCCACCACACCCTTTCCTGTTCGCCCCGTGGCCACGGGCAGCTCTGCCAGCCATGCTGCCTGAGCGAGAAGGGAAAAGGAGTGTTTTCCTAGATGCCGAGAACGCCCAGCACTCGGAATTCCTTGGAAACAGAGCAGCTCTGGTGGTGTGTCTCCCCTGAGACAAGTCAAATGCTCCCCAAAGCCCTGGGAGCTGCTCGGGGTGGTGCTGACTTTTGGCCGTGCCTCAGCCTGACTCCTGTTACAGGCAATATTGACTTATGGAAAAAGGCACCGGGCATACTTGGCATGGGTGTTCCGAGTTAAAAATTGTCAGTCTGGGCAAACAGACCTTTGGGGTGAACTGCAGGAAAGCCAAGTGCCTGCACTGCATTATTAGAGCCCTTTTCAGAACAGCAGAGTGTGACCTGGTGCTGCTGTGGGTGCTGAGTGCCCGGCTCAGCAGGTTTGGAGAAGCACTGCAGGTTTTGGAGTTCAGTCCTTTAGATCAAACCCATTTCCTTCCCCTCGGTGAGGTGTTTGTAGTACCTCAGTGAGTCAATAAGTTCTGCATGTGAGGAATGCACCTCACAGCTGAAGGTGAGCTATTAGTGTGGCTGTGCTGGAGGCAGTGAGACTAATTAGTCTTTCCCTCAGACTTAGAGCTGCAGAAATAAGATACACGAGACATTCAGCCTGGAATATCCATGTGAGGCATTTTCAGAAGGAGTGAGATTGTGGTTTTAATGGTTCTTGCGTGTGAATCTCACCATGGGATCTGTATCCTGGTCCTTAATTCTGTAGCAGTGTCCAGTCAGGAGGATGACCTGTACCTGGGAGATGCTGAGCATTCCTGACGGATTTGGGCACGTGTTCCAAAAGCTGCTGTTTGCTGGCAGGAAGGAACTGCTGCATGTGGATGAAGGTGAGATCACAGTGCTCTTGTGGGCCTTTCCTGTGAGTGTGGAGGAACAGGGAAGTAATTTCTGTATTAAAATACAGTAAAATTTGAAAGAGTACAAGTGCCCTAACAAGTCCGTTCCCAGCACAGGAAGGTGGTGGTGAGGAGCAGCTCTGCTGTGTGTTTGTATCACCACAGAATCACAGAATGGGTCAGGTTGGAAGGGACCACAGTGGGTAATCTTGTCCCACCTCCTGCTCAGGGAGGAGCATCCCAGAGCACACAGCACAGGATTGTGTCCAGAGGGTTCTGGAATATCTGCAGTGAGGAGACTCCACTCTCTGGGCAATCTGTTCAGTGCTCGGTCACTGCACAGGAAAGAAAGTCTTCCTCAAGTTCAGGTGGAACTTCTTGGGCATTAGTTTCTGCTCATTCCTCTTGACCCAATGCTGGGCACCCCCCAGCAGAGCCTGGTCCATCCCCTGACCTTTCCCTGCAGATGCTGACAGACATTGGTGATGTCCACTCTCAGTTGCCTCTTCTCGAGGCTGAGCAGCCCCAGCTCACACAATCATCGAGGTTGGATGACACCTTCAAGCTCATTGAGTCCAACCCTCAACCCAGCACTACCACTGCATCTCCTAAACCACAACCATCTCACCCAGAGCCAGATCCCTCTTAAACTCCAGGGACAGTGACACTTCCCTGGGCAACCTATTCCGATGCCTGACCACCCTAAGAGTGAAAAGCTTTTTTCTAACATCTAATCTGAATCTCCCCTGCCTGAGCTTAAGGCTGCTTCCTGTGGTCCCCTCGCTGTAACAAAGACAAGCTCCCACCTCACTACAACCTTCTTCAGGGCCGTTGTAGAGAGCAGTGCTGGCATTGCTGCCATCAGCCTTCCCTTCTAACACAGGCGCTCTGCTCCCTCCGCCAGCTTTGCCACCCTCCAGGAGCACCACGTGGAGGAGCGAGGAGCCCACAATCCTGCACCACAAGCGTTTCACCGCCCTTACCACCACCCCGGCGCCAACAAAGGAGACGACCCATAACCCTCTCGAGAAGCAAAACCCCAAGCCAGCACACCTTGCCCCTTCTCCCCCGCGCCGGGCGGGGCGGGGACTCGACCCCGCGGCCCTCCCTCCTTGCCCCCCTCCCACCGGCAGGGGGCGCGCTCGGCGCCGCCCGGAAGCGGAAGCGCGGCCGCGGTTCCCGCCGCNTGGGTCGGGTGGTTAAACGCTGTGGAGCAGCGAGGAGGAGGAGGGAAGCGACGGGTTGTGAGGGGGGTTCCCCCTGGGAGAGCGGGACGGCCGGGCCTCGGGAGGGGGGGTGGCCGAGAGGGACAGCAGGGGGAAACAGTGGGGAAAACCAGTGTGTTGGTTGAGTGGGGCAGCAGGGGGAAATAGTGGAGAAATGCAGCGTATGGGTTCCATTTCTGTGGTGTGAAGGGGGAAGGAGACAGCTGAGGGGGTAGAAAGTGTGGGCAGCAGTGAGAGAGGGGAGAGGGGGTTTGGAGAAGAGCTAAGAGAGCAGAGGAGAAGAAATGAAGTCAAACCCAAGGTATCCAGAGGTGTAGGATGCATAAACAGAAGCCTGAAAAGGCTTAGCAGAAAACTAGCAGTCCCATAGTGGTTTGATTTGTTTTATATCATCTGTTTAATTCATCTGAATTTAAATCTGTTGAAATGCTGAAGTGCTTCTGGGTGAGGTGTAGCTGAGAAGTTCAGATCACGCCAAGTAAGTGTTCTCTTTTGTGAACCTTTGTGGTCACCCTGAGCAGCTCTGAGTGGGTGGAACTCCAGTAACAAGTTTGGGAAATGCCTTTCAGAGTCTTTAGGCAGTTCCTGTCTCACCTGTGGACGTTTGAGAATAAATACAGAGTCTTTTGTCTTAAAAGGGAAGAAATTCCCAGTTGCAGGAAGGAGATGAGATGGTTCCTTCTGCTCCTGAATTTATCTGTACACAGGTTGTGTCTTTGAGGCTTGGGTTTATTTTTTTTTTTCTTTTGTTTGCTTGCTTCCGTGTTTTTAAAGAATTTACTACTTTTTTTTTAATATTTACTTTTAACAAGTTGGTTTTTCACCTCATTTAGACACTGAGGATGCCAGTGAAACTGATCTGGCCAAGCACGACGAGGAGGACTTTGTAGAAATGAAAGAACAGTAAGTAACCCATTCTAATCACAAGTAAGGTAATGTTCTGTTTATTTCTGGGTTTTGGGGGTGTTATTTTCATAAAACTGCAAAGTTCTGAGCCAGGATTGGGGTTTTTAAGTACCTAGCCCAATGGAATAGCTCAGAAGACCATATACTTGTATTTCTGCTCTTCTCAGTTGCTTTCTCTGGTCTCTACATATTCAAGGAATTAAGTGCTGCTCCTGTTTTGGCTAAAGAAATAAAGTTAGGAGTGTCTGGGAGCAGCTGAGTTTCTGCTGCAGACAGGTCCTTTAAATTTTCGATAAGCTAAGGAAAAGCAAGGTGCCTTTCAAAACCCCTTAAACAATTGAGTGCTAGTTTTGCCCCAGAAATGGGCTTTTTGGAGACTTGAAATAGTTTCCCGTGATGTTTAGGACTCTTTGCAGTATTTTGAGTTCTTGCTTACTGGCAGCAACCTGTTTTTATACAGCTCAGGAAGACTTGGCCTGTGTTAAACCACGGATATGTGGTAAAGGAAACGCAGGTTTGCAAAAAATCCAGGAATGGACTGTGGGGTTTTATTTAGTGATGTCAAAATCTATGTGAGGAGGTGCCTTCTGTGCTAATAAACAAATATTAAGACTTGGCAAGTGGCAGAAGTATTCTGCTGTAAAGTTGCTAGTGTTTGTACATCTGAACATCATTTTAGATACTAACATTAAAAAAAAAATTGTTTTATCCTGAACTGTTCCCAAAATGTTTAGTTTGGCTGCCTTGTAAAACCAGTGGGGTGGCAGTGAGGTTTTTTTGGGACAGAATGGAAACCTTTAATTTGGATAGAATCCTTTTAACTCATCGTTCCTTTTTTCCCTGTTTTTAGTTCTGTGTCAACACGTTGTAACCTAAAGAGATGGCAGAATAACCTCTGTGTGCTTGGTTTTCAAAGTCAAGTTTCATGCTGGTTGTCTTTGCAGGATGTATCAGGACAAACTGGCATCTCTGAAGAGGCAGTTACAGCAACTGCAGGAAGGTAAACTTTGAAGGGGGAGGTTTTTTTTGTTCCTACACAATTTTCAGCCCTTTTCGAATGTCCTGCGAGGACGGGGCTATTGGAAGATGTAAACTGCATTGTGCTCTGCCTGTTGGCTCTCAGCTGTGCCACTGAGGGGGAAGTGTCAGTCACTTCCATCCTTTTTCCCTCTGAGCACCTGTAGTTAATCCTCTGTGCACTAAAGCTTTCCTTCAAAGGAATAATCCTCTTTCTGAAGGAGCAGGGAATGTGCTTTTCCACATTAACAGGCTAGAACTTTAGTTTTCTGATCTCAGATATTAGTATTTGTGCTTCAAGTGGTGTATGGCTCCTTGAGAAAATTGAATGTTTGGGGGGAAAAAAAATAATTCAGTGGGAATTTACAATTTTTTCCCACTCCAGGTACTCTTCAGGAATACCAGAAAAGGATGAAGAAGTTGGACCAGCAGTACAAAGAAAGGATACGAAATGCAGGTAAGTGAAACGTCTCTCTAAGGCACTGCATACAACTTTAAATTTATGGGTTTTTAAAACCCCTGAAGAAAAGAAAAGTGGTAATTCCCTGCCTTAAGGAAAAGGAACCTGCTGGAGCAAAGGGGTTTTCTGTTTCCAGGGGTGTAGTGGGTGCAGTGTAGTTTTATCAGCCCACCAAGCGTGACAGGATCTATCTTGATTATTTCTTTCCTTCACCAGCATTGTTTGTTAACTGATAATAAGCACTGATAAACGGTTTGCTGCTGGACCTCTTACTCTGCTTAGCTGCCTGTGCTTTGTGTCCTGCTCTGTTTCAGCAGGAAGGGCCCAAGTTCATTTTTAAAATGCCCAGCTCTCACCCTTCTGAGTGGCCTTTATTGTGTTACTGCAGAGGGATGCCTTGGAAATTTGTCCGTTTGCTTGCCCTCTCTGTTTCTCATTCTGAACTGCTCGTTAAGAGGAATTTGTGTTCGGAGATGAATTTCTCCTGCTGGCATCCTGGCAATACCGAGTTGGTTTGATGAAGTGAAGACCAAGTGCAGGCTTGTGTTTCTGGGTGGCCAAGGCCGTTGTTGCAGCAGCTTATTTCTTCCACAGGAGGGCAGGTGGTGATAACAGAATTTCTCTTTGGTGATTAAAGACTCCAGCTGCCTCCATGCTCAACGGGTACAGCTCTTTGCAAACATAAATTCATATTTTGACTGGGCCGTTGTCATCTTTGGTATCTATTTTATTGGGGTTTTTTTAAAATAACTTTTCATAAAAGCCCAGCAGTACAGTCTTCTCCAAAACATACTTGTGGTTTGTGATCTTTACAGAAGTTTTTACTGTTTCAGGTATTACCAGAGCTTAATATGCTGGTGAAACACAATGACTTGAGGGCTCATCAGGTGCTTTAGTTTGCTTTTGTTGCCACCCTTTGGAGTAAAAACTTTGGTGTGGCCATTATTTGCTGCAGGAAATGCAAGAAGGGTCCCACCCTGCTATTTCACACCCAGAAATCCACTCACCTCATCCATAGGTCTGGCTTGAACTAACCATGTGTTAGCATTTAACCTTCAGTGCTGCACGACAATTCCCGTGTGTGCTCAGGCATAAACAGCCTGAAATCACACGTGTGAGTTGAGTAGATCAGTCTCTTGGCAGCTGCAGAATTGTTTCTTAACCAGTCTTTGTGAAATTCATGAAGTTGGCTTGAACTGTGAATATTTAGTGCGTGTCTCAAGCTTTTGTCTGGGGAGTTTTTATGTAGTCTTAATTGATTGTAATTTAATAGGAAGAAAGATGGACTACCAGCTTAGTAGTGCTGGGATTAGTACCTAAACTGAATAGTGTGGAATGTTGCTGTGCAAGCTTTTCAATTTGCTGGCAGTCTATAAAGAACTTTTATTAACAACATATTTCTGTGGTATTTTTTCATAATTACTTTATTTTCAGCAGAAAACTGCAAGGTGAGAGTAGAGGTTGGGTGAGTACCTGCACTGCTTGGTTCACTGCCTGTCTTGGCTGCAATATTCAATGGTTAAAATGTTAAGGAAGTAATTTTGTGCATCTTTGGAGATAATAAATTACGTCTTTCTTGCATTTCAGAACTGTTCCTGCAGCTGGAAGTAAGTACTCTGAATTTATTCACATATATAGGTGGTAGAGGTATAAACCTTGTTTCATCAACCAGTGTTTGGGCTTGTTTTCCCAGGGGGCTTAAAGAAGTTTTTGTCCTCTGTCTGGCTTTGTTACACTTGAGTTGTAATACAGTCTACTGCTGATATTATTTCAAGCAACTTCTGCACTTTGTTGTTAAAAGAGAATTAAATATTTGCTCTTGGGCTGTTGTCTCTGGCTGTGCATTGGGCTGCTTTGAAAAGGTTGGTTAAGGCAATAAATGATGGTCCTGTTTTTAAATCTGAAGAGACTTGATATGCAACATTAAAATGTCTTTTTAGAAATAATTAACTCTTTAGCCAATATAATGGTACTCAGTGATATTTAGATGGTTTTCTGTAATTATGAATATCGATAATCTTTAGAGCTTTCGAGTTTTGAACTGCAAAGCTGATCAATACAGCATTTGAAAAGCTGTTGTGATACCATTAATTAGAGTCATCGGTCCCTTAATTAACCTTCTTGCTCTTTTGGCTTGCATTAGACAGATCAGGTGGAAAAAAATTATGTGAAGGAAAAGAAGGCAGCAGCAAAGGAGTTTGAAGATAAGAAAATTGAGCTTAAGGAAAATCTGATTGCAGAGCTGGAAGAGAAGAAGAAGATGATTGAGAATGAAAAGCTAACCATGGAATTAACAGGGGGTAAGAAGAAGATAAGGACCTGTCATTTATCTTACCCACCCTGCTGCTGCTTAGGAAAAAAGCTCTAAAGGTGGCAGTGCTGGTTCTTACAGATGACTGGTGTGTGGTGCCAAGAGGGGTAGAACAGAAATTGATGGTCTTTAATGGAGAAAGCAGTTCCTGATAAAATTCAGTGACCTGAATTGCTGACAGGTGAATCAAATAGTGCCAGTGGAGCAGCAGAGTGGAGGGTGGGCTTTCTTATATCCAGGGAAATGGGCTCCTTTACTTCTGTGATCTGGCAATAAAACTACTGAGATACGTCACTATATTGACCTGACCAGTGATGCCAGGTTGTAAACTGTGTCCTTTTCTTCCTACAGTAACAGGTGGTCAAGTAGTTGAAGAAAGGCAGACAATAAAGGTTAAAATATTCTACTTTAAGCCAGAAAAACAGATTTGTGAACTACTTTAATGTCCAGACTCTGAAAATTTTACATTAAATGGGCAGACCTCTTTGAGACCAGTTGATATCCTTGGTGCCCTGGCAGTATTTATTGTAGTAATTGACACAGTGGAGCTAATTTGAGGGGTAATTAACCTCCTGCAGAGGAGCATTGCTGTGATACTGAACTAAAAGTGTCTCATTTTGAGATAAAGTCCCTCACTTCCTGCATAGATAGTGTTGGTTTTGTTGCTGAGGCCTGACCGTGAGTTACACCCTTCATATCCTTCTTGCACAGTATCTACAGATCTTATATAAGCTAATAATTGAATTAGTGCTCAGAAATGAGACTCAGACCTTGTTTGGACATCTTCAAGAGTGCTCTTGGTTTGGTACCAAGTGTTGATGTGGGCTGGAAATCAGCTTGAGTTAAACTGTTCCCCTGATGTCCTTTTTCAATTATGAAGTCCGGTCTCATGGTCATCCTCGGTCACCTTGAGATGAGGAGAGAAGAAATGGGGGTGTATTTTGCACGTGCAGAGCTGCTCAAGGTTTCAGCACCTAGAGGGAGCCCAAGGGACTTCAGAGATTGAAGTGCTACCCAGGGTGTGATTCAGGGGTACCTAAAGCTGAACAAACAAATCTCAGCACATACAAGGAGAGGTGAGAGGATGTGTCTGGCATTTCAGATGTTCAACACGTCTTTGTAAATTGAGGAGTGAGTTCTGAGAGTTTTGGTGAAGTTGTTCAGTTCAGGCTCCCTGTAGGCATTTGGACAACCTGTCATTTCAGGTAGTTGCTTGGTGAGGAGACTGGTGTTTCAGCTTTAAACAGGCTTTTTTTGCAGTTTATTTCCTGTCAGCTGCTGCTCTGCACGTTATTAATTAGGTTCATTTCATTAATCGTTTTTAGATAACCTGAATTTGAATACTGTTTAAAATCACTTGTATCAGCCTTGAACGCAGCAGTGTTCTCTGTGCCTTTGATAAAGCTGGTTTTTCTCTTGAAGAAAAGAAAAAGATGAATTGATTTGTAGCTGATTTTTCACAGGCTACCAAGGATCCGAGTTTTGTTGGCAAAGAGCTCTGTGAACTTGGCCTTTTCGGTGCTCTGGCCCAAGCAGACAGCATTAGCACTCAAGCAATTTGCCTTGAATCCTCGTGGCATCGTTGTGCTGCTTTATCTGTGCCTGGGGCACAGAGTGGCAGCTGTGACCATGGCATTGCAGCGGGCACCCAACGGTGGCCTGGTGGCACAGGGAACTCGTGTTCGCTGCCAGTGCTTCCAGCTTGGATGCTGGAAGCTGTCACAGAAAAAGAAGAAAAGAAAAGAATCCAATTTGCTGTATGAAAGGGGAGAGATCATTTCGCTCGTGTAGGAAGCTGCTGCTCCTTTCTCTGTGGTCTTATCAGCTCTCCCACTTCATTACTCCACAGATTCAATGGAAGTGAAGCCTATTATGACAAGGAAACTGAGGCGACGACCGAATGACCCAGTTCCCATCCCAGACAAGAGGAGGAAACCTGCCCCTGATATCCTTTCACAGACATTTGAAGCCACTGTGCCACCTGCACCTTTGGTGTTCTGTACAGGAAGGAAAAGGGAATTAAATGCTGGGATCAGGTTTTAACCCAGGGAATAATGAAGCACAATTGTCATGTGTAGTGTGTGATAAACCATTATAGGAGTGTTTGGAGATCCCTTGGTATCCTAATTGAAACCTTACAGTACCGTGAGATAACTTTATATTTGCAAGAATAGTTTGAATTCTGCAGGCGATTTTTTTCATAAAGGAAAAACTTGAACATTTTTTTATATATATATGCTGAGATAATTGATTCCATAGATAGCAAATGGCTTTTTATATGAGCCAAAGCTTTTCCCATTTCAAGATGTGACAAAACATTTACCAGAAAGATCATATTTGTCATATCAAACTAGTTTTTCTGATCAAGGCTTCAGCTCCCTAATCCAGAGAGATGCATAGCAAAAGCAAGGAGTGCTGCATTCTTTCTTGGAGTAAGAAAAGATGAAAATTCATCCTGTTTTTATGTATCACAAGAGAGAGGAAAAACATGTATATGTAATTCTTCTGTTCTGCCTTGTTGCATGTCTTAGCATTGAAATGTTCCTTGGCTTCTGGAAATATGTTTTTAGCTCCTCTGTGACAATAGGCAGTTTTTCTGTTTGTAATTCACCTGGAAAGGAAGGCAAGGATATTTGCTTTGCAGAGGCTTCTCATTGTATTCTGAACTTGCATGTCTTAGATTAAAAAAACTTACCTTGGTGACTTGCATTTTCTGAAGGCAATATCAAACCTTGAACTTCTGGAGTTCGTGCAGGATGGTCACAAGCATCTCCAGTTTTAATTAACCTCTTTCTGGTTGGAGATTCTCTTCACCCTGTCAGGAAAAATGTAATCATCTATTAGTGCCCCTATCTCATCCAAAAGAAATGAGTTTCATGGTGAACATGACCCGCTAATTGAGCATGATACAGCAGCCTCAGCGTGAAACTCTCCCTGCCTTTCCTCGCTGGGGTGGGGATTCATTCCATCAGAAGCAAAATCCTGAAAATGCAGCCTAGCAATTGGTAACTTTAATGCTTTGAATACTTTTGACTTAGCAGCTGTTTTGAAGAAATGAAAGGACAGCAAAGTTCTAATAAGACTACAATACAGTAACTCCTGTGTTCTGGGCTTTTGGGCTTGTTTTCAGGTGCGTTATAGGCTCTTATTTATCCTCCTCACAAGGGTGTGTTTTGTGCCTCTGGCTTTAATTTTTTAATTGAATTTTGTAGGGCTTTCCCCTCTTCTCCCTGTCTCTCTATTCCTACTGAGTTGCAAAATGATTCCTTGTATAAAATCTGTTGTTTCAGCTCCCAGATTCTTCTCTACAGAAATACAAGACAAAAGCCACTGAAAGTGCTGGTGCTTGATGCCTCCATGAAGGAAATGTCCATGCACTGAAGTTTTCTCGTTGGTGGTTTTGTCTGAATAAGTTAAAATGGTTTTGCACTGTGTTTGCTGCTAAAGAGGAGGCTCAGTGGAGATGGGCTTGTATTAATTGCTGTGACAGAAAAAGCTCAATTATGACACGCAGTAAAATCCTGTGCAAATTTACAGAAACCTTCTGGCTCATGGGTAGTCGAGTGAGATGTCATTGACCTTTAATTTTTAGCCTTGCTTGTCAAGAGCTTATGGGAACCTTAATTCTGGATACCTCAGCTAAATTATTTGTTGACTGATGAGCAAATAATGGAGGACCTGAGAACGCTGAATAAGGTAGGGATTGCTGCTTGATTGTATTCCTTTGTTTTAAAGAGAAAGCCACTGAAGGGAACAGAAGTCTCTTTTATGTTCCTTTTTGAGGTGTGGGACTATTTCATCCCTGTAGGCTTTCTGAAGTAGCACAATGAAAGATTTAGCAAGATGGTATCTCCTCCCTTTTATTTTAATAGATTTAATTAACCTAATTAAAATGACTGTCATCTGAAAATGTTACCTTTGGTCTGAACCAAGGGATGAGCTCCTGTTAAGGAGTTTCTTTGCCTGTGGAACCACGTGTTTTTCTGGGAGATCACGGGCTGCCTTTGGTTTAGGCCTTAGTGTGAGGTGGGGTTTTTATTAACTTGTTTTCCCTCCTGCTGTCACAATCTTTCAGCAACCTGAGGAGGGGGCAGTGTGTATATTTATAGTTTTTTGGTTTTTGAGTTTTGATTAACCTGTTGCTTTCACTAAACCCTTGAAGGCTTATCTAGTTTCTTACAATAGGGGCTGCTCCTTAAGACGTTTGAGGATGGCAGTGGCATGTGCTTTCTGTGCCAGCTGTTGAGGCGTTTCTGGTGATTGAGACATGTCAGGTCACGTTCAAAAATACAGTGTGTTAGGTGGGTTTGGGTCTGACTCATTTGAGTGGATTGTCTCAATGCTCTGGAGTGCAGTTTTGTGTCATGATCCTGTTTATCTGCACCTCGGGCTGTTGATAGCACACTGCTCTGGTTTGTGTGAAATGCCACCTAACTGCCTTTAAAAGAGAAGAATTCAGAGTATGGAAAGTAAGATAGCTGAAATTATTACTGCAGCTTCTAAGGCTCCTGTCAGATCTCTAACACTGCTTTGCTCTCTTCCCATGTAGCTGAAATCACCCAAGAGACCAGGTGAGTTAACGCTTGCATTGGAACTTGCTCACAGTGGTGCTGTTCTGAGCAGAGAAGGATATTGGACGTGCCTGACTGTATAATTGCTGACTGTGGAATTCGACTGTATGATTGTTTGGACTGTGTAATCGCTGTTCTTCGTGCGGCTGCTGAGCTGAATGGGCTCTGTGTGAAGTCTCTTTGTCTGCCCTGACGTTTGTGAGGGGTGGGAAAGGAGCCACGTGCATCTCTGGTGGCTGAAACATTTGGGCGTGGGACACTGCAGCTGTGTAAAGAGAGGGTTTCATTATATCCAGGTGCCTCTGGACACCTTGCCTGCTTGAGCACTTAGGGTTTTATGCCTCCAGCTCTGGAGATGTGTCTGGGCACTTCATTTCAAGACAGAGTGGCAGCAACTTGCCTAAGTAATTCTGAGCCTGTTTAACTAGTTGAGTATGGATTAGAATGAAACCAAAATCAAGGACGTATTGTCCATCACCTGCCCATGAATGTTTTTCAGTTAAATCTTCAGTGAATGTTCTAATTCAAGGCAGAGCTTGAGTCACTCACACCAATATATAATACTTTTCTGAGAGAAACCTGAGTTTGTAGCTTTCTGTGCTTATTTTTTCTGCATGTATGGTCTGCATTAACTGCATTTTTGCTATCAGATGTGCTACTGTGTGATGAACACATGCTGTTTTTTAAACAGTGTCTCTCCTGTCCTCAGCCTCCCCCTCCTCTCCTGAACACCTCCCAGCCACACCAGCAGAGTCTCCTGCACAGCGCTTTGAAGCCCGGATAGAAGATGGAAAACTCTACTACGATAAGAGATGGTGAGTGAGGCCTGGGGGATTTCTGTTCTAATCAGCCCGAGTGTTGTGTAGCGAAGAGGCAAAGGCTGCAGAGAGAAATTGCTTTGATCAGAGAATTTGTGGGCAAAATGGTTTTGGGCAGAGTTTGCTGCTTCCTCCAAGGGCTCATCATTGCAACCAGTAAATCAGAAGTGGTGGAGTGTTTAGACCCTGCAGATTTGAGGGATAACTGGTGGCTCCAATAAAAGGAGGCTTGAATCTTTCCCGTGGAGTTAGTGGTGTCAGGAAGTATTTCTGTCAAAGCTTTTATTAGTTAAGAGAGCCAGCAGCAGGCACGGTGGGACGTAGCTCAGCTTGGAGACAGACACTCCATGATTTTGGGCCCAGTGATATCAGTAGCATTCACATTCCTGGGCTTCAATCTTTTGAAACACAAGCCCACTGTTCCACAAGGTGGCAGAAGAAATGTCCACCAGCTGAGCAGGATGAAAAATGCTTCTAATAAATCCAAATAACCTTTAAAGATCAAACCCACCTGGGAGAGGCAACTTCAGAATTGCTGATTGGATTTAGCTCTGTTGAGTTTTATGGCCATACAGCTGTACAAGCCTCACAAAACACCAGGAAAATATTAAACTCTGCAGAGAAATCTTAGCAGGTCTTAAACTTAATCCACGAGACATGCAAACCTTGGATAATCAAGAGGGCAATCTCGTCCTCCTTGAGCAGAAAGCAATTTGCAAGTCATCTGCTTCTTTGTAACCTGCTTCAGTGTTCTGGTGGCTCAGAATAACAAGTGATGGGGTTGTCATTTTCTCCCAGAAAACGGTAGGTGTGAAGTTTGTTTTCCACACCACACTCATCTTGTGCAGTTGGTCAGCTTTGCCTTCTGACTGTGGAGTTTCATCAAGGGTTCAGTGTACACAGCTCACATTAAAGCTGCTGCCTGGGTTTAAATGGCCATAAAGCAGATAGGAGCTGAAGAGGGTCACAAATGCATCAGGTCCTTTTTTTTTTTGCTTTCATAGTCACTTTACACACACAAAAAATATTATCTCTGGGATATTTGGGTGAATAAACTGTTCTTCAGAATTTTTAACATGTAGAGTACTAAAAAGTGTTCATAAGTAAAAAAAAGGGGAAAAAAATGGAGTCTGAAGGAATCTGTCAGTAAAGCTCCCAACTTTCCACTAAATTTAAACCTGGAAGAGCTTCAGTGAGCCCAGATGAATCTTAGGAAAGCACCAGCTCTCTCTGAAGAGTATCTAGTTGGGACATAAAACACTAGCAAATATTTTCATCTTGCTGAATTCAGTTGTGGGGGTCTCACTGCCAGGAATTCCAGCTGTTGTCTTTCCTACCTACCTTG
The DNA here is from genome assembly GCA_013396755.1 of Sclerurus mexicanus. Taxonomy (NCBI): domain Eukaryota; kingdom Metazoa; phylum Chordata; class Aves; order Passeriformes; family Furnariidae; genus Sclerurus; species Sclerurus mexicanus. Next base: position 104,995 of record VWZF01005400.1, read on the forward strand.
TCCTTAGCACTGTTTTAACTTAAGTATTTTACATTTTCTGGCTGTTATAATCCTGCTTAGATTTTTTTGATTGATAGTAATAGTACTTCTGCAGAGTAGCTGGTGTTTTAAAATAGTGAAGTAACTCTTGATAGTGGGAGGGTAATTCTTTCTCAGGTACGTTAAGAGTGCTGGCATGCACAGAAATACTGAACCTGACAGCTCAGGAGTGACTTCCTCTGTTTCCTCATGCAGCAGTGCATGACTTATCTTAAAACACTGAATGTTTAAGGACCCCCTAAGGTTTTGCAGAGAGATTTCACAAATATATCTTCAAAGTGGAGAGTTTCAGATGAATGTGGAATTAGGTTCAGCTTTTTATCCTCAGCCAGTTCACTCTGTGCTCCCCCATCAAATCATAAAACACAGTTCACTGTAAAACAAGCATCATTCTTTTGCTTTTAGCTTGGCTGCATACAATAATGTACAGGGATTTCATTCCATCTCCTGGTGGAGTTGCAGCTGAAAATCTTGGCCTTTCAGCAAAATATTTTATAGCAGGAAGTGGAATTGTTTCTTATTGTCTCATGTCAGTGTTGTGTTTTACCTACTGCAACAGCGAGAGTTGTTTGGCGCTTTCCCTCCCTTGAAAGCCAGCTTGGACTCCGTTGCATTTTTCACCTGGAGTGTTTTCCTCGGCTCTGCCTTTCTGTGGGTACATAAACCAGGAACAGGTACCAGGCTGTGCCTGCAGCTGACCTGTGTGTGCACAGAGCCTGAGACAGCTGAGACAACCCCTCAGGGAAACAGTGCTGAGCTCTCTTGTTACCTCTCCTCCTTTGTTCACAATTAACATAAATTCACTGGTGGCTGGGAACTGGTGATGTGAAATCCAAGGGCTGAAGCCTGTGCCCTGTGTGGGGATCAAAAATTGAAAGCAACAGCTTCGAGTGGGGAAAAATATTTCATTATCTGTGCAGGCACAGATAACACTTGAGAGTTGTTATCTTCTGCACTGATACTGATTGTATCAAGATCATCAACTCTCCTTGCTTAAGCACTCCCAGCCTGGTAGGACACTGCTGGACTGAGATTTTTGTCTTATCTTAGTGAGGCCTGGGGTTTGTAGTGGCTTATCCAGTTCCTTTGTATCATTTAATGACATCTGGACTCGCTAAACTACGATTTTTTTTTTTTGCTTAAATCATTTTTGCTGTTGCATTGTCCTGAAACCCACTGACATCCTTTCTGTTAAAATGAAAGAGAAAGAGAAAGAACAGTGGAGCTGCACAGGTGTCAAAAGGTTGCAGGATTTGGGGATTTTTTTATTACCTCCCCCAGACTCTGGGTACTGAGTGTGTTTGGAAGTCTCAAAGCTGACACTCGTTCTAGTTACTGGCAGGCAGTGTGAAAATTCTGAGGCCATGAGCCAGTAGGAAGAGACTGGGGAATAAACCATTGGAAGACTTCCATATTTACAGTATGGTTATTGTAGAAATGGCTGTAAAGATTAAATCAATCCAAGCGTTTTGCAAATGGTGCTCAGACTGCAGGAGTAGCTACTGAGGGAGAACCTGTGTGGTGATTCTGCAGCTTGGATTGCCCGGCTCATTAGGAAGCTCATCATGATAAGGGTGAAGGTGGAGATATAGTTGTGCTTTTATAATTGTGAAGGGTTTTGGAGCTTGCTTGATTATTTACTTACAAATGATCTGTTTCAGTGTCATTAGTTCTGCCTATAGAACTCTCCTAGGCAGAATAAACAAACTTGGGGGGGTTTTGGCTGCAGCACTTAGAGAAACATGGGCTGTGAAGGGGACGAGTCCATGGAAACGAGTCATTCAAAGTCTTTGTTTTATACACAACATGTTAAGAACAATATATACCGTAAAATATGATCTAAAAGTGGGGGGAAATAGGTATGTTTAGTCACAGCTTCCTAATGGCAGGTATATCCAGCTTGTTACAGTGTCAGTTACCCAGCACTTCCCAGTTTGGGTATTTTCACAAAATCAAACAGAGATTTGAGGTCTTGTAAAACAATTCACAAAGTGCTCTGATTGAGGCTAATTCGCTTTTGGTGGTGGTGGTGCACTAGTAGTTCTGCATTGGGAAGTGTGAATAACCTTTGAGTATCTGTGGTTTGCTGTGTCACGTTGTGCGAGGCAGAGTATGGAGGTGCCTTGTGAAATCCATCCTGTGCCTGAAAGCGAAAGGCTGCTTGGATGAGCTCTTGTCAGCCAGAGCTCTCCTGTGTCGTGGGTGCTCTGCCCTTTGCTCTTGCAGCTGGAAAACCTGCTGCATGTGGAGTTGAGTGTGAATCATGCCCTTCAAAATATCATTAAATGCAACTTGTGCGTGTAGAACCGGCACCCGCTGTGTTGCGAAGATGGGCAAAGTGGTGTGGCAAGGCAGACAGGCTTCAGATGGCCTCTGTCCAAAGGCACGTGGAATCCCAGCTCAATCCCTGATGGTTCCATGTGTTTCCTTCTCCTTTCTTCTCTTTGCAGGTACCACAAGAGCCAGGCTATTTACCTGGAGGCCAAAGACAACACGAAGATCAGCTGTGTGATCAGCTCTGTGGGCGCCAACGAGGTGGTGGGCTGCTTTTGGTCTTCAGGAGGGAGGGAGAGACACGGGGTTAGTGAGGAACTGAGAGCGTTGCTTTCAGCAAAGATCCGTATTTGGTGTGCAGAGAAGCTGAACGCAACGTAAAACTGAGTTGAGGAATCTCTTTTTGAGGTGGGAAAACGTGTTACACGTAGGAGTTCAGCAGCAGGAAAAATGGGGAGAACTGACCTGTGCATCTCACTGGCACTACATTCATAAATCCCATTTCCATCTCTTCAAGGACGTGCATACGGTTGTTATTAATGCCAAATTAAAAGGAATCCCATTGGGAATGCAGAAGAGGGTGAGAAAAAACTTTTTCCAACAAATGTACTTGTTGTGAGGGGAGAAGGTTCTTCCTGCCAACTGAGAAGTTCTCTGGCAGCATCCATCACCTCCTTGGGAACTTCTGTTCAATCAGCCAATAAAGGAACTTTAATTTGTCGTGGCAGCTAAGGCAAAAATCCTTTATTTCCCCCGGAATGAGTTTCATATGGGATATATTTGTTCCCCTGGCAGTAACAGTTGTGGGGCTCAGCAGTTGGTTGTTCAGATAAAACAGTGGCAGTGTGCTAAGGGATGCTAAATGTGGTGCTGCTAACTTGATTAAAGTTATTACTGCTAATTTATAACATTAAAACTCAGCCCTTTGGGAGCATCCTACCTGAAACCACGAGGGAAACGCAATCTGTTGTTTCTTTACTGTGAGGGTGGGCAGGAGCTGGCACAGGGTGCCCAGAGAAGCTGTGGCTGCCCCATCCCTGGAAGTGTCCAAGGCTAAGCTGGATGGGGCTTGGAGCAACCTGGGCTGGTGCTTTTTGACAAAAAAAACCTCTTCAGTACCTGCAGGAAAGTGCTATTTTTTATTAGTTTATTCAGCAATCTCAGATTGTTAAAGTTGAGAAAAGGAGGAAGCTTATTTTCATTTTAATGTTCAGGAATAAAGGAAATTCAGGAATGGATTTGGTGGTTCCTCTTTACCATCTCCTTCAGTTCTTTAGGATCAATAGGTGCTTTCCTCTGATGGCAAAATGTATTGTGTGTCCAGAACATCAGTTTTAAGTTCAGAACATGGCTCGATGTGTTTCTTTTTCTGAACACTGTGGCAGATTTTAATGTTAATAAGCAATTGCACTGTTGTGGTTACTTAACCCTCAATTTTAATATTCCTCCAAATGGAACTTAGCAAAGCAGTTAAAGTTAGCAAAGCAAATGTACCATTCCATCATAGCATGATAGAGTGTAAAATTCATGTTTATTGTTTGGTACAGTTGCTCAGAACTTGTAGGTTTTTGAATTCTTTTGGCAAGCAAAACATGCCAAATTCTTGGAAATGTTGCAGCTGAGAGATGATTATCAATGAATGTTGGTTTTAATTTCTCTGGGGAAATAACCGAAACACAGGCAAATATTAAATTTATTTTGTACTGAGGGCTCCTGCTCACAAAGTCAATTTGTAATTAAAATAATAGGGTTACATTGATAGCTAATATATCTAAGAAATAGTTTAGAATAAATTACAAGCCAACATAACTTGATAATCCTTTGCAGTAGGAAATACTGGACTTTTGTCCTAAAATAGTCCTAAGAGTCCTAAGAGCTGGGTAATTCTTGCTTTGTGCGTGTGTTTAAATACATTTAAATGCATTAGAATGATATAATGCAGAGGAGATTGATTTGAAAAGTTCAGCTTTTTGGATCTAAACATCTGGAAAGTGATTTCAGGAATTCTCTGGGGTGGCAGCAATTTGTCCTTTGGAACGTGTCGTGTGAATTCTTCCATGCAGGTGTTTAAAAGAGAGGCCCGTTTGTCTTCAGCTACGATTTCTGTAATACGTTCTGGGAAATGCTTCACAGGACAGAATAAGGATAAGCTTTTCATTTGACTAATAGTTACTTGTCTGGGCAAATCCCAGGGGGATAGGTAATTTTAGGATCTGTGGATCTAGGGAGACTTGTTCTTGATTAGACAAAGCTTAATGCCACAGTTGTGTTGGGAAGCGGAGCAGAAAGGAACCTGCTCTCCTGATGGTGCTTGGAAAGAGTCATTTTTCCCGAGGACTGCTCTGAGCAGAAGTTAAGGAGGTAAAGTTAGGAACCTTATTTCGTGTTCTACCCAGGTTGCAAAGGCCTCCTGTGGGGAGGGAGAAGGGATTAACCCGATCACAACGAGTAGCAGAGGTGTTGGGCTCTGACAGTGAGATGCTCAGCTTATCGGCCTGTGTGTTGCTTGCTGGGAGACCTCCCTTTCTCTCCCGGATTTCTCTCCCTGCCCCATTCCTCATGTTCTCTCTTTCCTGCAGATCTGGGTGAGGAAAACCAGCGACAGCACGAAGATGAGGATCTACCTGGGGCAGCTGCAGCGGGGCGTGTTCGTGATCCGCCGGCGATCGGCTGCGTGAGCGCCTGCTCTTCCCTGGCCATTTCTTCTTTTGTTTTTGGTTTTTAACTGATCACCAAACCTCTGCTGGGGGCTGTCGGGCTGCTCGCTCTCCCCAGCAGCACAGAACAATGTCCTGACCTCTGATGAGACTCTTTGTGGCTGGCCACATCAACCCCCAGTAGTCCTTAAATCTTTAGCGATGCCCGAGCACCGCCCTGGGACTGTTTGTGGATTTTTGCCTCGAGCTTCTGTGTGCTCTCTTTGTATTTGGGGTGACTTATTTAAGAAGGCTTTGCACCGTTCTTTTGTCATCGTCGTTTTGTGGTGCACAGATGGCACTCGTGTGTCAAAAACACGTTTCTGTTTGAAGCCAGACCGGTGGAAGAAGCTTGGCTTGTCAAGACCTGAGGTTATTTGTTCTTTTTGGCCTTGTTTTCCTGCAAGGCTCGGGATGTTGGGCCAAAGGAGATGAATCCTACCAGGTTTCAGCTGCAGCTGAGAGAAGCCTCCAGAACACCTGGTGCCCAGTATCAGCTTCGTTGGGTGAACTGCTCAAAGGCTTGAGTGCTGAGGCTTTTTTAGGACAGTGTGAGCAGCTTAGAAACTGCTGAAAATACAGTGATTTTAATGTAGTTAAGCAGTCACGCGTGGTTAGTCAGAAGCTTCCGTTTCTCTTCACATTAAACAGCCCTTCAATGAACAAGCAGAGTATGTCTGTTTGCTGAAATAGATTCCCTGGAATAGGTGGATGACTATAAATCAAAGGAATAATTACCTGGAGCTTGCAGATAGCTTGGCTGTACGAACTGTGTGTGTGAGTACAATCACAGATGTAGAGAGACAAAAGATAAATTTCACTTTTTTCATTGATGCGTCGAATAACAGGTTATGGTGGAATCCTGCTGACAGGAGGTGCTGGATCTGTTTTATCTTCCCAAGGAGCTGGTACAGAGTAGAAAGTGGCAATGCCATGCTCTTAGTCCATAGCTGAAACCTTCATTCCCTGAAATGCCATGCAAAGGGTTCCCCTTGAAGGGTATTTTAATTACTGGAGATAACCCTGGTTTTCTACACTTGCCCTTCTGGGGCACAAGTGAAAATGCTCAATAATGATATTAATGTGCTCCTGTCCAAGATGCTTTAAGATCTGACTCTGGCATTCCTTTATTATTATTATTCCCACTGTCTTCTGATGGCTGGAACCACTGATGCCATGTGTGACTGCAGTGGCCCTGCTGTCAGATCTCTGCCTTACGTGCAGAACGATTTTTTTTGCTTCTTTTGATTAGCAGTCAAAAAGTTGTAAATTCTGTCTTCATCAGTAGCTGTCACTTTGAGGCATCTTTTGGTTTTGCTTTTGAGGTGCCTTTTTGTTCAGCATCAGTTGAGCTGGATAAATGGAATACAGGCGAGGGAGCTGGAATGACTGTGTCCGTTTCTTTCCTGCAGTTGGGTGGCAGTCACATCCCAAAAACTGATGTATGTACGTGGGTCTCAAGTGGAGTGTGATGGCTGAGTTCCTGATATGACTGAGACACCTTCCTGATTTTTGCTGTTTGGAGTTTCAGCTGGATCTGGAGCTTTGGCAAGGAAGGAGAGAGTGTTTCCCAGCCCTTGACAACATGCCATCTTTGCAGCAGCTTAGGCAGGCAGAAAGCAGCAGCCTGGATTTTGTCAAGTTAACAGCTTACTTAATATAACTTAACATTCTCTGCACGTCACAGGTTTTTAATAAGGTGGTGATGTACCAAACAGGATTTGTCACTGAGTCTTAAAACGAACCTCATCATTCTAATAATAAAAAGTGCTAAGTGAGTAGCAGGATTTATTTCCTGTCTATATCATTTTATCAATATATGTGGAAATAGCTGGGAGCTTTGGTTCAGAGTTGGGGAGATCCCCCACCAACCCGCTGACAGCAGCTGATCTCTCTTTTGGGGTAACTTTGGGTATTGACAGGAGCGGGGATGTGCAGCAGCTCCCTTAAAGCCAGGAGTGGTACAAGTGCATGTTGCAATTACATGTAATTAAACAGCTTCAACACCACATCTTAAACTGACTCTCCAAGGTCTGCTCACCACCCGTCACTCAGAGGGGAAAGAACAGCTGCTCTCCCAGGCAAAAGCCTGTCTTTCCATCAGCTGCATGTGTTGGAAGGGGAAGTGAGGTGGGACACAGGTTTCTAGTGCAATCCCTGGCCAGAATTCGGAGAGTCTTCTGGAAATGAATACCTGTGGGATTGTTGGACCCCTTCCTTCTCCTGAAACCCCTGTGGACACCCAGCTGCTGAGACGTTGCTGTTCTTCTAAGGATCATCCTGTGGTGTTGAACAAGGAGTAGGAGAAGACAAGCTGGGGAAGAACGAGGACAGTGAGGAGTCAGGGTGGGATGGAAGGAGTGTCAGTCTGTGTTGGATGCACTGGGGCTACATAAGCTCAGGGTTACTCAGGGCAGGGCTTCCACGTGGAAGTTGGCAAAGCTTGCTCTCAATCTTGTACTCTCCTTTTCCATGCCAATCTTGGATCTCTAGGAAGGATGCATGAGGTTTGTACAGCATCCTTCTGCCAGAATTCCTTGCCCCTGGATCAATCCGTGACCTGTAATTCCTGAGTACAAGCTCATAGCCCTGTTTATTCAAATTTATCTGCTGCACTGAAGGTATTTTGTTTACAGGCTGCTTCATCCTTAGTTTCTTAATGAAATGAAAGTCTGTCCTGCCTTTGTCCATCACCATAAAGAGCAGATCTGTCTCACAGAGCACATGAATATTGTATCCTGCTTTTCCAGGCAGGCTGTTCTGTAATGGGCCTCAGCCATTTGCAGGGCTGGAAGTGATCAAATGCAGTGCCTTGTTGTGCACTCAGGGGAGCAGTGCATTTTTTTTAATCCTAAAAGGATGCTCGAGACGTGCTGTGGCGAGGATGAGGCATGTGGAGATCAAGAGTATAGACAGCAGCTCTAGAATTGAAGATTTCCTGCCACTGGTTGGAAAAATAGAGACAAGTTACCCAAGGAGATGGACAAGGTCTTGTTTAAATTCCAAGAGAAAATTGGCTTTTCTGTCTGCTCTTTGCCTGCCTATCATCAGTCTTGAAGGATTCAAACCCTCAGTGAACAGAAACAGCTTTGCTACAGGTAGGAAGCAATTTAATCCTCGTTATGAACAGCGTTCAAAGTAAATTTAAGAAATGGTTTTAAGTCGTGCTTAGAGTAATTTTAAAGAAAGGTGAACCTTCTGCCCAAACCAGACTTTTATTGAGGGTTAAATTGGAGTTGGCTGTTGACTCGTATTAAGCATTTTTTTTTCATTGCCTTGAGAAATGGGCTGTGATGTTGATACGTGTAAAATAAAAAAGACATTCCCCTCCAGCCATTAGATGTTCAGATGGACAGAAGGCAAATCAGTGAACCAAATTCCAGGGGCTTTTTGACATCATACCCACAGAAAGGTTTCCAGAGAGGCTTTTTCCAAGGACAAATGCTAATAAACAAAATTGTCTCTTTTAGCTCACGTGCTTTGCCTGGAATTTTGTTAAAAGAGACAAAGTGATTGAGTGACAGAAACCTTAATTGTTGGCAATTTTATTGGTTTTGTTTTGGTAATTTCTAGGGAACTTAAATAAAGCCTGAAAGAGCAAGAAATTGCTGTGGCCCTTGTGAATAACTGAGGTTCCTCCTCCTTCGGTAAAGCAGAAAAAGCATCTTTTGGGTTCTTGTTCCAAATAGCAAATGTGGAATGACCTAAGAAAATCTGAATGGCTGTCTAAGGTTTGCTGTTACCAGTTGTGGGTTCTCTAGTTCTAAAACTAAAAATGGAATGTTTTCTGGATTATTTAGAAATAGAATTAATGTTTCTGGTGTTCTATGATTTATTGAAAAGCTGTTGTCAGCGAGACTTCCCATTTCATGCAGTTGGAGAATTCCATTTTTTCAATGTTATGCTGAACCTTGAACATTTAACATCAGCTCAAACTTTTGAGCTGCCAAAATATTTTGCAATACTTTAATTATCTATTTCTTTACAGTGGCATCAGTACTGGTTATTTAGATTCCTCCTTTTTATGCAAGAATGCTTTTCTGTAAGATATTTTTAGTTAAGCTTTAAAATATGCTTAAAGAACCGCTTGGGTTTATGAGAACCAAAAACCCCACAAAATATTTGGGGTTTTTTACTTTCCAGTGTGATATTAATAAACAGGCAGAAGGGGAAAGTGGCTCAAAGAAACCTTGTGCCCTGGGACCAAACTTTAAATAACATTTAGGCGACAAAAAGACACAAATGCAAAATCTGTGGTGTATTTATAAGCAGGGTGGGTGCCTAAACTCCCCTCCCATAATTGAGAGGCTGAACAGCAGCGCAGGAAGAGTTACTTAAGCCTTTGGTTCTGCAATAGCAATGCTCTGAGCAAAGCCAGGCATTTGTAGGGCTTTGGAACAGAGAGCTCTAAGCCATGGGAAACAGCCCCTGCTTTATTTAATCAATCCCACATTTGAGAGCTCTCACTCGCTCTCTGTGCCTAAGGTAGCTTTGTCATTTTTCATTTAGTTCTGATTTGCATCCCCGTGTTCTGCCCCAAATCTTGAGAGGAGAAAATCATCAGAAGGGTGATGAAACATACGTTTTTCATTTCACTCCTATTAAAGTTCCTTAGTTTTATTGAGTTAGGATTCTTTTGACAGGGGTGATTTCCTGCACATCTCTGCTGGTTTAATGGGCGGCCCAGTTCATCAAAGCTAACGAGCTTTAACAGAAATTAATACAAATGCAAATCAAGGTTTCTGCTTAAATCCTGTTTGGAACTGGTGACTGACCAGTGTTAGAGTGAACAAAGTGGTTGCACCGATGGATGTGGGTTTGGAGAGTGGTTGGCTCAGGATTCATGGATGGAGCTCCACGTCTGCTTCTGTCATTAAATGAAGAGGTAGGTCAAGTTTTTGTTTGTTTTGGGTCTTTTTTTCCCCCCAGGGTACTAATGGGTGTCTGACGAACAATTAATTGATTTCTGTTTTACAAACAGTTGAAGGCAGCAGCTGCTGACCACATCAAATTCCTGTTAACACTGAATAATTATTCATTTTAGGGAAGAAATAGCCTTTTGCACGTGAACTAAAATTTAGTAACAATGCATAATAATCAAAGGAATATTTTTTTCTGTTGTGATTAGGAAGCAATATTCCAAACCCTGTACATGATGTAATAGGGAAAACTGAATACTGAGGATACTAGATCATGTAATGCAGTTGTGCAAAGTTAGTGTAAATGCAGCAGGCAAATACTCTGATGAACAGGCTTTCTGGGGTAGTAAGAATCTCATCTATTGAATCTGAGAATTGCTAAACCCATTGGTTTGACTGCCTTGAAAACTGTAAGACGTGGCAGGAGAGACTGGCATGTGACCTGGGGCCCAGGGATGCACAGTCTGTGAGAGCATCTCAGCACTAGAGTATTGATTGGGTCTCATTTTGTACCAAGTGTGCAGTTGTGCAGTTCAGGGAAGGGAAATAACGTGGCAAAGCTGGCAGGAGAGTTCCCAGCTCTGCCTCAGCCTGTTGGTCTCCTTCTCCCCTAAGAGAATTCAAAAGTACTGATTTGGTTCCTCTTTCACTGAAAAAACTGTTTTGAGAAGAGCTTTGAAAGTCTGGGTGAAATGCAGAAATAAAGTGTCTGGCCCCTGAAGAGGGATAAAGCCTTATTTGTTCCAAGGAAGGGACAATTGGTGGCAATCCAGTGAGAGGCTCTGTCACAGCAGGGCTTTGCTCCTTGAGGATTTCATCCCTCTGAGCAGACACAGGTTCTTGCTTGGCCTTTCCATGCTCTGTGAAGGGGAGTATTTAGCAGATGTTTTGGGGTGCGAAGCTGCAGTGGTGGTGCTTCCATATGGGGGCTCTTGGGTGGTGTGTGTAGGAAGCAGATCCTGCAGAGAATCACGGAACGGTTTGGGTTGGAAGGGACCTTAAAGGCCATCTCATTCCATCCCTTGCCATGGGCAGAGACACCTTCCGCCAGAGCAGGTTGCTCAGAGCTCCATCCTGCCCTTGAACGCTTCCAGGGACGGGGCAACCACAGCTGCTCCTGGCCACCCGTGCCAGGGCCTCATCATAGCGCAGCGAGGAGTCCCTGGGGCAGCTGGCAGGGCTGGGCACCTCTCGGGGCTGAGGCTGCGTTTCTCAAAGGAATCTGAAGGTTTTGTTTGCTCCGAGACGACGTGAAAGATGCAGCAGCTCCCGCGCTGGGCTGGCTCGTCCCGCGTGTGGCTGCTCTGCCACCCCGGTGCTGGAGACCTTGGCGAACACATTGCACACTTGTAATGGATCTGAGCAACCTCAAACGCTGGCTGTGGCCTTCACGAGGCCTGCAGTGCCTCTTTATCATGTCATGTAACCAAAGGGATTAATAACCCGCAAAGCCTCCGCGCAGAGGGGTTTCTGCCCATCCATCCAGCCTGGCAGGTGCTCCGTCTCGATTATGCCTCAGCTCTGTTGTATCTGTCATGTTCCAGGCCTGAATGACAGACAAGAAGGTGCCTCTGGTTGGGAGCGTTTCCTGCCTGCCTAATGGGGATGTAATTAATGGCTGGAGCCAGCCAGCCGAGCAGAGGCAGGAGCCCAGGAGAGATGGTCATGTCTCTCAGCCAACCAACCGTGCCTCGTTACGCGCCCTGTTTCAGCGGTGGTGTTGCACATTTACTTACATCGCAAGGCATTGCTACTTTTCTTCATTTAATTAATTTATTGCAGCGAGCCCTTTCACTGCCTCTGCATCTTTTCATTGCCAAATACTTGGTGGAATCAATGTGGTGTCTCAGGTGAGGAGGAAGGGGGTGTGTGGCCAGGTAGGGTCTGGGTACTTGGTTTATCACTGGGGAGTGCAGGACGTGGTGCCTCTGACCGAGGACAATTCCTGGTGTTGTGACCCCGTCTGTCACTTGTCTTGTTGCAGTATTCTCTCTGTGAGCTGAGTGTGCTTTGAACGGGCTGTCAGGAGGATCACAAAGATGTGACTGTTCGAAGTGCTTGTTTAGCTCTTGTCCCACTTCCCCCGAGCTTTCCTTTAGGGAGCAGATACCTCCCAAATGCCTGCTGTGAGGGGCAGCAGGGAAGGATGGTGAGGCTGAGTTCTGCTGCCTGCTTGTTCACTGGGTATTTAATCCAGCCATCATCATCATCATCAGAGCACTGGAAAATCCTCACTCTTCATCCCATAATGGGTCCATTACACTCTGTGTTTTTTAGGATGAGCTGCCCTCTCTCTTGCTCCCAGAACATCTCAAGAGTCCAGTCTCAACTGGACTCTTGAGGTGCCACTTAAGAGCTTGAGCCAAATGCTGGAGTCCTTTGGGATGTTGTTACAAAGGAAAGCGAGAACGCTGTGGCGCGGCGTCGGTGCCGCTCCTGCGCTATTAACCGGTTTAATGAGCCTCTTCGATTATCTTGGCGAGGAGCCACAGTCTCCTGCTCGACCTTATTGTCCCTGTTTGCTGTCTGGTTGCGTGGCTCTCCTCATGGAGCAGCGCTGCTGGGACCACCAGTGGCAAACAGAGGGATGCGGCTCAGCCTCGTGGTGCCTGCACACAAAGGAGTTTTGGAGGCACAACCGGGACCCAGCGTCGGGGAAGTAGCCACAAAGTTGCCTGCCTTAGTGACCAGGGTTTCTTTTGCTCTGCTCGTGAGGTCCTGGGTGTCCTGCAGGTCTGTGGATCCTCCCCTCGCTCAGGTGAGCCAGGTGTTTCATCTCCTCCCCCGTGTGCTCTGCTGGCCGCGCTGCTGCCCACTCGCATTTCCAATTTCACACCGACATGCTCTTGACGTTTACAAACGAACTCTCCTGTGTCGATCCACTTAAAGGCGAGCAAACACGCTCTGGAGAAATACTTTTCCCCTCTGTCTCCTGTTGCTGTGGCAATCTCACGGACGGGAGAAGCCACCGGCGGTGCAGGAGCATCCTGCCTTCCCGCATGGTCGCTGCTGTGAAGGGCATCCAGTGGCCGTGTCTCAGCACTGCTTTTACCCGTGTTGCGGTTTTGAAATGCAAATCTCAAAGGTTTGTGCGGGGAGAAGTAAATGAGAACAAACCTGAGGACTCAGACGGGGAGGCTGAAGCGTAGGAGAGCAATGGTCTGCCACAGGCTGAGAGCTGGGTCTGTAACCCAGCTGGAAAGACCCCTCTCCCTTCTCAGCTTGCACTCTGGGCTGGAGGGCAACTTAACCTTCCTTAAGGTTTTACTCCAGAGTTCCAGCTACATCAGAACTTCACCTCTGAGCACGTCACCTCTTCTTCAGCATTACCCTCTTGTCCCTCCTCCATCCCGGCCCCATCTGGCTCAGTCCAGAGCAGTGACCAGATGATTTCTGGATAACGAGTTCCTTCTCATCAGCCGTGTTTGGTGGTTGAGTGTGAGAAGCTCGCTGCAGATCCAGAGGTAGGACGTGTTAGCATAAACCTTTGGATGAGAGCACGTTTTCCTTTGCAGTAGGTGGAGATCACGAGGATGTTCTGTTAATCGGCTCTGTCCGTGATGGGCTGACAGATGGCAGCTCCCCGGGGATAATGAGCCGTTTGCTCGTGCAGGATGTTGAGTGTGGAATGGCAATGTCCATGCAGATTCTACATGAAGCTCAGAGAGGACCTGAGGCCCCTGGAAAGGAGGATCTCTGCCTCCAAGGTGGAACTCATTAGCTGGAGACAAGTCCATTTTGAAAAGGAGCTTGGGCTTTCTGCCTGCCACCTTGGGCTTTCCCAGGGCATCACGCAGCTAAAGACCTGCAAAAGAAGGAAGAGAAGCTGTCTGACATCTGTGAGCTCCAATCTGCTGTGAAAGATTTCTGCCCTCAGCTTGGGGAGAGAGGGAACATATTAAAAACCAAAAAGCAAATGCTTGTAGGTCAGGAGTGTCGGAGTGAGGACAAGTCCCTCAGCTGAGTTTTCTCCGTGGGAAGGGATGAGCTGCTGGGAGTGAGCAGCAGCAGAGAGATGTGGCTCCTCTGGCTGCTGTCACAGAGGGGCTGAGCACCCTCGGTGCTGCCTGCAGGCTCCTCTTCTGCGAGGAGAAGAGTGGCAGAGGTGGTGTTTGCACACAGCATTGCTGTCCCAACGCGCCTCAAGCCCTGGGAGTGAGGGTGGAAATCAAGAGCCTCTATGTCTTTTTCCAAAGGCAGCTGTTTCAGCAGGAAGGCTGAAGCACAGGCAGATGTGGGGGTGATGAATGCGTGGAACCCCCTCCCTTCCTCTAGACTTTGAGGTCTCTGTGTGCAATTTAAAGCGGGGGGAGAAAGGTGTCTGTACCAAGGATTTGTCAGGCTTGTTCCTGGCAGATAAGTTGGTTTTATCAAGTGGCTTGACATGTAATTCCACACGGTGTATGGATGCTTGTCTAATGTTTACCTAGAGGAAGAGATTTTCTATCCATCCTAAAACCTTGTGTAGTGGTGCATTTCCTCGGTGAAGATGAGTGTGGAGGTCTGTCAAAATGTCAGGCTTGTCTGCAATGAGGGTCCCGCAGAAGACAAGTGGCATTGGTGTGTTTGAAGGCGTTTCGTTCAGAAGTAATGAAGTCCCCAGGCTTTTGGAGACCCTGTTAATTGGACTGAGGAGGTTACAAAGCCCAGAAGGGAAACGCTGTTCAGAGCTGGGCAGACAGAGACACTGAGTAGAGGGAGAGGGTCAGAATAGGTTATTTCTACTGTAAAATGACATCAGAAAGATGCAAAGAATTGTTCTGAAATTACAGTCCTCCTCCTGAATCATTTTAGGGAATTCAGTTCTATACAGTAAGGCTTGGAGGTTTGATTGTAAGGGAGAAAGGGGCTGGGGACTGAGTTTTAGTTTGAAAGGAGTTCAAGGAAAGAAATACAACCCTCCTCTGCTCTGTGAATCATCAGGCAGGTTTGCAGGACCATAGACATGAGCAATAATAATAATAAAAAAAAGCCAGGAGGCTTCTTGAAGCTTCCAGATTTGTAAGGCTGCAAGTGAGCATGCTGTGAGAAAAACTCTTGCTGAGAAAGGGCCTCCTCACAGAACCTGAAACTGGTTCCTTTACAACGTGTGTATTTTTTAACTTGGAGGGTTGGGGTGTTTGAATGGACATGTGATTTCTGCCTGAGACACTTGGCAGGGAATTGCTCTTGACAACTTCATTTGGGTACTAAAATATATTTTTTTTTTCAGATAATGCTGTTTCTCTCCTGAAGGCTCCCAAGCTTTTCCAACAGTGGAGTAATTACCTTATTTATGAGGAAACTGAGGCAGAGGACTGGTGGTGGCTGCAGCCCACGCTCAGCAGCACTTGGCAGATTCTTGGGGCTTGCCTCAGCTTCCCAATAACCAAATGCAACAACATCTGTTAATTGCCTTTTCTTTGCAAAATCCACTTATTTCATAAACACCAGCACCAGGGATTAGGATATCAAGTAGCTCATGTTGAGGTTTGGCCTTGTAAACCCAGCTTGCTTGCTGGAGACCTGCTGCTGGTGTCAGTGGTCAGTATGAACAGCGTTTAGAGGTTGCTATTTCTTGGGAAGGGCTTTCTGTTGTTGTTAGGGATGTTGTTTTGTCCTTGGGCACTTTCTCTTAACAAGATGCTTTGTCCTTCTCCGGGGAAGCTTTCAAACTCACCACTGGGGTTCCTGAATTGGCTTTAAATCAAAGGTGGTGTGCTTTCTGAAGTGCCCTGCCCAAGGGCTCTCCAGCAATCCAAACAACCAGCAGACAAAGCCATTAAGCCTGAAGTGCCCGTGCAGGGTTACCTGGCAGGGAGCTGCAGCAGAGGGTTTGCAGCTGAGCCCCACAGGAACAGGCTTTGTCTGCAAAACCACCCCTGGCAGGTGCAGGCTCGGTTGGAAAAAGCCAAGGTAGGTCTTGTTGATTCATCGGGGTGGGTGGTTTAGTCCTTCAGTTCAGTGGAGAGCAAAGCAAAGGGGAACAAGCAGAAATGAGAGTAAGGGAGGTGGGAGGAAAATGTTTTAAATGGGCCTCTGTGCTTTTCCCCCTCTGCTAAGGCATCATTTCTCTGTGTAGTGGATCTGAGCCACTTGAATTTCCAGCCTGTGTGACTGTTGGCCTTGATGTCTTACACCCTGCAAGGAGATACACAGCCTTGAGAAGTCAGATCTTACCTCTTCAGTTCCACTTGCAGAGTGAAACCCCACAAGTGTGACTCCTGTCCTGACTCCAAGTTCCTTCATCTCCTGGCATCTCTTCCATTCGGAACACGTGCCTTCATTTTACCTCTCCATCCTGCACCAGCTGGAGCAGCTTCTTCCAGGGTGGGGAGTCTCATGTGCACGCTCTGCTGAGCGAGGAGAGTGCTTGGAGATGAATGTGCACTTCCCTCCTGTGGCTGTATCTATATTTTTAGGGATTTTTTTATTGAGGTACAAAGGGAAGATTATGGCACTTGATGATTTAATCAACATAATCTCTAGATAAAACATGCTTATGTTATACTACCGGGACATATTAATTTATGCTGGTTTGCTTCTCCTGAGGTAAATTAAATCATTAGTTTTAAGACTGGATTAGCTGCACATGTGCCCTGCCTCTTAAAAAGGCAGCTCAGGAGTTCTTAAAAGCTTCTTGGCTTGGCATTTCTTGGGAGTCATCGAATCCTTTTGGTGCAGGTGTCACAAAAACTGGAATTGAGACGCAGCGCTTAAAGGTGCAACCACCAGCTCTGAGGTGACACGGGACCTGCTCGTGCCCTGTGCCCCCTCCTTTGCCCAGGAGTATTTGACCAGCTCATGAGTTCAGTGAGAAGGTTTTGCCTCAGGTCTGGAGGCCCAGCGATTGCTCCTTTGATCAAACCTGTACCTTGGGCACCTGCTCTCCTGTTCAGTGTGTGTTGGAGCCCAGTGGTCGGTGTCCACACTCATCTCCCACTGGAGACAGCACCAGGACATCCAGGATGTGTTAAGTGTCCAAGGCCAGGTTGGATGAGGCTCTGAGCAACCTGCTCTAGTGGAAGGTGTCCCTGCCCGTGGCTGGAAAAAGATGATCTTTAAGGTCCCTCCCAACCTGAACCATTCTGGGATTCTGTGATGGTGTGTTGACTTGAAAACACACCTGAGCGCTGAGCAATAGCCCAGGTGTTGGGTGACCTTGGAAGTGCCATCAGCACCTCTGAACTGGCTGGAAATTCCCCAGAACGTATCAGTGAAACTCTGTGAGTGCCCAAGAAGAAGTAAAAGCAAAAGATACTCCCTGAGGCGGGTGGAAGATGTCACACCCTTTCATACAGGCAGAGAAACTGAGGTGCCCTGTCCGCTTGGATGGCCGGTGCCTCTGGAGAGGGGACCAGGCCCTGCTGCTGAGACAGATGGGGAAGGCTTCATACCATCCAGGGGGAGCAGAACGGACAGAGGCCCTCGCAGCAATTGCAGGGCTATTAAGGATGCGATAATGAGCTTTGCCTGCATCATTTTTCAGCACTTCACTCCCCCGCCCCCAGCTCAGCCCATGCATTAACACCTCCATCCCAGGAGGACAGCAAACACTCCGCTGGAGCTCTAACTCCATTTATCATGGGTCTGGGCATCAGCAGAGCTGGTGCAGGTGAAGGGGTTGAGGAGAGAAAGTTTGCTCAGCTCTCCATCAACAGTGAGCAGCTGCTCTAGGCACAGGTTTGATTTGGTCTTCCAGACCTGGGGCAAAACCTTCTCTCTGAATTAATGAGCTGGTAAAATACTCCTGGTGGGTAAAGGAGGAGGCAGAAGGTAGAACTTGCTGCTGTAGGATGCTCTCAGCCCTCTCTGGGATCTGTTCTTGTGGAGGATCTTGTGTGGGATGGTCTCGGTGCGCCCAGAAAGGGCCACATCCATATGCTGTTTGCCATGCTTTCCCGGTGCTGTTTTCCTTGGAACAGTCAGTCCTTTGGGCTGATTCTGCACAGCACATCCTCGGGTGGTGGGATCTTCCTCCGCTTTGCCTCTCTGCATCCCGGGGCCATCTGCTCCTGGCTGGGGTGGGTGTGCTGGGGGCTGCTCCAAATGTGGGGCTTTGGCTCTGGCACAGCCAGGAGAGCTGTTTCCTGTGGGACAGAGCCAGCTTGCTCCCGGAGGAAACTCCTGACTGCTCCTGGGAGCAGGTTAATACCTCCACAGAGAGCAGGACAGGGGTGAACTCATGAGGTGGAGGTGCCCTGAAGCAGCTCTTTCTTGTGTAGCTCTTCCCATTGTGCTGCTGGACGGTGGCGCCCGTGCAGAGAGCGAGTCCTTCTTGCTTCATGATTTCATTTTTCCTGTTTTGAATATTCAGAGGCGTTTTTTCTGCTCGACTATTCAGAGGCGAGCGTCTCCTTCTCCGTACAGTGCTTTTGCAGCCCATTTGTAGTGCGATGCCCTCGCACTGGGGTTAAAGGTTAATGCAGGAGGGCTGATAGAGTCTGTTCTGAGCTGGGCACCTCCTGGAGGTCTGTGGGCATTTGGGGAATAAGATCAGCTAACATAGCCCTTTTCCACCAGTAGATGTGCCTGTTGGTGAGCCCAGGCTCCTCTCCATCCCCACCTGGCACCCTTGAGAGGTATCCCTGGGGCTGAGCTCCCGACCTTCAGCTTGCCCTGTGATTGTGTGTGTGCCCAGCTCCTCGAGGGCTTAGTTCTGGGGCTGTGCCTTTCCCCTGGGCGATGCCCAGGCAGGGAATGCCTCACACAAGGTGGAGATCACCTCCCTGCTGCCACGTGGGTGGCTGTCTTACCGGGAGAGGAGATGGAAAGATCCCCAACTGGTACCTGTCACTTCTGACTGCAAACATCAAGGATGTGTCACTGCCGGAGCAAAAGGGGAACAGTGTTATTTTTGGCTGGATCAGGCTGTTTTCCCTCTCCAAGTACCACGGGCTGACAAGGAGGTGCTGCTGGATGCTCGCTCTGGTTTACCTTTGCCTTGGCGCTCGAGGAGGAAAAGTACTTTTGGAATTATAATGGAAGTATTTGTAGTCTGTCATGCTGGCGGAGACCTGGCAATAAAACTGATATGCAAAATGTGTTTTGACTTGGTTTAATGTCTCTTTCAGGCTGCTGCTGTCTGCCCTGCATCTTCCTACCAGCCATCCGAGGCTTGTCTTGCAGACACGGAGGATCAGACAGATCAGTCTTTGGGAGCAGGGGCTTTGTTGCCACAGAGATCTCCACACACCAGTCCTTGGTCTGCAGCCTGGGGGCGAGCCAAAACAGGTGGGTTTGAAAGACAGAGCAGGAGAGGTGGGAATCCCTTGCTCCCAGAAGAGCAGGCACGCCGCACGCAGCACTGGGAGATGACCGATCCCTCCTTTCCCCATCCATGCATCTTCCTAACGCAGAGAGATCAAACCAAAGACAGCAGGGTTGTTTATTGAGGTGTTTGTTTGAAGCTGAACAGACAGGAATCACGTTTCAAAAGAGTAAAGAAAGAGCTTTTTAGCTCTTCTCCTTTCTACAAAATAGCAGCGGCATCACGGCGGGGATGTCAGGGCGAATCTGTTTCACTGACAACAAGATTGTTCTGTCTAGACGGGGGAGCGCCGCTGAACCGAGGGAGGCAGCGGAATAATTTAAAGCCAAAATACTTTGCAGACATTAAAGTTAAAAACAAAAACGGGCTTGACACAGGTGATGCTTGATGGATGGTGTGGGCCCCGGGTGGGATGGCAGCTGGCTTTGACGCAGAGCCTGCTGGTGGGGATTGGCAGATGTCACTCGGGGTGACCTGGTGCCTGCTGACCTGTCGCCCTTCCCAGACAAGTTCTGCCACCGGAGTGGGTCCACTGAGGCATCTGGGTTCCTTGTGGAGCTCAGTGCAGGGGTTCTCTGCAGTATCTTGAATTGTGTAGGTCCTGCAGACAGCCTTCCCTGTCCCCACTGTGCTGCCTGACCAGTGTCAAGGGATGCTGGAGCAGAAAGGGTTGTGTGGGAGGAAGATGAGCCGTGCACTCCCCATCTGCCTGGAGGGGCTGGCAGCCAGGGCTGTCTGAGGCGCAGGGATGTGGTGGGGAGGTTGCAGCCCAGCCAGCATAAGGAATTTACTTTCTTCTGGCAGAAAAAAAGAAAGATGAAATATTAAAAGCATGGCTCAAAGGCTGCTATATATATGTATTTTATTCCCCCTCTGCTCTGCAGTGCTCTGGTGTGTTGCTCAGCAGCCGGTCAGAGGAGGAGAGATGCCAGCCTTCCAGTGAGAGCAGGGAGTGGGGCTGAAGCAAGGGAGGAAGAGGAGGCATGACTCAGGTGGGCTGACCTTGGGGCTCGGGGTGAATGCTGGCACTTCCATTCCACCGCAGCCTTTAGGACCTGTGCTTTAGTTTTCTGTTCAATGTCGGGAAATAAAAACTCTTTTTCTTGTCTCTGTCTCTACAGGGGAGGGCAGTGCTCCTCTGGAGCAGGAGGACAACTCTGCATTGACCACTGTCCTTGGATGAGGGAGGATCAGGTTGGGAGGAGCCGAGGGTTCAGCCAAGGCATCGGTCAGCTCCCCCTGGAGAAGTCCTGCTGGCTCCCAACTCGCCATTTCTGCCCTTCTGGTGAGTCCAAGAGCACCTGATGACTTTCTGAAGTGGCTTTGGTGGAGGTTTCTCCCAGGGCCAAGCTATTCCATTTGCTTCTGCTGGTGGATTGGGGGCCAGCTGTGGAGGGAGAGCATCGCTGTTGGGCACAAAGGCATGCTGACAGAGATGTGCTGTGTCCTAAACTCAGGAAAATTTGAGGCTTCCTGGTTTGTGTTTTTTTTTTTCCAAAGGAGTCCCCAGACTTTGTGTCCTTTGGTGCAGCAATTCAGTTGCTGGGTGGGCAGCAGGAACCATCATCCCAAGGGAGCACATCCACAGGGAGTGCAGGAGGAGATAACTGCAGGGAGGGAGAGCTGAGGGCTGGTTGTCTGCCAAGGGAGGATTGGGAGGGATGCAGTTCAGGGCGTTTAAACTGTTCCTTCTGTCTCTTCCTTTGACATCTCTTGTCTGTGTCAGCGGGTCTGGGCCCTTGGGAACGTGGGGAAGGGAAGATGCAAGTTCAGCAGGGCAGAAAGTGGGTTTGGAGCAGGCTTAACTTTACACCTCTGCACACACTGGCAGTGAGGGCTACTTGTTTGCTGATCAAGGATGTGCCCAAACAAAGCAGACTGGGAAAACTGTCACTTGCTGGGGCTCACAAAATGGGATGAGCTGTGAAACGGAGCTTGACCTTGATTCCAACTCCAGCTGCTGCCCGGTCTCTCATCCCTCAGCTCCTGTCGCCTCTGGCAGGGCAGGGTGGGGACAGGCACCAGAAGGGGGCCCTGGTGTCCCCCCTCCCTCAGCCTTGCCTTGTGCATTCCCCTCCCTGCTGCTGCCTGTGAATCACCCTGTGATTAATTACACCACCCTGCAGCCTCTGGAAGTTTATTTAGGGTGTTATGTTTGCTGCTGCTGCTGCTTTTACACAATGGCAAACGTGCCATGGCTGTGTCCCGAGCAGGTGGCAGCTGACAGGTCACTGAAGTGGATCATACCACCGGGGCTGTTGAGACAGGCTCCAGGAACAGGGCAGGTGGGGGGGAATGCTGCTGGGAAGGAAGGACAGGTCTGCTCCAGCAGAAATGGCATTGGTTATGGTGCTTACAGGAAATTGCTCGCTTCCCTGATAGCATCCACTGCTTTAATACATCAGTTTTTCCACTCGTTTGCCTAGCTTAAGCTTCCTCCTTCCTGCAGCCCAGAAATGAGTCTAATAGAACTTTTTCATCTCAGAATGGTTTGAAAGTTATTTTCCTTATGGAATGTCACTTTCCTTGGGGTGGTCAGAAAAAGAGGGGCTGGGGAGTGGCAGTTCAGCTGAAGGAGATAGCTTCAAAAGAGGCTCCCCAAAATACTGCCAAGGGCATGCAGAAATCAGCCCAGCTGGGCTAGATTTAAAAATCCCCTCCACCTCTGAGCATCTTGCTCAGTGCTGCTGTCAGAGAATCGGGGATGGTGCACCTGGAACGGACAAAACTGTTGGACCTGCTTTGCAGAGAACAGTGAGGCGGGTGTGACTCCCCCATCCCCGGAAGGGAGCAGGTTTGTTTGTGCCTGCTGCTAATTCCAATGCGGTGGGAATGTGTTCCTGACAGCCCAGCGCAGAGCTGCTTGTGCTGTGCCATTTTCCAGAGGGAAGGGAAGCAGGAGCTCTGCTCCTGCGTGGCTGTGCCAGCAAAAAGCTGCGTTCAGTTGGCTTTGTGCAGTGTTGCGGGGCCACAGGAACGTGGGGCTGGAGTCAGCTTGTTGCTCTGGGATGCTGCTGGGCTGCATCAGTTGGATGCAGAGCCTACACAGGCATCACCTTGTGATGCCAGAGCTGCTACATCCTCCGGGTGATGTACCCCCAAAGTGTGAGAGTGTCTGTGCTGCCTCTGTGTGCTCTACAACCAGTGCCTCCAGCAGACTGCAGCCTCACTGGAAAGGCAATTTAGATGTCCCAGCTCCTCTTGTTTCTTCCTCATAAGGGCAGTACTGTTGGGTTTTAATGTCTCTGTGGAGCTGGTTTGTATAAACTGAAGCAGGTTGTATTTGTTCTATAGAACTCTAGGTGTCCTGCACTGGATGTCCCCTCCCAGTGCACTGAAAGCAATTCAGCTTAAGGAACCATCACCAGCACCGTTATCTTTGTTGCTAGTCCTGCCTGCTAAACCTGCTCCCTCCAGGATGGCTGAGCCCAGTGAGTAAGCCAGACCTAAACACACACACACATGCAGTGGAAGAGAGCAGAGCTCGTGCTCAGGAGCTGCTGCCAGGGATCTCAACAACAGGCACTCAAAACAACCCCAAGGGCTGCTTAAAAAAACATGGAATTAACAGAGCTCTCACACAACCACCCTTGGGAGCCCCTGGTTTTTTTCCCAGCACTCTGGGGACTGGGGCTCAGGTTCTTCTCAGCGTGGAGGGGTAGAAATGTGCTGTAATTTTGTGAGCCCAGGGCCCTTTGTTTTTGCCCTGACCTAAGTCTGGGCTCATTATGCTGCACATCCATTGCAGAGCTCAGCATGCAAACTGTGACTGTGCTGGACTTTATGAGCCCAGGGTTGCTTTATGGTGAGCAGGAGTCTCTGGTATTCCATATCCTGTAGGATAGAGCAGGGGTGCTTGTTACCAACACATGGTTCCCCCTGTTCTCTCACCCATGGAGGACAAAGCTGGGCTGGGAGCTTCGGTTCAGAGACCCTTGTCCGTGGTGGCATCTTCCCCAGAGTCCAGGTGGCTGTGGGAGCCAGGAGCTCTCCTCTCACCCACACCAGCTGCCTGCTGGTTATGGCAAACAGCCTTTCTCCTCCCTCCTGCTGAACTGCTAGGACCACTTTTCCCCTCCATTTCAGGAAAGCCTGACTGCCCCATGGGGACATCCCTTGGTCTGGGAGCTCCTGGAGGTGCAGATCACAACTGGCTTCTCATGGAGTCAAGACAGCTCCCTGGGCTCCCCAAGCCCCAGCCCTGCTGCCTGCACAAGCTGGGCATATCTGGTGGCACCACAGAGCTGCCCAAAATCACCCGGGTGCTGTGGATACAGCCTCGCATCCGTGGCTTCCTGCTGGGAAAGGGAGCACTTCTGGCTTGGAGCATCTGATGAGAAACAAATCAGATGCCAGTGACTGCATCTGCTCTGTTGGCTCTTCCTGAAGGATAGAAACAGTTGGAGGAAGGTTCCCCCTTTGCCACCATCTCTGGGCAGAAGGGGCCTGGCAGGGGCAGGGGAGGTCTCTGAGCTCCCAGCCCTGGGGTCTGCTGTTCTCCTGGTGCTGCAAGAGTAGGGCTGGTCTGTGCCCCATCAGTTCCCCGTGCCCTCCCCCGCAGCAGTGGGGCTGTGGAGGGGCATGGCACTGCCTGCTGGTGCTGCCAGGCTCTGAGCAGGCAATGGAAGTGCAGAAAGCTGCCTCCCAGCTCCTTTGGGAGGCCACAGGATTTCGGTAGAGAAAGTGACTTTTATAGAAATAAAGACGACTTCCTTTTGGGTCAAGTGCTCTGGAAACGAATGATTTTGAGATGAAAGCCTTTTTGCTCTAGTAATACAGATTCACATTGCCTAGAGGGAAGTCTGCCTTGTGCCAGGGTGTTTTTCCCTCTGGGAGCATTGTGATTGCAATTGAAGATGAATTTTCAACATACAAAGGAGAAGAAGAAAGCTGAGAGAAGGCTTTAAAACATATCGGGGTTCTTGTGGTCTGTTTTAATTTGTCAGCATGTCTCTCTCTCTTGTAACATCCCTGTTGGGTGCAGAGATTGTTCCTCCTCTTCCCTTTGTGACTTGCTCCTTCCCTCCGGCATCTTCATCAATCTCAAGCTCTGGTTTTAATTTTTTTTACTTCCTTTTTTATTTTTCCCTTTTATTTTACTTTTTTTGCACACGGGGCTGGTTGGCAGAGCAGCAGCAGCTCCCGTGTGCAGCACTGAGTGGGAATCACCTCGTGAGAGAGATCAGAGAATTACAGGATGGCTTGGGTTGGAAGGGACCTCAAAGACCATCTAGTTCCAACCCTCTGCCATGGGCAGAAATGTCACCCACTGCATCAGGTGGCCAAGGGTCTCTGCCAGCAGGGGCTGAGGAGAGACCAGCCCTGAGAGCAGCCAGGTGGAGCCCTTTTGGGAAGTTATGGCATGGACCCTTTCCCTATCAGTTTATCATCTGAAGGGTCTCTTTTGAAAATACGTTTTACCCCATGGGCTTGAAGGTCCTCAAAGCCTGTTTGGCTTTGGTAAGACCAATGGGAAGTAGCAGTGTGTCTCACTTCTCTGTTTCTGCTGGCTTCTGCCCCCTGCCCTGGAGGGGTGAGGTGCATGCAGGGCTCTGCTGCTGCTTTGTGTGAAGTGCTGTAAAACCCAGCCATTGATTTCTCAATCAAAGGTGTCTGTTTGCTCCTCAGCCCGGGCTTTAATGCCTGAAAATCCATTTTTCACTCCCCAGCAGTTTGCTGTAAGATTTTTAAATCAACTGTTGTGCTTCAGAGCTTTGGGTAGGGAATGGATTCGGTCGAGCTGGCTCACCACTGAGTTTTGAACCAGACAGAGGACAGACAGAGCCTGTGGGGGCTCTCCACTCTCAGATAAGACCTTTGCCTGGGGTACAGGACGACATTCCTCTCCAAGGCTTTGGAAAGCTGTGGGTCTCTCTCTGTCCTGACAGTGACCCTGGGTCAGCAGGGCTGTGGTGCCCAGGCTTTGGGGATTGTAGGCTGAAGCTCAGTATGTCCTGAAAACAGATGCCAGAAAAACCTCAAGACTTTGAGATATATATATATATATAAAGAAAAATGGAACACCATGTTCCCACCTGTGCTTCCCATATTTTCATGGCAATCGCAATGTTTGCTCCCTGTTTCCAGAGCACTGTACTGTGCTGCTCTTCAGGGGCTGTAGAGCTGATCCAAGCCTTGCGGGAATGCAGTTTTGGGAAGGAACAGAGCAGCCTGGGGCAGCAAGGGATGCTGCAGCCTGGGACTGTGCTCCCTCAGGGACTGAGCTGGGAGAGCTGCTGCAGCTCCTGCCTTGGCCTCAGCCCCCTCCGTCAGCTCCCCATCACCACCGTTTAATCCCTGCTTTCCCCCTGCTGGAGGAGGGTCAATGCCATGGAAAGCCCTTCCAAAGGTGGGAGCAGGGTTGCTCTGCAGCCCTGGGAGGTGCTGGTGGAGGTTGGAGTGGAGCAAAGGGGAAGGGTGGTGAGATGCAGGTGACTCCTGGTGCTAATTGTATGCAGCAGATTTGTCTGGAAGGAGCTGAAGGATGCGCATCAAGGATGTCTCAGCTATTCAAGTGAGAAATCAAATTAAACTTTGCATCAAACAGTGGAGCTGCTCTGTGCTAGGAATTGTGTCGGATCCATTAAGGTTTCTCCATGCCAGGCCCCAGGGAGTTAGTGGAGAGGAAAACCAGTAGTGCTCGGTGTCAGGGGCTGTGTTTGCTGCTCACCTGGATGTGTTAAAGATGTGGGCAGGAGAAAAGGGGATTAGTTGCTTTAACCTTCAAGGTACCTGGTGTGTGGAGCAGGGGTGGGGACACTGGAGCACAGCAATGCCAGGGCTGTGTGCCATGGGATGTGTGTCCATCAGCCTGCACCGAGGGATCCTTGGGGACAACACTCTCGTCCCAGTTACCTGTCTCCTGAGCTCCCATTAACAGCCTGGGAGATGGAGTCCACTGGGCACCCTGGGATGTGAATGGGACGAGTCTGAAGGAGAACCAAAACCTCAGCATCACACAGTTGTGTAGTTCTGACTCGCTTCTCGTCAGGCACGAGTCCATGTGTGCTCCAGGCGAGGAAAAGATCTGGACAACACGCTGCTCCCTGCACGGGGGCAGATTGCTGGGAGGCTGGATGGAGCAGACTTGGCATGGGAGAGCTGGCAGCCCAGAGGAAGATGCCACGGGAATTGTCTGCTGGGAATCTGTGATGTTTGGCTCCAGAATGACTTCCCCACACAGCACCAGAGGCTCCCAATGCTCCCAGGTAACCAAAGCTCAGCCATACCGCCTTCTCACCGTGGTGGGACACACCAAAGAGCTGGCAGCCATCGGGAGGAGGAGGAGGAGGGGAACACTGAGCTTCCTCCACTGCAAATGCTGAGTGCCAAAGGGTTCTGTGCCTCCTGTGCAAAGGCCCAGGCTGGACTGCTGCTCTCTGATTTGGTTTCTTTTCATCCCTGCTCCACGTAGTGCTCTGCCTTAGAAGCACTTGAGCACCGGCTTGATATTTAGAAGCCATTTGCAGTACTGCTGCTCTGCTGGCAGGAGAAATTGGTCTGACCCTGGGATGTACATATCCTGGTGCTGGAGCATGACAACCCCCTAACAGGCAGGGCTGAGTCTCCTCGGGTGTCCTGCCTACTGCTCGGGCTGGATTAGGGCTCTCCAGACTAGAAAATGTCTTTCCTTCTTCCTTTTCTGTCATCTTATAAGGATTTTTAGGAATTTAAGATGCTAAGCCTCAATTAGGCAACACTTATTAATTTCCGAGATGTAATTTATTTACAGAGTGTTGCCATTCACAGCAGTGAGTGCTGGTAATTGCTGTAGTTTGCTTTCCAGGCTGGGATCTGAGAGACTTGAAAAGCCTGTGAGTGTGGCTGCCAGGCAGGCAGGGCTGGCTCTGGGTGCATTCTGCCTCCTGGGGATACAAGGAGCTGAGGAAGGAGCTGACTGTCACCCAGGCACCCCAGTTTTGCTCGAAGAAGTCCTTGTCCTTGGGCACGGGAACAGGCCAAGGAGCAGGAATGCCATCCTTGCTTCATAGCAGTGTTAATCCAACCATCCTGCGGTGCCTTTTGCTGTCTGCCCTTTGTTTTGTTTGCCCCAGCACGACATGGGTGGCCTCATCCTGCTCCAGAGCTGCTGCAAGGCTCAACGAGCCACCTCGCTGTAGATCTGAGGGCAGAGCTGCAGTAAATCAATGAGGCCAAAGAAAATGAGGTCCTCCACGCTTGTCCTTCAAGCCAGCAACACCAGGGATGGTGTCTCTGCAGCGTGATGGCTCGAGGCTGATTATTTTCTTTCTCTCCCTGGTACAGGCTGCTGCTCAGAGCTGCAGAGATGCTGTACTGAAGCTCTGCTGACACGTAGCCCTGTGACCAATTCCTCTGAAGCTGGCTGAGCTGTTTACCTGTGACACATGGGTCCTCCAGGATGGGCTGGGCAGAGCGGCAGAGCCGCCCTCCAGGCCCATGCTCAGGGAGCGTCCAAGCAGGAATAGGGAGGCTTCAACTTCTGCAGCTCCCACCCAATTTTATCTCCATTTCTGTGGCTGCTGGGGCCGGGTTGAGGCAAGGGATCAGCCTCCTGTGTTTTGGAGATGGAGCTCTACCTTCTCCCATTCATGAACTGGTGGGCTGTGTCTTGCCATCTAGACCGGGAACATCTTTAGGAGGGTCTCCTTGATGGCTCTTTGGGGAAAGAAGTTGGACATTTATCAAAGTACCTCATCTCATCCAGCATCAAACCACTGCCTTCACCTTGTTGTGCTTCCCAAGGACCACTGGAAAATGGGGAAATAGAGCTGCTCCCCTTCCCCTCATGTGGGGCTGGGCTTTACTGGAAGTGAGCATATTTGTGTGGGATCCGTGCTGAGGTCCTCGTTCTTGGTTTGGCTCCAGAGTCACTGCTGAGACCCTCATGTTTCATGCAGACTTGGACAAATTATTGCAAAATAGCCCAGTTGTATCTTCTGGCAGCCTCATCCCTGGTCAGACCCCGCTGAGCCTGCCAATGAAGCAGTTGTTGTATGCGCTGGATTTCGCCATCCACCATCCTCTCCAGTTGAGCCTGTTCTACAGTTCCTATTTGTGGGCACGGGAAGTGTTCCTCACTCCCAGGAGCAAGTGGTGAGCGCTGCCTGGATTGATTATCCATCTGGCAATGCTGTTGGGCCATTTGTTATGGAGGATCTTGCAGGAAGAGCCTCTGATGCTACAGTGAACTCTGTGCTGCGGGGAGAGTTGGGATAATTTCTGGGAGCTCATGCAGGCAAATTCTGGCTTCTCAAATGCCTAGAAACAGTGAGTTTGGACCACTGCCTGCCTGCTGTGATGATCCTCTTTAATATCCTGGTCCAAGTATCCATGGAGAAGCGTGACCTGCTTCTTCCTAGGCTCAGCGTGCCAGGATGCTGCCACAGGGCTTCTGGTTTTGTTTCTTGAGCCTGACCTCTTCTTTGTGCACTTGGCGATGCCTCGTGATGTGGTGAGCAGTGGCTGCAGGGAGCCTGTCTCCTCTCTCCGTGGCTGACCTGCAGAGCAGGAATCTGGCCCTGCAGCATCCCCTGCCCTTTGTAGGGCTGGAGTTCAGATGCTGAGCTGGGCAGCCCCTGAACATGAAATGCAAATGAAATGGAAAGCTGAGGGGCAAAGGGGCTGCTGACTCCTTCTGGCTGTTGCTTGGGTTCTCCTTCCCCGCTTAGCCTGAGCAAGCCACTTGCAAGATAAAGGAAGGCAATTTCCTCAGCTCACTCCGAGATCTTGTTATCCATTTCCACGAAGCCAAAGGGGAGGAGGGAGCAGCCCAAGCCTTGTGCAGTTGTACAGCACCATAGCTCTGCCAGCCCTGGGGGGAGGCTGGAGTGGGCTGAGGAAGGGTCACCCAGTCACAAGGAAGCAGGTTAATGGCTCTTTCTGCCAGCTCTTGGACCGTGCAGGTGGCCGAGGAGCAAGGACTGTGGGTGCAGGTGAGCTGGAGGGGAGATCAGGTTGGACATCAGGGTTAGCAGGTGAGTGGAGAGCAAGGAGTTTTCTTTCTCTCTGTTCTCCCTGGTTTGAGCTGGTTTTTGTGTGCACAAGCAATGCAGAGCATGGTCTCCTGAGAACGGTGGTTGCGGAGGGTGGTGAAGGGGGATGTTCCCACGGGCCAAAGGGCAACAGGGGTAAATGTCTGTGCTCTCAAGCTCCAAGGTTCTCTGGTTCTTTTTAGAGAGCCTTGGAGATGGCTGGATCAGCTTTGTATTGTCCTCTGATCTACTGAGCATTCCCTCTACACCATCTCTGCTCTGCAGGGCTGCACGGTCCCAACCCCACCTGATTGCACATCCTTCAGCCAAGCTATGTCCACACCTCAGTCCCTGCTGTGGTTCCCAGCCCTGGGAACTGCTTTGGGGCTGTAGGGTCCTCTGGAATCACCCAGGAGTAACCTCAGCTGGGAGCTGGTTCCCAGCTGGGGCTGAGGGTCGTGCTGCCTGTTCCAGCAAGGAGATATTTCACTGGCAAAGGGCTGACCACGGGCCACAGTTTTGCTGCTCAGTACTGCAGTGCTTTGCAGTCCAGTGGGTTGCTAATGAAAGGCTCTTCTGCAGCTCATTGCACTTTGCAGGAGCAAGTGCTTGTGCTGTTGGGGTGGCTTTTAAAGACGCTGACCTCTGTGTTCCTCAGCAGCCTAAGACATGTGCATAATAAACTCCTGAAATGGAGTCGGGCTCTTAGGATAGCAGGGAAATATGGGGTTGGAATAGACTGAAATGAGAGAAGCAAGGGAGCTCCTTCCTCACAGTGCTTCAAGTCATGGGGGGATTTTTCCCCCAGGGAGACAGGCTGCTGGGATCTCTTGCTTTGGCTAATGGATGAGAGCTGGGGTGGGAGTAATCAGTGTTTTGCAGCTGCTTCCCCGTGGTCTCATCCCATGGTTAGTCATTGGGAATATCAGTCTGATCAGAAATGATGGAGGCTGCCCAGTAACCAGTAGCACTGGCCGTGCCATGAGGACAAGTCCATCACTTCTGCTCTGGGGCGTATGGGTGCATGGGGGAGCAGATTCCGTGTGCTGCCTGGCCACCTCCAGTGCCTGTCTCCCTCTGCGTTGTGCTGGGAGATCAGAAGGGATGTGAGGCTGGAGACCTGTTCGCTCCTCAGCAGGCCCATGGAGATGTTCCTGTCCTCCAGCCCTCAGCATCATGAGGACAGCCAAGGCAGACCCTTCTCCAGGCACGTCCCTGGCAGCAGCCAAGGCACAGCTGTAGATATCCCTCTCTCCTCTGTACTAATCCCATTCAGACCTTGTCCTCCTCTTCTCCCCGGGGAAGCTGCAGGCGTGAGAGAGCGGCTGCTTCGTTTAGGGCTGCACAGATTAGCTCTCACCCTCAGGAGCAGCTCACTCAGCTTGTGCTGGAGATAAGCATGGCCATGTCCTCTGGGTTGTCCAACTTCTGGGCTCCTGGCAGGGATGTGATTACCCTCAACACATGCACACCAAACCTGCAATGTGCAGTGACAGAGAAACCAAGTCATTTTTGCAAGCAAATAGTCACGTTGTGTTACACTGAGGACACTGATCTTCTATTTGTGTGTGTGTGTGGTGCCTCTTAGAGCTCTGAGGCATCTCCAGTGCCTGTGAAATCTGTCAGGGCACGAGCCAGAGGCATTCCTGTGACTCCAATACCATGTGCTATTTGTGCAGCCCTGGGCTGATTGCTCTGGGCACAAGTGTGGTTGGACTCTGGGGTTGCTCCTAAAGTTGACAATTTCTAAACTTGTTCAGCTTTCTCTGCTGTTTGTGGTTTCCTGTAGCTCAGCCCTGATCTCCTGCAATAGACCCTCTGGTGCTGGCGGTGGGGGAGCATCACAGGGGCATCAGAATGTCCAGACCTATCAGAGTGTCAGTAAAAGGGCTTAATGTGGAAAAAGGAAATCCTGCCCCTCCGGAGACCTTGTTGAAGAACCCTATCTAATTAACCTCGGAGGTGATTGATTACAGCGTTGCTGTGGGCCAGCAGAGAACCCAGAAACAGTCTCCATCAGCTGCCTTTCCCCTTGGAAAGCCCAACCAGACTCCTGGCCAAGAAGGGCTAGAGCAGAGCAAGGCTGAAGGGACATCCAGAAGTTTGACTCGAGCTGCAGGGACATGGTTGTGTGGCTCCAGGTACCTTTCTTAAGCACCTTTCTTGTCAAAGCTTCCTCAAAACTCCCTCAAATTGCTTCTCCAATGGATCCAAGTGCCTCTGTTTCTCCAGACACCTGGTGTCTCTGCTCATGAGGTTTGTGCGACAAGCTTGTGCCAGGATGAAACAGGGTGGGTCTGGATGGCTCCTCTTGGGGGTGATTCCTGTAGTAGCCTGGGTCTGGCAGATCTTCTGGTAAGGGTGAGGCTGCCAGAGCAAGTCCCTGCTGTGAATGTGCCTCTCCAGCCTCACTCTGCTTCAGTGAGGAACAAAGTTCCTTGTGTGTCCCAGCTGAGGAAGAAGAGATGTAGCTGAACCTGGTCTGAACCACACACAGCGGGTGGCGATGCCCAAAGAGGGCACTGCCACATTCCTGCCCAGCCTTCCTCCCTTTCCAGAAAGTGGCTTCCTCAGCCCCAGCTGCTGTCTGGGGTGCAGGGCTCTCCCCTGAAGAGCTCGATGGCAACGACAAACCTCAAGGATTTCTTGGAGGAAAATCATCTTGGCTCATGATAACACGTATTTTTTTTTAGTTTTCTTCTGAGGTGTAGCAATTACACTAAATAAGAAGCTGTCACCGAAATGTCTGTTCTGCCTTCTGACAACCTGCTCTTCTCATGAGCTTAGGCAGAAAACCAGCCTAAATCGTACGCTCTTTTCCTCTTGTTTGCATTTCTTCCTTGCCTGGCTGCCTTGAGTCCTCATCTGTAGGGAGAGCTGAAGGTTCATCCCACTGCTGAGGGTCCCCTGAGCTCTGTTGGAGCTGCCAGGCCGTGTGGGTGTCCCCAGCAGTTCCCCTTTTGTACCCACCCTGGGGTGGCTTCTGCAGGGAAATTCCTCTGGTTTACATCTTACTTGCAGAGGGAGAAAACTGGGGAGAAATAGCTTGGGAAGCCCGTTCTGCAGGGAAGGATCGGCATTCCGAGGCTGCTGCACTGCTCCATAGGAGGAAAGGCTTCAAACAGCAATTAGCCTGCACTGCCATTTCCAGGGAAACAGCTCTTGGTGCGCTGGACAATGGGCTGCGGGAGGCAAACAGGTTAAAAGCTCTAATTCTGGCAGGATATATTTAGGTGGGCTTTTTTTCCTTTCAGAGGAAGGTAGGTTAGAAAGGCTCCGACTCCTTTAAATAGACTCTCCTTCCGTAACCAGCTCGGAGCTGCGTCAGGAGCGCTGGCTGTTCCCTTCCACCCCTGGTGCTGCTGGCAAATGCCCAACACCTCACCACTGGGGTATCTCAAACCTGCCCTCGTGCCAGCAGCACAGGGGCTGAGGTGAAAGGGTCTGTCTTCCCTTGGCAGCTGTCACAGGAGGAAGTTTTCCTGCTTTCTGGTTGTGTTATTTATTCTATTTGCTGAAGTGTGGCAGGGTAAAAGGTAATTCAGTCTGGGTCAGTGCAGCACAGAGCAAACCAAGCCAGGACCACATTCTCCTGGCAGCCTGCTCTTGCTGCCAGCCCTATCCCTGAGTGTCTCTGGTTCCCTCTGGTGGCATGGGGTGGGGCACAGGGGCAGCTGTGGACCCACAGAGGGGAGCTGATGTCAGTAAAGCCACAGATGATGGAGCAATGGGCTGTGGCTGTGTGGCAATGAACATGGAGCTCGTTTCCTGGAACCTCCTGCCAAGGTTGCCTCCACCAGTGCCTCCTGCTGCCTTTGGTGGCTGCTGATGCTGCATCCCAGAGCCAATGCTCCTGCTGACCATGCTCATTATATTCATTCCAAGATTATCACATTCTGGATGTTCATAAATTATAAAGGAAAGAGACTTCTTCCTTAATCCCCTGAGCTTTCTCATTCCTTCATTGTGTTAGATAACACATTGTTTAAGTTATATGTCAGCCCTGGGTCTTGCTTACTGTGGGTGAGGCTGGTTTTCATATATTCTTCCTTTTCCCACCACCATGTGATGGGAAGCATCCCATGGGAAGAGCAGCTCTGTGACTGCCCCTGTAACACACCTGCTGTCTATGCAGACTGACCAGTGCAGCCCTTCAATAACTGTGTTGTTCTTATCAGCACTATTTGCCCTGGAAAAATCTGCCTGCACATCTTCAGTCACAGGTAAAAGATGATGTGGAAGGAGGAGGTTCTCACCTGAGGGTTTCCAGGTCTCCCTTTCACCCAAAAGGGCTTCCTTGCCTCTACCACAGTTGGGATGCAGAGGTTCCTGAGGAAGGAATTGTGGAATCCGGAAGGAGCAGGACTGCCCTGTAATCAGCCCATCCTGAGAAGCACACAAATACTCTCTCCAGCTGCACGACTACTTCTCGAGGCAGGTTGGTCAACACTGGACTTGCTGTCTAGGAGCTGTCCTGGTGGTGTGTGGGCTGTCACGCTCAGAGCCACGAGCCACTGACACAGGTTTCTGGCTGGCTGGGTGCGTTGTGCTTTCCCAGACCCATGTTTTCACCTGTGTGGGTCACGTTCTTACCCTGCTGGAGCAGGGCTGGGCTGGGCAGGCTGTGATCTTGGGCACGGTGCTCCCAGGCTGGTGTTCACAGGGGAGTGAGAGGACCTGACAGAAGCTTTTTCACATTCTTTGCTTTAGTGTGGCTGGGCCTGCTCATTTCCCCAAATTTTGTGGCTCTTGGTGTACTCTTGGAGTCCCTGCCCGTGGCAGTGGGGTTGGAAGTGGGTAATCTTTAAGGTCCCCTCCAACCCAAACCCTTTTATGATTTTATAATTCCATGATCTCCTGGCAGCCGTTCCTGTCTCCCTCTTCCTGAAGCCGTTCTGAGCTCCCTACATGGCCGTGTTGGTCCTTCCAGTGACGTCCATGTCCTCTCCCTGCTGCCGTGCTTGGCCTGTTCTCCTCTCTCTGGTGCCACGAGCCCAGCAAATCCTCTCCTGGTGCTTTCCTAACCTGCACAGCTTGTTCCCAAGAGCTGCTGCAAACCTTCCCCTCGGAGCAGAGCCCACCCATGGGTGAGATGCTGTCAGGCTCTGCCCACACACCCGGCTGCGGGGGCTCGGTGTTTGCCCCCCTTTCCCTGAGCGGTGGGGAGGGCAGAGCTCTGCCGTGCAAGGGAGGATGATGAGGCTCCTTTTGTTCCCGTGGCTGGGTGGGAGGTGGCACCGGGGCCCCTGTGATTCAGGTGCGGGCTGTGCAATGCCATGAGCTGGCAGCTGTGCCCAGGTTTTCTTGGAGGGGGCATGGTGAGGAGGCTGCATCCTCTTTGGCTTGCCAGGAGGGCTCAGAGCAGGCTCCTGCACACCTGCCCTCCCTTTTGAAGGGTGGGGAGAATTCCTTGCTATTATTCCTGTGGCCTTTGTGGGGTTTAGCCTGACAAGATGATCACTGTCACTGCTTGGCTGTTGTTTGCACCTGTCTGTGTCCCACGAGCCACGGTGAGGCTCTCATTGCCCTCCAAAACCCCTTTGCCAAATCACGGTGGGATCAAAGAGAGCTTTGCCCTGGCAGAAAGGAGCCCGTGGCACTGGGTCCTCTCCCCATAGCTCCTTTTGGCCACGTTCAGCATGAGCAGTGTTTGTTGGCAGGGATCCCTGCCTGCACTGCTGCCTGTCTCGTGCTTGTTCCTGAGAGGAACAAACAGCACATGACGGTTTCTGAGACAAATCGGGCTCCCAGGTGTCAGGACAGAAGGAAAGGAGCTGGAAATCTGAGCTTCACCTGTCTGTTAACTCATTCTGGGCTTTGCCAGAACAAGACCTGGCTCTGTGCAGCTGCTTATCAGCTGCTGTGGTGCCAATTCCCTCTGCCACGGAGCAGAGAGGTGGGAACAAACCTTGGCAAACCGACTGTGCTCTCCCAGGGAAAACTGGGGTGGGAAAACGCTTGGGTGCAGCTCTCCAGCTGTACCCACTGGGCTGACAGCAGGAGGTGGGACTAACTGCAAGGTGGTGGGGTCTTGGCAAGGGAGATGTTGGCTGTCCAAGAGCTGTCCCTGTCCCTCATGTCCCTGAATGAATGGGAGTCTGGCAGGTTTAAAACCCAGCTCTGGTTCCAGAATCATGGGCAGCAGACCTGGCGCTGCCACCTCCATTACTAGTTGACTGGTTTAAGCTGCTTCAGGCTTATCCAACACCAGTGCTGCTGGCCAGCCTTGGGGACAGTATGACTCAGGGTCCTTAGAGAGGGGCACAGCCTCCCCCTCCCTCCCTGCCCATCCTGCCCCACAGGAGCACCCAGCTTGCTCGTCCTGCTCGCTCGATTTGTTTTGGTCCACATTAGTCGAGGATGAAGTCACAGATATTTCTGGGCAGCGACAGGATCTCGCCAGCCAGCTCTCCTTTAGTAAAATCCCAGGCACTGGAGGTGGCCCATTCCCTTATCTCCCCTCTGCAGATGTATGTTGCCCCCCTCTCTCTCTTTCCAGACTTGGAGGAAGCCGCTGCCACAACCCCTTCTTTAGCCCATAAATAAAAGGGGAGTTGGATGCTGAAAGACGGCATGAACACAGCACTGCCCATGTTTCTGTGGCTTCCAGGTCATCCTGGAAGCTGTCTGATGGAAAGGGAATGTCTCTAGCCAGGGAAGTGAGTGCCAGAGCGTGTCTCCCAGCCAGAGTGGCCACTGTGAGCCAAAAATGTGGAAAATTAGATGGAAAGAGGGACTCAACAGCACTTCATCCAGTACGGAACCTGGAAAACATAGAAAATGTGAAGGGAAGGAAAAGATGGGATGAGAAACTTCAGAGGAATTACTAGCAGCGAGGAGGAGGAACTGATTTTTAGTGCATGAAAAAAAAAAAAGAGGGGGGAAAGAAAGAAGTTCTCAGCGGTGCTATTGAAATTTAAAAAGCCAAGCGTGTGGAGAAGGGACAATGCCTTCAGCCCATGTGACAGTGATCATGTGGGAGCCTGACTCCGTTCCTGCCGTGGCCAAGTCCCCATCAGCAGCACTGGGGGAGTGCAGGGGGCTCAGGGTGGACAGGTCCCCCAGCTCCTGCCCTGGGGCTGGAGAGCAGTGAGGAGCAACTCTCTGGATCAGCCTGAGCGGTGCAGAGTTGAGCTGCTCTCCAGGCAGGATTCCTGGGAAGCAGTCAGTGAAGGTTTTATGGGAGGTTATATAATGATTGACCTGACAGGAACGGGTGTGATCGAGGCCCGAAGCCAGCTCACCTCCCAGCCTGGGTCAAGCTGTGGTGCTGATATCACTGGTTAGAAATTTATACTTTTCTTCAATCAGAAAGCCTTCAGCTTTGCACCCTGGTATGGAAATTGGTGTGGGCTGCAACTCAGTGCTTTGCCATGGGGCATCCCCACTCCCCAGGCCAGGCTGAGCTGTTGTACCAGCGCTTACGGGGTTTGCAGAGCCATTCTGGGTCTGCCTGCTGGTGTCAGGCAGTGCCACCACATCTCTGAACCTGAGGAGCCCAAAGTCCCCAGGGCTCTCTGGCATCCCTCTCTTTGATGCAGATGAACCCGCACCTAACTGCTTTTAAAATCCCCTGTTGCTATGACAACTCCCCAAGCTTGATGCACTCAGTGCTGTCTCTCCGCTCCCAGGTCTTGCATCCCCACCAGAAAAGCTGTGTGTGTACCTCAGTACGTACACGTGCTTCATTCCGGCTTCCAGAGGCGCTTCATAATCCCCTTGGAGCGTGAGCGGAATCTCTCCTGAGCTGGTGAAAGGTGTACTTGAAAGGTCTGATAAGGAGGTTAAGGAGAGGCCAGCAGCCGCTCACCCCGGTGCCAGCGATCCCACAGCTAAACTTAGCCCCTGAGTCATTAATGAGTCAGCAAGTCGGGGGCAGGAAACCTTCATTTCTCTTTTCGTCGTGTTTTTTAAACAGCAATGCACCCAAGGCAGGCTCCGGGTTGGAGTGATTTCAGTCCTAGGCATGTTACCCCTGGAGCATCCTTGAGCTCCTTCCTCTGGCACCTGCCGTGACAAGTGCCTGTCCACAGCCTAACAGCCTCCTTTCCTGTTGTTAGTGGCCCAAGACGTGGAAAGCTCTGCCTGGTCAGTGAGGTCTCTTGCTGGGAAAGTGCTTGTGAACAGGTAGAGCATCCTTGGAGCTGCTTAGAAACACGGCAATGAGTGAAAGTCCATCCAGATGCTCTTCTCCCAGCATGGTGCGTGAGTGTTGTAGCACTGCCAATAGCAGCAGAAGTGCTCTGGAAAAAACCCTGTGTGAGTGTTAAAATAACCAACATCGGGAGATCCAGACGTGTTGAACTTCCAGAGCTGCTTCACACGGTGCCCAAGACTCCTCCAGACCAGCCTGTCCCTGTGCTGTGCCTGCCACTGAACAGCCCTTCCCAGAGGAGGGGCTGGATCCGAGGTCCCTGGGGGCTGCAGTGGAGTGGGGTCAGCCAGAGCTCCATGCTGTGCCTGCTGGACATCCTAGGATGGAGCAGCCTGGCTAGGCAGCTTCTTCTAGTCCCTGAAAAGTAAATCCTGGGAGCAGGGTCCCCACTGTCAGCTGGCTGTATCCATTTGTGTGAGATCCCACTGAGTGTGTTTTGCATAATTTGTTTCCCAGAATGAAGTGTTTTACATGTGCAGCATTTAATCACCTTGCGAAAGGGAATGAAAAACCATCCCCGTGCCTGGAGCTGGGAAAAAACTGGAAAGGAATCTGCAGAAGGGACCACATGCTCTTCCCATCGTGTTAGCTGGGCCGGAGAGCCCAGAAAAGCTGGGGTGTGTGCTGGCACATGGCCTGGGGCTGGACAGGAGATGCACGGACATGGCAAAAAGCCCATGCTGGAAGTACCAGGCGTGGAGATGTCTGAGTGGAGCCAAGCCCCAGCATCCTGCCCAGAAGCTGGAGCTGCTCCCCAGCTCACTGTGCCTGCCCAGCACCTGACCCAGGAACTGCTCCTGGGCTCTGCACGGGACCTGGCCCTTCATCGAGGCAGAGGTACCTCTACTTTGCTTAAGGATTGCTGGTGAGACACCTTCTTCCCAGCACTTGGGGGTAAATCAGCAGCTTGTTGGACCACGAAGGGCGCAGTGAGCGATGGGTGCTCTGGGGGTGACAGTGGGTGCTGGGCTGAGGGTCTGCCCCTCTCACTGTCATTTTTGTTTTAATTCACGGTAGGTGAAGCATGAAAAATCAGAGTAATGGCCAAGGATACAGCATCCACTTGACTTCTCTTGCCCGTGGCGGGGGCGATTAATCTAGTTAAGGCATCGCAGTGGGGCGAAACCACAAGGTTACACAGCCCAGAGCCCGTGAGCTCCAGGAGTTGAGGATGATGCTGACCCAGGAGCTGCAAGGTGTGTTCCCCCTCCCTCTCCCTGCCTTGCCTTTGATCTGCTGCTGGTGGGGAATGTTGTTCCATGTTGGGAGCCGGTTCAGCCCAGGCTGGTGGAGCAGCAGGAGTCTCACCGTTCCTAATGAGCTGTTTGCTGCTGGCTGCCTGCACGGCGGTGGGTACTCCGTGCTGCCCAAAACCTGTGCTCAGAAACCAAGTGGCTTCACCCTGCTGCAGGCCTGTCACCTGCTCCCTCTTATCTGAAGGATCTCTCAGTGCTGCTTCTGCCTCATCCGTGGTGAAACAAGCAGCTGAGGTCTGATCCTGCTGGTGGGTGGGTAAGGTGAGGGTGGCTCAGACAGCTGCTGGTCTCTGCCCTGAGGTCGGTGCAGGCCAGTGGGCTACAGGAGGCTGCTGGCCATCCGTATGCCAAAGGGCATGGCTGTCACCTTCATGGAGAGGGTCTGAGCCTTGCACTGTGCTCTAGCACAGTCTGGAGGAGATCACCCTGCACTGAGCCACGTGCCCCTGGTTTGGCTGTGGGATGCTAAAGATAACAAGCAGGAAGGATGTTTATTACCGGTAGCTGCTGGTGCCTGTTCACTAAAGGCTGCTGAATAGGAAAGGGCACAAGGTCTTGGGAGCGTGACCTTCTGCCCCTCGGCTGCGTGTGGCTGGCAGGGCGTGGAGTAATGACATCTGGGGAGGGACGTGTCTGCAGTGCTGGGATCGAGCAGCCACAAAGGGCGGGATGTGGTGCGGAGGCACTGAGGGAATGGGCGTCTGCCTCTCCCCCGTTATTTATTGTGCCATAAAATCCAAGGCAACGCACATCCATAAGAGCCGGGAAGGGCTTCGCGTGTGTCAGCCCGGCGTGTGTGATGGAGCAGACGCTCTGCCGGGCCAGGGGGGGCTCTGTGAGCAGAGGCTGCTGTGATTGATGGGACAGCCTTCAGCTGCCTGTGCCTCCGCTTGGCTGTGACACGGACCTGCCTCCCTGGCTGTGCCAGCAGGGTCCTTTGGGCGGCG
Source organism: Sclerurus mexicanus (assembly GCA_013396755.1). Classification (NCBI taxonomy): domain Eukaryota; kingdom Metazoa; phylum Chordata; class Aves; order Passeriformes; family Furnariidae; genus Sclerurus; species Sclerurus mexicanus. Next base: position 144,484 of record VWZF01005400.1, read on the forward strand.
GAGTCCCACCTGTGAGGGTGCCTCATGCTCAGAGCTGCTCACCCGCGTGTGACAATGGCCAGGGTTATCCCCAAGTCCGGGTCGGACGCCCTGGGAAGCAGGGAGCACTGAGAGGACCCAAGGCTGCTGCTGGCTGACTTTCCCGGGAAACAAGACGTGCACCGTCGCGCTCTTTATGCATCTTTGTGTCCATCTGACAGCTCCTGAGCCCCTCGGATGGTCTGGGCCACGTGCGACAGCAGAGCCGTCGGCGATGCTGACGGGAGATGTGGCTGCGAAACGCGCAGCGGGGTGGGAGAGGGTGTTGGGGAGCATCTCTGTGGAGGGACGAAGCCAGCACGTGAACCCCTGGGACACGCAGAAGCGAATCCGACACGCGTGGCTTGCTCAGGGGTGAAGGCCTGGGCCGGCGGTGACAACTCGGACATCAAACTTGGGTCAGCCAGGAGACATAAATCCCAGTGTTTGGGATTAGTGCGGGTAATTTGTTTCAAAGACAGACAAATCCCGTTCTTGGAGGTGCCTGCTTGTCGGGGTAGATGTTCCTCATCTCCAGAGAGTTACTCCAGTTGAACAGATCCAGCCCTTTCATGGAACTCTGACTCTGGAATTGCTAATCATGAGGTTGGGGGATTTTTTTTTCCCTCACACTTGTTGGTGGTTGCTTCCTCCTCCTCCCTTTTGTGTTTATGCAACACCCCAGGCTTGGGAAGGACCATCTGCTGATTTGATTAATGGCCCTTTTCTGAAAAAGCAGCAGAGACAAATGTCCTCTTGAACGTGGCAAAGAGAAATGGAGAAGCAGGCTGGCTAATTTTCAGCCATTATTTTGGAACCCAAACTCCTTCCCATTATCAATTTAGCTATTATTTCAAAAACTAATTAATCTTCACTCAGGCAGCTCAACGAGACCTCTGTTTAGATAATTAACAGCCCATGGATTATGAAAATTCCTGCTTTGGGATCTTACGACAGTGCTCCCCTTTGAGAACACTCCCACCATCGTCCTGCTTACCAACTCCTTCCATCAATCCATCTTTTCTTTGACAATCAAGAGCAAATAATTAGCCATGATGGATTCTGCTTGCTTTCTCGCAGCTCAGTTCCACCTTTTTTTTAAGTCCTTAAATGTTCTTCAACCAGGCAATTTTTGAGGTGGCTTTGCAGCTTGGCTGGGCACGGGATGCCAAGGTGGGCTGGCAGCACCCACGGAGTGGTGCCGTGCTCAGTGAACAGGAATGCTGGCCACGGATGATGGCACGCTGCCCCCTGCACCCACCTGGGAATGCCACTGCTCCTCGGCAGTCCTCGCTCTTCTGTGGAGGGCAGAGGAACTGAGGAGAGTTGTGGAATGTCCTGAGTGGGAAGGGACCCACAGGGATCATCGAGTCCAACTCCTGGCTTTGAAATCATTGGCCTCTCTGAGTCCTTTTTCTCCCTGAGGTGGCTTTGAGCTTTTCCTCCTTTAATTTGGGGCCAACCCCTTCTCAGGCCACTGCCCTACTCCTGCAGGCTTTTGGGGTGAGGCTGTGCAGCTGGGATGTGCTGGACCACCCCATTGCCCCAGGGACTTGCCTCTATCTGCCCTGCAGCCCAAAGCTGGGCTGACACCCTTGCAAGCCAAGGCCTTCCCCCATTCTCCTGCCTTTTGGGGTCCCTTCGTGTAGCTAAAGTCCAAAATGGGTGGTTTCCAAGCCCTGTCCCACACAGAGACACGTGTGCCCTGGGTTTGTGCTGCAGTGAGGCTGTAAGTGGGTGATGCATCTCCCTCCGCCGCCTTCCCGCTCCAGCCAGGGTTTATCTCCTCCAATTAACCAAGTGCAGATAGCGGGTTTAATAAGGCCCTGCCTATGAAAGATTACTAACGATTTCATTTCCAACGTGCCATGAATCAGGAGGCAGCCTGCACGACGACGCTGGGAAAGGACAAGCTGGGCAGCTAATTACTGTCCCCACGTCCCCCCCACTGCCACCACTGCTGGCCGGGCCCCTAATTGCTCCCTGTCCTGATTGCGTTTTGCTGCTGGTGGTGCTTCATCCTTGCCTGGCTCTCGGAGGCTGCTGCTGCTCTCTCTGCCCCCCGCACCTCCGTCGAGTTTATTAATGAAAACCTTATCTGTGCGCGCAGATAATGCCAGAAATAATTAGTACTCAGTGAGGGCTGTCGGGCTCTACTCCTCTCCCACCCCTCTGCCCTCATCTCCTGCCTATTTGCAGTTTCCCAGGTGCTTGCTTACTGCTGGGGATGGGGGTTTTTTGGGGGGTTTAGACCTTTCTCGCCCTCTGTAGTTTTCGGTCTTCCTGAATGCATCTGCAGTCCCTGTTTAAAATTTTTAAGAGTGGGATCGGTGTCCGTGTCCTCCACCAAATGCACTCGGTTTCTTGAGCAAAAGCAGTCTCACAGGGGGTTGGAACTAGATCATACTTCAGATCCCTTTCAACCCCTTCCATGATTCTGTGAAAATCATCGGAGTTTTCCTTGCCCGGGGCACACCTGGTACACAAGGGGAGCTGTAGATGGGTTCATTTTCGAGAGATCTGACTGGACTGCAGGTCCCCCCTGGTCCCATCCCTGCGGGGAAACAAGGGACAGCCCCACCTCTGCATCAGGGACCCGTCTGGAGCTGCCTTTTTTTTTTTACTATGTTTATATTCGTCGTTTCTTGGCTCAAATCTTTCAGCCTGATAAAGGATGACAGCGCTTCTCGAGTGCCTGGGACGGCATAAATAATTCCGGTGCTGAGAGCGAGATTTACAGTGATATAAACGTCAGGAGTGAGCCCAGTTTGTATTAATGGCCTTATTAGTTATGTTGCTGTAAAATACTGATACTCCAGTTGTTAAGCAGCCATGGTTTCGCTCTGCAGCATTAATTCAATAAATTGGGGCTTTTTGATATAAATCTTGGCATCTGCTGAGCCCCATTAGAAAATTCTTCATGATATGTCGTAGGTCTTCAAATGGCTTTGGCTGAGGTAGACCTGGGAATTAAAAAAGCTGCTTGGTGTGCAAGTACGGGTCAAAGATGGCACATTTCCTGCCTGGGTTGCAGCTGCAGCATCTGCTGTGGGTTGGGGTTGTGGGACAGGGTGGGTGTCACACAAGCACCCGGTCTCAGAGGCTGCCTGGCCCGTGGAGGTCTCCTGATCATGCAGTAAATGGGGTGGGGTTGGGGTTTCCAGCCTTCAGCTATGAAAGGTCTGGATGTCTCCCCGTGAGACTTGGCTCCGTCGCCAACCTCTGGCACTGAGAGCAGCTCCTTGGAGCAGAGGGGAAGGGAGACAAGGCTGGGCTTGGGAGGGTAATGCTGTCTGGAGGGAGGAGAAGCCCAGAACGCTGCTCTCATCCCTCTCTGTGCCCTCCCCTGCCGTGTCCCTGTCACCGCCTCTGCTTTGCTGCTGTCACCTCCTTCATGAATCCAGAGGTGAGCTGACAGCCGGGACATCTCTCCTTGTCTGAGCCACAGCCCCGAGGTGCCCATCCTTCCCTGCTCCTGGCAGAGCCTCCTTCCAAGGCTCTTTTGCAACTCTGCAAACTTTCCAGCAGCGAGCAGCGGGGAGGNAAATCATTGGCCTCTCTGAGTCCTTTTTCTCCCTGAGGTGGCTTTGAGCTTTTCCTCCTTTAATTTGGGGCCAACCCCTTCTCAGGCCACTGCCCTACTCCTGCAGGCTTTTGGGGTGAGGCTGTGCAGCTGGGATGTGCTGGACCACCCCATTGCCCCAGGGACTTGCCTCTATCTGCCCTGCAGCCCAAAGCTGGGCTGACACCCTTGCAAGCCAAGGCCTTCCCCCATTCTCCTGCCTTTTGGGGTCCCTTCGTGTAGCTAAAGTCCAAAATGGGTGGTTTCCAAGCCCTGTCCCACACAGAGACACGTGTGCCCTGGGTTTGTGCTGCAGTGAGGCTGTAAGTGGGTGATGCATCTCCCTCCGCCGCCTTCCCGCGCCAGCCAGGGTTTATCTCCTCCAATTAACCAAGTGCAGATAGCGGGTTTAATAAGGCCCTGCCTATGAAAGATTACTAACGATTTCATTTCCAACGTGCCATGAATCAGGAGGCAGCCTGCACGACGACGCTGGGAAAGGACAAGCTGGGCAGCTAATTACTGTCCCCACGTCCCCCCCACTGCCACCACTGCTGGCCGGGCCCCTAATTGCTCCCTGTCCTGATTGCGTTTTGCTGCTGGTGGTGCTTCATCCTTGCCTGGCTCTCGGAGGCTGCTGCTGCTCTCTCTGCCCCCCGCACCTCCGTCGAGTTTATTAATGAAAACCTTATCTGTGCGCGCAGATAATGCCAGAAATAATTAGTACTCAGTGAGGGCTGTCGGGCTCTACTCCTCTCCCACCCCTCTGCCCTCATCTCCTGCCTATTTGCAGTTTCCCAGGTGCTTGCTTACTGCTGGGGATGGGGGTTTTTTGGGGGGTTTAGACCTTTCTCGCCCTCTGTAGTTTTCGGTCTTCCTGAATGCATCTGCAGTCCCTGTTTAAAATTTTTAAGAGTGGGATCGGTGTCCGTGTCCTCCACCAAATGCACTCGGTTTCTTGAGCAAAAGCAGTCTCACAGGGGGTTGGAACTAGATCATACTTCAGATCCCTTTCAACCCCTTCCATGATTCTGTGAAAATCATCGGAGTTTTCCTTGCCCGGGGCACACCTGGTACACAAGGGGAGCTGTAGATGGGTTCATTTTCGAGAGATCTGACTGGACTGCAGGTCCCCCCTGGTCCCATCCCTGCGGGGAAACAAGGGACAGCCCCACCTCTGCATCAGGGACCCGTCTGGAGCTGCCTTTTTTTTTTTACTATGTTTATATTCGTCGTTTCTTGGCTCAAATCTTTCAGCCTGATAAAGGATGACAGCGCTTCTCGAGTGCCTGGGACGGCATAAATAATTCCGGTGCTGAGAGCGAGATTTACAGTGATATAAACGTCAGGAGTGAGCCCAGTTTGTATTAATGGCCTTATTAGTTATGTTGCTGTAAAATACTGATACTCCAGTTGTTAAGCAGCCATGGTTTCGCTCTGCAGCATTAATTCAATAAATTGGGGCTTTTTGATATAAATCTTGGCATCTGCTGAGCCCCATTAGAAAATTCTTCATGATATGTCGTAGGTCTTCAAATGGCTTTGGCTGAGGTAGACCTGGGAATTAAAAAAGCTGCTTGGTGTGCAAGTACGGGTCAAAGATGGCACATTTCCTGCCTGGGTTGCAGCTGCAGCATCTGCTGTGGGTTGGGGTTGTGGGACAGGGTGGGTGTCACACAAGCACCCGGTCTCAGAGGCAGCCTGGCCCGTGGAGGTCTCCTGATCATGCAGTAAATGGGGTGGGGTTGGGGTTTCCAGCCTTCAGCTATGAAAGGTCTGGATGTCTCCCCGTGAGACTTGGCTCCGTCGCCAACCTCTGGCACTGAGAGCAGCTCCTTGGAGCAGAGGGGAAGGGAGACAAGGCTGGGCTTGGGAGGGTGATGCTGTCTGGAGAGAGGAGAAGCCCAGAACGCTGCTCTCATCCCTCTCTGTGCCCTCCCCTGCCGTGTCCCTGTCACCGCCTCTGCTTTGCTGCTGTCACCTCCTTCATGAATCCANCATTATATGAAATAAATGTTCTGGTGCAGCCAGCTTGCTCCTGTGCATTATTTATTTTTTTTCTTCCTAGAATTTAGAGGCGCTTGGTAAAAGGGGAGTTGGCTGGAAAGCAATGGCACCCCGGGGATGCCAGCCCCCAGGTGGGAGTCCAGAGCAGGAAAAGCAACATTCCAAGCAGGAAAGGCTGTGTCCGAGGTCCCTGAGCTCAGTGCCCAGCCAGGACATGTAAAATCGGGAGGAGGGAATAACAGGGAACCTCCGGAGTCCCTTCTCCTCTTGCCACTGCTTACATATGAGGATGTCCCAGGTCTGACCCAGTGTCCCTGTATTTAATGTCCATCCTCAGGCTGTGAAGGACCTGCCTGACCACCAGTTCTGTCCCACCATAACCCATCTTCCATGGGGTCACCACCCCTTGCCTTAGTGGGCGCTTGGGTTGAGCAACAAGGACCAGAGCTCTGCTTCTGCCCTGCCTGAGGTTAGCACAGCTAAAGCAAACAGACCCTGTGCCCCAGGCGAGCCTGCTTTGAAACGTTCCTCTGGTGAGGATTAACTCCTGACACCGCTATTTGTCACAACAGAGCAAGAGGCTGCGCTTTCCCGGGATGTGCTGGTTTAACCAGGAACATGAAGCCTTCTCCTTCCTCAGATCGCTGACTGACCATGTTGTGGTTCTTATGCCTTGATAAGACTTATCCTGGATTATTATTTAGCCACTAATTAATCTTGAGAGTGATGTAAAGGCTTTGAACTGCTGTTTGAAGATTTGAGTGGATGATTTTTGCTCTTGTCAGGGAAGGAGGGATTTGGAGATGAGATCCCGGCTCTGAATGACATTAAGTTGCTCTCTCTTGGCAGGTGGGAATGGCTCCTGACTTCCTCTTCTGCTAGGCCCTGCAGGGTCCCTGCAAGACAAATCCCCTTGGAAATCAGGAGCACAATGGTGCTTGGGAGGGATGCCAGACACTGCCCGGTGCTGGAATACTCCCTGGAGAGCGTCACCAACAGGAACCTCCCTGTGGATCTGTGAGGTTTGGAGTTACCAACCCAGCCCTCCTCTTCTCCCACAAGCATTTTCCCTAATATATCTTGGTGCTTTTGGACTCATCACAGGGCTGAGTGACAGCTCAGCTGTCACTGAGGATGGTCCGGCAGAGCCATCAGAGGTCCTGATCACTGCTGCTTCCCCAGAGGGGATATTTTTCAGATGCTGCTCCCTGAAAACACCAGCTGAAAACTGGGAAGAAACTGTGTCCCCCTTGGGGTTGAAGCGTGCAGAAGATGCTCCTTCTCCGTGCCAGCCTCTTGTTCCTGCCCATGGAACGAGTTATGATCAGCCCTTGTGAACCTGCATCTTTTTAAAACACATTTTTCCCTTCTCCGTGCTCGTCAGGATCAAGGGCAGCTCCGTGGTGGGTTGATCTGCTGCTGCATCGATTTGGCAAAGGCTGGGGGTGAAAGCCCTGCAGCCTCCAGATGAGGCTGTAGAGCGTTTCAGGATTGAATTTTCCCAAATTCTGTCCATCACAAAGAGAACAAACACCCCCCAACTGTGGAGCAGCTTGGAGCTGGAGGCGGCTGACTTGGGGGTCAGCATCGATCCCTGCCTGCTGGGCGAGACCCGACTGAAAGCCCAGCAGTGTCGGGAGGCAGCTCCGATCCCTCCTGGCTCCCGAGTGCTGGGCTGGGAAGAAGCACCAGCCTGTTTAGGAAGCGATCGTTTGACATCTGCTGTCACACTCCTGACACCCATCACTGCCGGGGACGACCCCAGCGGAAAGCCTGGTGGACCTCAGCCTCTTTCAGTCTTAATCTGACCTGCTTTTCTGATGTCGTGCAAACATCATCCACCACTGCCGGGGGGGCGTAGGGAGGGGAGGGGAGGTTAAACTCCTCCCTCCCCCCCCCACCACCGCTTTATCTCTCCAGAAGCTGCGCTCGAGTACGATTCACTTGGTTATTAATTTCTTTTACACAGAGGCCTTTAAAGTGCTTGAGAACAGGGGCTGGTGCCACGGAGACGCTGCACAGCCCGGCAGCCGTAGTGCTTCGGTGCAGTTTAAACAGCCAGCCCATTGAAGGGCGAGAGGCTGAGAGCTGAGAGCCTGCCAGAGCCCAGCGGTGTCTGCTCGAACAGACCCCGTGGAGATGATTTTGGAGAGCAGGGCTTCTCCCTCAGCGGCTGCCAGGGTTGGATTGGGGATGGCATTGCACTGCCTTTGCACCCCCGTGGAGCTTCGAGGATTTGGTGCACGCCAGGGGATGGTCCAGCTCGCTGGCATAGGCAGATCGGGGCTGGGTGGCCGTGGCCCATGAGTGCCCTTTCACCAGGCTCTTGGTAAGCCCAGGTGCCTCAATGCCAACCAGAGGAGCGTCTGCACTGCTGTGCTGGCCCTTCCCTGGCCGCATGGATCCTTCATGCCTGCAATCCCCAGGGAAACTACCCCCACAGGGCTGCGTTCCCAGCTCAAGAAACGCTGGCAGAGGGGCCAGCAGCCTGAGGAACCCTGGGAGGGTGCTGAGGTGCCCCAAGGCACCACTGGCACCCCCCAGTTCATCCTGCCATGACACGTGCTGGCTCTGGGGAATGGATGCGCTGGGACCCTTTGTGTGGGTCTTACTTGCTTTTACTCTGGTGGAAAAATGATATCCCAAAATGTAATAAATGAGAGGTTTAATCAAACCCAGCCAGCCAGCACTGATGGAATCTTAGCGGCAGAGGAAAATACTGCATTTTTGTTTATTTATCTCCCCCCGTGCTCCTGTGGAGATATCCTGACTCTCTGGGGGCTCCTCATGCTCGGTGGCACTACAGGGCACAGGCTGCACATGGGGCCACCACGGTGGGGCTGGTGCTAGTCCACCTGCTCCCAGCCCTTCTCCATGGCCAGGCATCCCAGTGGCAGCAGTGGCACTGACCTCCTGCCCTGCTGCTCAGCCTCTTTCTTTTCAGGAAGAGGGTCTCACTTGGTACCCCCAGCACAAGCACTGGGTTCAGGCCCTTTATCCCAGGTTTCCTATCACCTTCTCTGCCTGAATCTTAGGCATCACGTGGTGGGGAGGTGAGCATCTCCCAAGCCAGGAACAGCCCTGGCAAGGGTAGGAGTGGGGATAAAACCACGAGGCTCTGAATTAGGGACAAAGCAGTCCGATATCCAGCCAGTTGATGTGGCTGGGAATGAGGGGAGACTCCACATTTTCCCTGTGGATTGGGGCCCTGGAAACACACTGAACCCCAGCACAGGACCAGCTGCTCCTGGAGACGCAGCTCCGCTGCCTCCTTTTCTCCAGATGGCTTTTCTCAATGAAGCCTCTCCCAGAAATAGCTGCGTACCCCGAGCAGCCGGCTCTGCAAATAGCTCCTCTCTCGGAACAGAGGAGGCAGCGCAGTCAGAGCATCGTCCCCTGTGTCCTTTCCGTGCTCCTGAGCGCCTCGGTGCTGACTCCAGTGGGCAGAAACCCTCTGTTTGCCCTGGGGACACCTCTGCCACCCGGGAAATGGGGATGTGCTGGGATCCTTTGCATCCAGGTATCCCCAGCTTCGCTGAAGAGGGGCTGGCTGGCTGCTCCCTCGGCCCTGCGCATCCCACATCCCCACAGGGAAGGATGTCTGGTGGCTTCTGGGGCAGGGCAGGTGGCCCAGGGGACACAGTACATGGCCCTTCTTATATGTTTATTGTGCCAACGTAAAACAGGGCAATCCAATTTTTTCTGTAGGTTTAACTGATTTATTAATAGTCTATAATGTCAGTAAAAGCTCACCCATAAATCTGGTCTTAAGAATTTATGGGGCAAATATTCCAACACCGTATTAAAGACACAATTCATAAATGCCTCTAAGTACCAGCTCGGTGGCAGCAGGAGATGGTTATCCCAGAGGAGGGAGAGGTGACAGCGGTTTCCAATGGCTTCCACGTGGAGATTCCAAAATCTTCGTGAAGCAAATCATTTCAGGCACTGCCTCCTCCAGCCAGGAGGTACCTGTGGCCTCTGTGTGGGCATCGAGCCCAGGGTGGGTGTCATTACCATGCAGATGCCAACACCGCAGTCCCATTCCTGTGGGCTTCCAGCCCTGACTCCCCCCAGGGACCCACAGCCTGCCATCACCTCGTGCCCAGCGCAGGGTGATGGTATTTACTGCTGAAGTGTGCTGAGTGTAATTGCTAATCAGACACAGGCAATCAATCCACGCTCCCGCCAGGGAGGGGCTGCTTCCCTGCTGAAGGTGACTCCTGCGGGACTTCAGATTTAAAAATAAAGGCGATAGTCATCAGGAGTTCATTAAGTTGGCATCAGGCTCATTTGCACTTGGTGGAGGGATGAGACGGGGTGTCTCTGCTGCCTCCCCTTCCCTCGTTCCGTGGTGTCCGCAGGAGATGCTTCCAGTGGGATGAGGCTCCTGGGAGCCCTCCCTGATTTACTCCTCCTGCCCCGGTGCTGCTGCAGTCATGAGTCAACAGTGCGGTATATTTAAATGCAAACCACCATTATCCGTCATTAAGAGCTCTGTCATCGCCCAGACTGCGCGGGGAGAGTCACCGTGCCGTTCAGCTCCAGGTGACACACGGCTTCCCCGGCCCCGCTGCAGCCACCGGGATACGTGCCGGGTGCCCGTGCTGGGCAAGGGCTCTGCCATGTGAGGTGGCATCTGATTTTCTCTTGGTGGTGGCCTCAGAGCAGGGATGGAGAACCAGGCCTGGGAGGCAGGGACATGCCATGGGGTGGGAGGGATGCAGGGACAGGCACAGCACGTGCCAGGGATGCTCGAAGATGGGCTGAGCTCCCGGAGCAGGTGAGCACTGCAGGGGCTTTGCAGACTGACAACCCTTTGTCCCCAAAGGTGGACAATCCCAGCAGAGCCCAGGTGCTGTTTCTGACGAGGTTTCCCCTCCTTGAGACCAGACACAGACAGGAGAGCGATGCCTGGGATGGGGCCACGGTCTCACAGCTGCCCCATGTCCTCCATCACCTGCCATGGACATGGGGTGGCTGCAAAATCACCCCACACCATCTCTCCCTGCTCCACACCTTGGTCCTGGAGGGTCCACGTTTCCTCTCCATGAGCCCACCAGGATGTGCTCCTCATGAAACCTCAGCAAGAGCAGAGCTGGTGTTTCCTGTAGCTCTTAGCGATTCCCTGTCCGCAGGATTTGGAGACACTATTTCCCTCTCAGAGCAGGGAAGCAAGCAAGGTAGAGCAGTTTTTTTCGGTAGTGGTGTTGATTCACAGATCGTAATTTAATTAAAAGAGAGAGACGAGATCAAAAGGGGACGGTATTAAAAAATAAATCAGGTGGAGGGAGCGGAGTCCCTTGCTTTAATTACAGCGTGGATTTGTAACAGCGAGAGACTCCATCAATCACAAAGGAGACAAAAGGTGTCAAGCGGAGAGGCACGTTCCTGGGTTAATTACTGCTAACGGGGAGGAGATGATCGGGCTGGGTGTCAGAGAGCAGGTGCATCCCGGCTGCACCACACCCCTCTGATGATGTTCATAGTGATGCTGGAAGAGCCTGCTGGGTGCAGCCCGGGATCCTCGGGATGCTGGGAAGCGATGCTGGGGTGGGTGAGCTACGGGGTGTGGGGGCACACGGCTGGGTCCGGGCACGGCCCTGGGCTGCGGCAGCCTCGGTAATCCTGGTTTGGGGGACCGGGGTCGGGCTGGCAGCAGCCCGATTTGCGGAATAATTAATTCTCCTTTGATCATCTGCTGTGTAAATCAGTGGCCAGGAGTTAATCATGCATATGAGATGAATCCTTCTCCTGCCTTAATGAGCGCTGATTCGTGACCGGCATCTGTTTGCTCCTGACACTTTCATCTTCTTGACAGTCCGAACAATTAATTGTTCCCAATAAAAAAAATAAAAATGTATCTGAGAGCAAGCAGCCTTCGCTCTGCGCTCCTGTTCACAGCGCTGTCCCCCTAATCTCTGGGTTTTTTTAGTCCCGGGCAAGGATTTATCTTTGGGAGGCACCCTGTGAGCCCGGGCAGGAGTGAAGCTCCGCGCTGTCCCAACGAGGGTGGTGCTGGCGGCAGGACCTGCTCCTCCCCAGCCGGCTTTGAGGCCGGGCTTTGCACAGGTGACAGCAGGCAACGAGCCCGTTTGAATACAGCAGTGCGTTCCGCCTCCATCTACCTGGAACAAACCGCAATTAATCCACCCGTTGCGCCGCCAGCGCGGTGTTGTAATTGGATTAATTAGAGTGGAGCTGGCTGCCACGCTGGGGAGGTCTGGCCCTGGCTGCAGCCTCCTCCAGAGGCAGGATCCGTGCCATCTGTGCCCGCCGGGTGCTGGACCAGCAGCACCAGGGGATGCCGGGGCATCGCTCACCCTCCCGCGGGCGGTGGAGCTCGATGATGGCTCATGGAAACGACCCGCTAATTGGGGTTGATGAGGCGTGGCTTGATTAACGGCGGCTTGTAAGAGGCAGCGGGAGTAGAGGGGTCCGTGAGTCAGCTGAGAGGACCCCGAGGAGAAGCCGAGTGGGTGTTCTGGCAGGTGGGGGACGGGATGGCCTTCCCCATCACCCTTGGCTGTCTGAGGGGCTCTGGACTGTGTGTGCCAGCCCTCAATTGTCTGCCCCACACCTTGGGGAGAAGCACAGAGGGAGGGCAGGGTGGGCTGGGAGTCCTGCGGGAAGGCTGAGCCCACCACACTGCCCCACTGCTGCTGCAGTCTCTGCAGAGTGTCCGGAAGATCCCATGTTCCTGCTGCCCCAGGGGGCTGCTCTGGGCTCCTCTCCAGCTCACACAGGTGCCAGTGTGGTCGCTCAGCTGGATAGACAGACAGACACACATCCTCCCTAGACTTCACCAGAGCCCAGTGAGCTGAAGGAGCTGTGCCCACCCGTGGATTTGTGCTCCGGGGTCAGATGCCTCCCATCCACCTGGAGTCTGTGCCATAAACTCAGCTCCCTGGCTGCCTTTGGGAAGCACCCATTAAATGTGTATGTACGTGTGTATATATACATATATATGTATAGGTATTAGAAAAAGCTTTTTTGGGACTCTGTGCAAAGCCTGTGCCCATCTGCCTGGAGGACGGGTGGAAGGCAGGTGGGGCCGTGCAGGGACAGTGTGCCCCCAGGCACAAGGAGCATCCCCAAAGGCTGTGAGAGGATGTCAGCCCTGCTCTCCCTGAGCTAAACTGGGTCTAACCTGGCTCAGCTGGAAGCGAGTGGCCGCAGGGGATTTACTGCAATTGCCTAAATCAACTGCAAAAGCCCTTGGGAAAGCTGGAGGTTCCCTGCGCCGGGGGCTGCAGGAGCAGCTGAGCTGGCTGCTGGTGCTTCTGAATCCCTCTAAGCTATCGTGGCTGGAACAAGGCTGTCCTCGGCTATCAGGTCAGTGACAACCAACTCCAGAGTCCTGAGAGCAGGCTCTGCACACTAAACCGTGTGGGACCCAGGGCTGTGGGACTCCGTGGCTGCCGAAGGGAGCTGGGACTCAGCCACGCAGCTCAGGATGCCACAGAGGTGATGCCCGTGGGCACAACCCAGCCTTTAGGTACTCGGTCCCTCCTTTACCCAAAGGGAAGAACAAAATCCCACCGGCTCCTTGATTATCACAGACCCTTAGAGGTTTTTCTGAGATTAATCAGCTTCCCCAGGAGGCAGCTAAGATGACATGTAGGGTGCAGCCTCTAATTAGCCAGGTAATTGGGGGCTGGACAGGTGTCCCAGGGAGGACATCACAGTTCCTGTGAGACGAAGTTGGGGTCCCTGGACAAGTGGGAAGGGTTTGCCCCAGCCCTGACCTCATCCAAGCCACAGAGAACAGGGAAGAGGATCTCTCTGAAAGCCGGGCACAACTAGATGTCCCCAACCTCTCTGGAGGCCGTGGGAGGTGTGGGACCCTCATGTCACCCCGGCCGGCAAATCCCTCTGTCCTCAGGGATCTGCCACGACCTTTAGGTGAGCTCCGGGAGCCGGCGGCTCTTGATCCGGCTTGCAAACGAGCTCGAACGGTGACAGCAAGGTCAGGGAGGTTTGGGGCCCCTGGACACGTCCCTTGTCACATCAGTTCCCGTGGTGTAATTGGCTGTAATTTAGCCCGGTTTAATTGTGCTTGAATTAGCCACAAACGACACAAAGCCGCAGCTCGAAAATATGGAAAACTGCAGCACTGTACAACATTTTCACATTTCATTAGCGCGTCTTAATGGGAAGTGCCTGCTCCCCAAACTCTCCGCTTGCTCTCCAGAGCAGTTCAGGTTTACACTTTGGCAGTTGTGCTGCCCATTAACGCTGCAGAACGTTCCCCGTGCTTTGCAGGAGCAGCACTGCTCCGTGGGGATGGGAAGCCGAAAATCTGGGGGACCGGGTGCTCCCTTGAGGCACCTCTAAGTGGGTGGTGGGAGGGAGCTCTGAAGAAAGCATCTTGCATCCCAGGTGGGAGCATCCCGCACCCCGGGAGGAGCACGGGAGCCGCTTTCTTGGGATGGTGCCGCCTGTCCCCCCGGCTTTATCGCAGCTCCAGCTTTCTCCCAAGCAGGGTAATGCCTCCCATCCAAAGCAGGAAGCTTTTTCAGCGGAAGCAGCGTTTTAGCAGAAGCCTATTTAAGCAGAAGCTTAGGCTGACGCCCTCAAGTGCTTTATTTTAAAGCATTTTTGTTCCTCTCCATTATCAGTAATAGTCTATAAAAGCCAGAACGTGGCACTTTGCTCCCTCCTGCTCCATCCCCCCACGGTGTGGGCAGCCCTGCAGGGAAAGGGTGAAGGAGGCAGAACTGGGCTCCTCTGTCCATGGAATAACCCAGAGGGGGGAAAAAAAAACCTCAGGGAGAGGTGATTCATGGGGTCAAACTGTCCCAACAATGTTCGTCAGGCAGGTTTGGTTAAATAGCTTTGGATTTCTGGCCAGACCTGTGTTTCTTGGGCAGCATCTTCTCCAGCCCCAGAGAGCTTTGGATCAGGGGCTCACAGTGTGAAAAGAGGTTTGGAGTCTGAGCCCAAAGTGAAAGGGTGGGGATTGTACCTTGTCTGTCTCCCACCTCATCCCGATCTCGCCTTGCCTGGGAAGAGGGGCTTTTGCAACCGGGGTGGCCAGGGAAGGGTGGCGGGTGTTGAGCCTGCTGCTCAGTGAATTTGGGGCAATCAAACCTTCTCCTGCCCTTGACTTGGCTCACGGGTGCAGGGAGGTGCTGGAGGAGCGGAGGAGCTGGCCGTGCCGGGCTGGCACCAGCACCTGGCGTGAGCCAGGAATGGAAACATCCCAGTGCCAGTTTGGAGGAGGACATGCATGCCAGGTGTGACCTGTCCCACCCTCGCCAAGCCGGAGGCAGAAGCCCAATGCCTTCCTGCTCTGCAGCCCAAACCTGTGCTGAGCATCCCCAAACCCCCTTCTCCAGCCAGACCCGAGCTGCAGGCTGGGATCCAACCGAGCCGCCTCCGCTTTATCAGCCAGGAATTACCCCGAAAAGGCAACCGTACTGTTTGTGTGACTGGAGCAGGCAGTGAGAGGAGGGCAGCCCTGCCTTTCACCCTCCTCACCTCCTGGGCACATCCTCGGAGTGCTGGGCCCCTCTGCCTGTGCTCAGGGGCTGCCCGTGCCCCCGCAGCCCAGCGAGGGGCTTTGCTCCCTTTGTTCCTGCTCTGGCAAGTCAGGCCCTGCCTCTCCTGCCCGGACACGTGTGGCCACAAGCTCTGTCCCCCTCTGTCCCCCTCCACCAGCTGTGTCTGACCTTTTGGCAGGGGCACTCGGAGAGCAGTGGAGGCTGTGCAGCTTTGCCACATGGTCCCCGGGGGCCGGCTCGCCGCCACGGCCGCCGCTGCTCAGAGGGGAAAATCATATTTGCAGCTCCATCCCTCCATCCCCCTTCCCAGTCTGGAGCTTTTTCAGAGCCTAAGGAGAGGAAAGGCCGTGGTCTGGCTTCCCTGCCTCCCTCTCCTCCTGCCCTGTCATTCCGCCCTTCCCAGCAGCTGCAAATGGCTTTGCCTGTGAACGCTCACACTGGTCTGTCCCTGCGCCTTTTCATCTTGCAGTGCCTAAATATTGGAGCTGGACAGCTTTGGTCGGTGAGCAGGGAGGGAAAAGGGCTTTTGTTGGAGCAGACGAGCTGCAGAGGCCCCTCCTGCCCACAGAATGGCTGGCTGCTTCTGCTGGGACTGGCACAGAAGCCAGGGAGGGAGACGCCTGGCACTGGGGAAGGGGACAAAGGGGCTTGGCAGGTCTTTGGTGCCCATTCGGAGGCGATGGAGAGGCAGCCAGTGTCCATGTGAAGATCAAGGAGAGGCACGCTGGGGCCACTGTGGGGCATCCTGGGGGTGACGCCCTGCATTGGCCCTGCGCCCCTCGTGGTTTTCCACACCCAAACCCTGCAGGTTTCCCTCCTCCCTCCACCAGGGCTGCACGGGAATGGTGGAGCCAGTGCTGGTGGGGGGGAATGGAGACACCCCTCATCCTTCACCAGCTCAGACAAGGGGGGAACAGCTACATCCCCCCAGTATCAGCCCCTGCAGCCCCCTTGCACCACATCCAGCATCCTGAAGCCTTCGAGCTGGGCACTGATGGATGGTCCTTGTCAGCAGTGGATGCACCCAAGTGCCCACAGCCTCGGTGCTCTTCAAGGAAGGCTGCAGCTCCTCTTCCCAGCCTCTCCCTTATTTATTGCCTGTAGAGACACGGGGTAGGGAGACGGAGAGAAGGGACAGGGTGGTCACTGCCACCATCCTGTGCTCCAGGGGCCAGCATGGCCTTGCAGCTTCTTCCTCTTCCTCCTCCTCCTCCTCCTGCCTGGCCAAAGCAGGCAGTGTGTTGCAGCAGGCAGCGGAGGGCCCCCTTCCTGCCAGGCAGCGCTGGCTGAGTCAAGGGAATAATTGGTAGGTGCTTCTGGAGTGCCATGAGCAGAGGGCACTCGCAGTCTTTGTTTATTGACTCTTGACGATAATGAATACTTCCCGAGATAATCATTGATTTTCTGCATTTGCAGTGAACCTGTTTGGCTGGGGAATGGGAAGAGCAGTAACGGCACGTGGAGGTGGGAATGGGGTGGGTTGAATGAGAAGGGGAATGAGAAGGCTCTGGCTCTTCTCGCTGGGTACAAGCCAAAGAAGGGGAAAAAAAAATAAAATCAACATTTATAGAAAAATATTTGTGCAGCTCCAGGACAAGCCCAGCTTTCTTCTCTCTACTAGGGGGAACAGATTAAAATTTAATCCTAGTTAAACACATTTTCTCCTTTCCCTCTCCTCGGGTACCTCCTGTGCACTTACAGCCTCATCCTGCTGATCCCTTCTTCCCTTGGGCCTGAGCTCATCCTCCCCAACAGCAGCCAAACACCCACAGTGGGTGTTCACCAGAGCAGGGACCCCTCTCTTCTCTTTGTACCCTCAAAATCAAAACCTGGGCATGGGAGGGAATGGGGCGATGGAGCCCTTTAAATGTGGCAGAGGATAAAGCAGGAGGAGGCATAGCTGGTCAGTGGGGCTGGGCACTGGCAGCCTCGGGGAGAGCCTGGTTTGCAGACCCCCATGCAGGATGGGGAAGCCAGGGCTCAGCCCTTTGTGTCACTAAAAGAAAGCTCAAATAATGCCAAAAGAGCTCTCTAAGGAAGAGAGGTTTTATATTATTTATATTTTCTTTCATACTTTTATTTATCCATTTTGCTTTGGAGAAAATTGTGCGGTTATCTTCCAAGTCCCAGTTTCCCCGTTGCCGTCCCAGAACTCACCCTCTCTGCTACAGTTTGTTGCAGACGTTTGAGTGCAAATGTTTGAACCTGGCAGAGACCCACGTTACTGCTGGGGCTGTAAATAACCCAGGGTGGCATTTATGGCAATCTCAGAGGGTGAGAAGCCAGTGGCTGTGTGCTGCTGGCAAACAGTGGTCCCACAGGGTGGGCAGCACTTGCAAGGGCTCTGAGGATGCTGTAGCTGTAACCACCCCCATGGCAGCAGCCCCACAGGTCCCTGCAGGACCACTGGCAATGCCGTGGGTTAACAGACACACTAGAAACATACAGAATCATTTCTGCTTATGATATAGTGCTTTTTCTGGGTATCTTGTAATGGTTTCTCAGGCCATTTATTTATGAGACAATTTATTACAGTGCAGTTATTCTATGGCAGCGAAGTCTATTCCTGGGAGCCTCAGTTAACCGAGCCAATTGCTTAATTGGCTCACTGATCTCTCCACAAGGTACGCCAGGAGAGAGGGCTCTTGTAAGGATTGGAGCCTCCGTCCTGCCCACACACCACCCGTGCTGCTAATTTAATAGTGCAAACATTTATTATTCCTTTTATTTGGGAGTTAATGTTCGGGCGATTAGAGCCGTTCTGGGATCGCTGGTGGAAGGGGCTGAAATGCCCTCGAGTGCCATGAGGACCCTGGTTGTGGCTGGGAGTGATTGGACTCATCCTGCAAAGCCCAGGGGATGCTGATGCCCTGCAGGGGATGTGGTTAATGGGCCACAAGGGGAAGGTTCGGGATGAAGGTGCCAGTGAGGCTCCTGCCTGACCCCCACCCCACAAGTGGGTTGTTCACCAGCAAATCAGAGCCAGACCAGGCCATGTGTGTACTTACACCTGATCTCTCTCTGGTGAGTTTAATGTGATCTGAAGGGAAGCAGGTTCCTAATGAACAGCCTGTGTGCTGCAGGAATGACTGGAAAGGTCGGGGGAAAACCAAGCTTGGATTTGCTCGGGTGGGGAATCTCTGTCGCTGCCCAGCTACAGAAGAGCGATGGGCCAGTGGTGGCTGTCCTGGGGCTGCTGGGTGCCTGCTGTGTCTCCCAGGGGTGCTGTCTGTGCCCTCCCCAGCCGTGCTTTCACAACGAGGCTGCTCTAGACCTCTCAAGCCCTTTCCCCTGCTCTCTGCTCTCTTTCTTGGCCGTGACAGTCCCCAGAGGGTCCCCACTCCGATATCTCCCACCCATGGCACGTACAACACGCCCTGGGCCAGAGCAGAGCTGTAGCTCCCAACTGGCCTTTCCCAGCCACTGCCCTTGGGCACTTTCCCGGGGGGAGCAGTCTCCCAGTGAGCATCTCTCCGCTCTGCACGAATGTCATCCTTCCCCATCAGGTTTTTAGGCAATGTCTGGCAGAGCTGACAGCGTTTCTATAAACCCAGCTGGATCCGTGCCTGCTCCCACTGCCGCCGCTTCCCCAGGATGTGTCTCCGGCCGTCTGTGGCCTCGCGGCCCAAATCCTGCCGGTGTTGTCCGGCGTGTGCCGCTGAAGCTGTGGCTTTGCAGCTCTGGTGGGCATGGGGACACAGCTCGGGGCTGTCTCGCCCCGGGTACCAGTGGAGCAGGAGGCAAGACGGGGCAGGGAAGGAGGAGTTCGCAGACAATGCTGCCGGCGCGAGCCTTCTGCTAATTTTGTATTTATCGCAAAGAAGCGATTAAGTTTCCCCGCGAATTCCCTTCTTCTCCGGCTCCCACCGCCTATTGTTCCCGGCTCCATTATCCCCCCGCCGCTTACATAAACGTATCATGCGGGTTTCTGAGGCACAATAGGGAGAGTCTCATTCATCCAAGGTCACCAGCTTTTACTTGCGCTTCAAAGCGTCTGGTAGAAGCAGCATCTCCTCCTGAAGACGTTTTTATTGTACTTGGAGAAGGGGCTGAGGGAAATCGCGGCGCCGCGACCTGCGCCGCCCCAGCCCTTCTTCCCTTCCCGTGCGCTCGGTCCCGGCAGGTCAAATCCTGCCCAGGAGGGTGAGGGATTGTTTGCCGTGCCGGCTGGGACCCTGCTGTGGGGTTGCCCAGCCTGCCACCACGCAACCCCATGGATGGGGGCCAGGAGCAGCATGCTCCATTCCAGTTAAATGGGGAGGGATGGGGAGAAGGAGGGGAAAAAAGGAGGTCGTCTTCCAAAATCTCTTTCCCATATGGATCCTAGTATGGACTGGTTACAGGGAGGTCTCCACAGCCTCCTACTGCTTTCTCCCTCAGCTGGTGGCACCAGGCTCTCCCTCTTTATTGCGCTGTGTCTGGGTTGGGACTGGGCAAACACAAAGGCTACTGGCAACCCCTGGGGGCCACAGGGACTCGCTCTGCCCTGGGGGGTCTGTGCCCCACCAAGGGCAAAGTGCAGGGGTGCCCCCCATCCAGCAGCGACCTGGAAGCGGCCCCTGGGGTGGGGCAAGCAACGCTGGGATGGCACAGGGACAGTCCTGGGGG
>VWZF01005400.1:164543-235109 GCA_013396755.1 Sclerurus mexicanus
GGGCACAAAACGGGAGGCGGGGGCGGCCGGGGCTCACTGCCCGCAGCGGGCCGGGCACGCCGGGCGGGGCCGGGCGGGGATGTAGCGCTCAGCACCGCTCAGCACCGCGGACAGCGGCGGGGGCCGGGGGGGACATGGCCGGCGTGCAGCAGGGCGAGAAGCAGCTCTTCGAGAAGTTCTGGCGGGGCACCTTCAAAGCCGTGGCCACGCCGCGACCCGAGAGCATCATCGTGGCCAGCATCACCGCCCGCAAGCCGCTGCCCAGGTAAGGGGCGTGGGGAGGGGGCTCTGCGGGACCCCCCAGCCTGCGGGACGCTCAGCCCCCTTCCCAACATCAGGAGAGGCCAGAGCGTCTCCCTTTCCCCCCTGATTGGTGGCTGGCAAACCCGAGGGGCCCTCGCCGTGCCCGGGGCAGGGGGATGCTGCCTGGCCGAGCGCCGGAGCAGGGCAGGTGCTCTGGAGCAGGGCAGGTTTGGGAAACTTTGGCGGTGCTCGGAGCCCGGGAGCTGCTGCTGCTGCTGCCCACCGAGGGGAGCGGGGTGAGGGTTTGGACAGTTCTAGCTGGGCTGTGGAGGGAGGGCAGTGTCGGGGGGCATCAGCCGGGAAGTGTGGCCAGCTCTATCCCTGCCCTGCAGAGCCCTGGGGTGCGCGTCCTGCTGGGCGTCTTGTCTCTGCGTCACTCCTTCGCCGGGGAACCCTTGGGAAGGTGAAGCCCGGGATGGCAAACAGCCCCCCGGCAGCTGCACCCTGCCTTGTCGCAGAGGGGAGGCTGGTGCTCCCCGGGCACTGCCATGGACCGGAGCAGTTCTGGGGCTGCTGTGCCCCGGGTCCCACAGCCAAGCAGCCTTGGCTTTGCACGCCTGGTGCCTGCCCTGTCCTCCTGCTCCAGAGAAGCTGGTGCCCCCCGTGTTTGCCAGAGGCTGAGATGAAACGAGGCGAGGGGGCTGCAGGTACCCCCCGAGCCGCTCCGCCGGGCTGTCACACAGGCAAGGGTCCATGTGGCTTCCTCACAGCCATGCACGCTCTAATTTAGACCAGCTTTATTTTGCTGACTGCCTCAATATTGGTTAAAAATACTCTCTTTGTGCTGTTTTTGTAAGGAAAGGAAGCTTTTGCTGGCTCTCCTCTCTCTTTGCTCTGTTTTTCCACTGGTGGCTGCTGCCCACCTGGTGTGGGGAGCAACCCTAAGTTCCATGGAGGTGATGGGTCTGTAGAGGAGAGGGGCTTGCTCTGCAGTGAGCTGGGTATCAGGGGCTCAGCCAGTACTAAGGAATAAAGAGCTCACAGGGAGTGAGCTGTTTCGGATGCCTCCCGTGCCAGTGGAGGCTGCGAACCACAGCAACAATGGGGATGGGGGTCACTTCTGCCCCTGCAGCCCAGCTGCTGAGCACGACTCTTTTCAATCTCTCTGATTTCCTTTAATCTGGGTAGGAAAATGGGAAAGGCACAGCTTAAGCTTCCAAAGGAGAAGAACAAATCTTGTTTACATGGGCAGCGTTCGCAGGGCTTCAGCCTTTGTGAGGGAGAGGAACCACTGTGCCTTTCTCCATCCCTTGCATCTGGTACAGTCGGCATCCAGAGGGGCCATTGGCGGGCTGGGTGGGTGCTGGCTCACACACACACACCTGCCCGAAGGTGCCTGAGTGACCTGTGCTGCTTCAATATCTCGCAGTTGGAGGTGTAACACAGCAGAAAATTAGGGTGTTGGGGGAATACAGCCAGCCTGGGCGGCAGGAACGATGCCTGGCCCTGAACAGCAGTTTGGACACGCCGGTGAGGCTGAGCACCGCAGCTCGGGGTGTTTGCAGCTCCATTAAAAAGTTCCCAAATGCGTGTACCTCTCCGAGGAGAGTGGCAGTGCCGGCTCTGGCAGCAAGGGAACTGTCCACGCAGTGGCCGTGAGCTCTTGGCATGCAAAACGGACCCGCCAGCTCGGCTTTGCTGTGGTTTGTACCTCAGCACCGTCCGAGCCTGCACGACGAGGGTCCCCGAGCCGGGGTGTGCTCCACACAGCCAGCCACGCTGCTGCCAAGTCCCCGTGTCCGTGGAGCCCGGCTCCTTTTGTCTCCTCGCAGCGTGTGCCGGGGCCGGGGCTACTCCCTGCGGTGTGGCCATCTGTGCCGCTGCCCTCGCCACCGGAGTCCAGCGGGATCAGCCCGCCGGGGTCTCCTCGTGTCTGCGGGACACGTGCTGTGCTCAGCCCTGTCCCCGGGCACAGAGGGGTGACACCGAGGCCTGCGGGGACAGGGAGACCGCGGTTCCCAACTCCTCTCTTCAAGACTGCTGGCTCGGCTCACAGCCCACAGGGCTCTGCCAGTAGCCCGAGGCTGCTGTCTGGGCAGGTTCACACCTCGGAGACGCCAGATCTCACATCCCCAGGGGCTTTGCGGCAGTCCCCAGTGATGTCCCCAAGCCGGCAGCAGGCTTGTAGTCCAGCAATATCCAGAGCCGGGCTCTTGCTCCCCATCCATGGTGAGAGCTGTCCCTGTGGCTTGCGGCAGCTCCTTCCATAGTGGTCTCGGTGCCCAGCTCCACTCTGGGTTTGTTTTTCCTGAAGGTTTCGCTGCGCCACTGCTCGGATCGGCCTTTCTTCCCTGACGGTGCTCCCGGCTAATTTAAGAGCAAATGACTGCGGTGCCAGAAAGCAGAGCACACCAGAGACGAGACGGGGAGACCAGTTAGCCAAATGAAAAATTAAGATGACCATCTGGATTCCTGTTTTCTCCCACACTTGACAGCTGCTCCCCTGAAAACACCCTGCCCTGGATCCAGCCCCGCGCTTCCCCCAGCAGCGAAGACATTGGCATGGTTTCTAGGCCAGGGTTGCCCGTCTCCCCATCAATTTTGCTCTCTGAGCCTGTGCCCTCATGGAGTGCCAAGGGGCTCAGCTGCTGCATGGGGGTCCTGCCAGGAACCCCTGCAGTGGGCATAGCCCAAAGCCATCCCTGCTGTGTGCCCTGGGCATGGCTAAAGGCTCAGTCCTGCATCCTTGTGGGGCTGTGATGGTGTTCCCAGGACAGAAGGTGATTTTTCCCCCCCCTTTCCAGCTGGCTCTACCCTTGCCCCATCCCTCAGCACCACCTTCCTGCTGGTTCTGGAAATAAAGCCATCTAAATTCCCACCAAGCTCTCTAGGAGGTTTGGGGGGGTTAAAGCTCTGCTAAACCCACAGTTCATCCTGGAACAAAAGAGTACATTAATACCTTCCCTCCTGGTCCTGCCGGTGCTGGTGGAGTGGGGGAGGCCATAAAGTCCGGCCCCCAACACAGCTTTGTGCCCAGAGCAGGGTTCTGCCAAAGTAAATGGATTATTGACCTGTTTGCAGAGTGAAAGGAAAAAACGAGGTGATGGGGAAAGGGGCTTTTCCAATTAACCTTTTCCCACACAAGGTCTGGCAAGGCTTCACTGTGCAGGAGGAGGTAAGGGATGGGGTGGTGTGGGCAGGCCGGGCAGGGCTGGAGCTGATCCCACAAGTCACCCTTGCAGTGGGATTGCTCCAGCATATGCAAAATCCCAGTGTGGGATTTGAAGGGTTTGTGTGCCCAGTGTGCTGGGGAAGGACGGGGTCAGGGACAGGGACCACCTACCCTGCCTGAGCTCCTCTGCTGAGCCAGGATGCTGTCACTCCCTCTCATTGGTCCATAAGGATGGGGCTTTGGCTTTTGTGAACTGAAAATGCTTTTTAAATCTCCTGTGATATGGTGCCACCAGTCTCTGCCCAGACTGTGAGGAGGGGTATCACCACCACACTCTAACCCCAGCCCTATCACTGGGATCCCCTTTTCTAACCTCGTGGCTGGGCTTTTGTCTGCATCTCTTCCCTGGCCATGACCTCAGCCACAGTGCTGTGGCTGGGAGCTCTGTCCCACTCAGTAGCCTTTCTGCCAGTGCTGCTGCATGTTTCATCAGCACCTGTGCCGGGGACCTGGGGACAGCCAGGTGGGAGATGCTGCAGGATATCCTTGGGACCCAGACATGGTGACAGTCCGGGGGCTTGTGGCACGCTTTTGAGGGTGTTTGCATTCCCTGCTCCTGCTCCACCAGCCACGGTAGTGTGGCATGAGCTGCCCTGTCCCCCAAAACTCCACTGAAATCCACTTTGAGGGCCCTGCTGCAGCTGGGGGCTGTGGGTGCTGGTGTTGGTTCCCGGGGCAGCCGGTGATGCGCCGGCAGTGCTGGGGGAAAGGAGTCTCCCGCATCCCTCCCTGCCAGATGGTCTAAGTGGGTCACATCAGGGCAGTGCAGGGGATTTGTACTTTAACCCTTAATCCCCCGGGATGTGCCGTGCACGGAGGAGGAGGAAGGGACGTGTGGCCGAAGTGGGATTAAGCCCAGTTTCGCCACCTGGTTTGCCATTGCGGGTGATCTTGGGTGCCGCTGCTGCTGCTGCAAGCCTGCTGGGACAAGGGTGGCGTGTCCTCCCTGGCGGCACCGGGACGGGGCGGGAGCAGTCATGGCACTGCCGTGCCAAGGGTCGCGGTGCCCCAGCGAGGGCAGAAGGCACCTGCGATTCTCCCGCGGTCTTTGCAGCGGCTTTTGGCCATCCCGACCTCTGGCTTCCCAGCCGCCTCCCGGCGGGTTGGCAGCCCTCGGGCGTGGATGCGCGGCTGGGGAGGAAGCCCCGCTGGCAGCCCTGCTGTGCGGATGGTCCCCCGCTCCCGCTGGTCCTCCCCCTCGCCGGTCGGGCATCTGTTCCGCGGGAGGAGGCGGCGGCGGTGCCGGCCGCGCCAGCCGCCTGGCTGCCATCTGCTCCCTCCGCTCCCAGCGAGCCCGGCTGCTAATGAGCCCGTGGCCCCGGCCCAAGAAGGGGGAGAGGGGCTTGAAAAGAAAAGCCGAGGGGGAGAAGAAAAGCCCCTTCCTCCGAGGGGCTGTCAATAGCGAGGCTTTTGTCTGCCCCTGCCCTCCGGCTCCAGCTGGACGGCGATGGGAGCGGGGAGAGCTAATTAGGCAGCTCGGGAGCTGCTGGGAGGCTGGGGGGCAGCTGAGTCAGGGGAAGAGTAGGGGATGCCCGCAGGACTCCCTTCCTGCTGCTCGCAGAGCCTTCATCCTCCTCCTCCTGCTTGCCCTCGGCCCTGTCCATCTGCCTCTCCACTGGACTGGTGCTGCTGGCCTCCCTGGTGGGGTGGGGGACACCTCTGTCCCCACCACTGTATCAGGGACAAGGGGATGGACGTTCCTGCCAGGGCTGGGTGGGATGCAGAGTGTGCACGGCCAGGCTCAGCACCAGTGGGTACCTTAGCCAGGTGTGCTGTGCCCCAGCATGGGAGGGTGTACAAGTAGGTAAGGATTTAAGGAAAAGGCCATTGGAAGCCCCTGTAGGAACCCCAAAGGTTATAACTTCCTTAGAGCTACAGGGGTACTGCTAGAAGTGCTGCCTCTCCCCACCGTACCCCTGCTGTGACCATGTGGGGCTTTGTCACCTTCAATTGAAAGCTCCCCAAAGAGGCTGAGAGCTGTCCCCAGACCAGCACTGCAGGGACTGGTAACGAGGGGCAGTGGGAGACGCCGTGGTTTTGGGGACAGGTAATTTCTGACCTGTAGAAGTCCATTTGAGAGCAGGATCCCACGCTTGCCAGCAAGAACACAGGTGCAACCTGGCCCTGCTGCTGAGAGTGAAGGTGCACAGAACCTGGTGGGGAAACACAGGGTGAGGCTCTCCCTAAATCTGGGACTTGCTGCTGCCCCATCTCTGGGGCAGGGGGAGCCTGTGGGCCTGCAGTGCCCGTGCTGTGAGAGGGGAAGCACCGTATCTGATCTCTTCAGATGAGGGATGAAGTCAGGTGGAAGGAAGCAAAACGGGGGAAAGCTCCGCTGGCTGGCTGGAGGATCATTTTGTAGAAAAATTTGATTTCACCCTTGAACAAAGCCACTGCAGACACTGTCCTGGCTGCTGGGCAGGCCCTCATCTGCAGATGCCAGGGGTGCCAGGTTAGTGAGTGTAACACTGGTGGGGTCTGGCAGTGCAGGGGGCTGTGCTGGCCGTGGGGTCTCTGTGGCTCAGCACCGTCCCGGCGCTTGAGTGAGGCTGTTTCACGGAGGGAACAAAGCATGGAGAAGCAGGGCAGAATGTGGCAGTTTAGAGTCTTGCAGGGTCAGGCTCTTTCCCTGCCTGGCTCAGGGAGAGCTGGCAGATGCCCCCATAGCAGCACCAGCTCCAGCCAGCCCCCGTCCTGCTCATCTCCTGTCCCTGGAGAGGCAGCAGAGCCGGACACTTGAACCCTGCAGATGCATTTGCGCCCCTCCCACGAGGTCCAGCTAATAAATATTTAGGGCTGTGAGGCCCTAAATAATAAATAGCAGTGATGACCTTGATGACAGGGATTGCTAAGAAGCTTCTGCCCCGTGCCGGGTCCTGTGGCTGCTCTTGTCTCCTTGCTGTCACCATCCTGCCCCCACCATCCAGGGCAGCCCGTCTCACTGTGGCTTGTCCCCAGGAAGGGCCTCTGCAGACCCCACTCTCCCCTTGGTCCCAGGGCTTGGGAGATTTTTCCTTCCAGAGGGTCACAGCTGGAGCTGAGCCCTTCTCTGCTCAGCCCCATTCCTGTCCCTTCCCACATCTCCATGTCTGGCAGCTGCACCTTTCTATACGCTCATTTTTCTATAAGATGAACTTATCAAATGCAAACCCCGCGTCGCTGAAATGAAATAATTTCATGCATGACCACCCTTTCCTTTTCTCTCTCTTTTTTTTCTTCTTTTCTCCCTGTGGGCACTGAAACCTCTTCATCCCTGCAAAGCCTGACCCAGGACAGCAAATCCCACGCGTGTTTTGGCTGCAGGGGGTGCCAGGGCTTTGCCACAGCCCCTGGTCCAGCGTGAGCCCCGGGGGGGCTCTTTGCTGTTAGGAGAGTGTGGGTCTGCTGTGACCCACAGTTCTTCCCTGCCCCATGGGAGACCCACACACCACTCCCATCCCCTTGGTTTCTCCTCCGGCCCTAATCCCTGGCAGTGCCATCAGCTGGAAAACAGGGCTGGGTTTGATGCCTGGATGGGAGCCCTTTGGCATTCCCAGCAAAGGGCAGGGAGAAAAGCCAGATCCTGGGAGCCAGTTTGCTTTCACGGCCTTGCTTTATGATTTTATAGTTGGAGGCAAAGGCAGAGAGGTCGCAGTGCCTGAAATCTGGCAGGAGTGGTGGATTCCAATGGCACGGCATCCCTAACAGGGCTTTGGTGTGATGCGGATCTGGGAAGTAGCAGGGGGATGAGAGGGCTGGACCACCACCTCCAGCAGCATGGCCAGGCACAGTGCCCATGTCTTGCTGCCACCATGACCTGGCAAAGGCCACAGAACCCTCTGCGGGACACCGGGTGCCGCAAAACTGGTTTCTCCATCAGCCACTCGAGCCGAAAGCGCTGACAAACACTAGGAGTTTAAAAATAGCAGGTTTTTTCGCACGCGGTGGGAACACTTTCCCTGCCAGCGCAGCGGGGACTGCAGGAAGGGCTTACAAAAAATAATACAAGCGAGGAAAAGAACTCTATTACAAACTGTATTGGTGTTTCAGGCAGGCTGAAATAAGTCCCTGGTCTGGAGGCAGCTCCACCGATGACCCGTTTAACACTTCATGTTTAATTTATGTCTCGAGGACATATGGAAGAAGCAGCAGCTGCTGCCCAGCCCCAGCCACCTCCTCATTCAGCCCTGAGTGGGTGCCTGGGTGGGCAGAGGGGACACTGTGGGAAGGGTCCTGCTGCCTGCGGGGCTGCTCTGCTCTCTCCTTCCTGGGGCAGGGCAGGCTGTGATGTGCCGGTATGGGCTGCAAGGGTCTGTGTGCTGCTGGGTCCCGGGGCTGGGGTCAGGTGCCCATCTCACATGTAGGTGGCTGAAAATGCCCTGAGACCCACAGGCAGTGATAAGAAAATGGGGGTTCTCTGCCACTAACACCAAATTCCAGAAGGGCATCGTCCTGCTGGAACTTGATGGCACTTTGGCAACGGGCTGGCTGCGTTGAATTTATCTCTGAGCCTGTGTGTGTTGGAGGGTGACTAGAACAGAGTGGGGTAGAAGGCTGAGATTTTAGCTTTATTACTGTCAGGATGAAGAATTAGCTGCTGCCCAGCAAGAGAAATATTTTTGCATTAAGAGAGATTTCACAGTTAAAGAGCTCCTGCTGCATTAATCTGTGGGTCAGCTGAAGCTGCTGTACAACCCCCTGCCCACCAAAGCTGTGCAAGTGTAACACCAATCTATAATAGCATGTAAATATATCACAGCCTATTCTCCACAGCTCCGTCAGCTAAAGCCAGTGGAGCATTCCTTCTCGGGCAGGGTGGGCATGGACATGGCTGTGGCACAGTGGGTGCGGGAGGCACTTAGGGATTTGGCCATATCTACCCCTGAGGCTGGTGTTTTAATGTGGGGAACCTATTGCCTATCAAACATTTGCCCTTTTCAAATCTTCCTGCTCTAATCAGAGCCCAGCCAGGTTTGTTTCAATGGGGAGAAGCAAGACAAGCGGGTTCAGCGCTGCTTCTTCCAAGGGAAGAAAACTCCAAGATTGGGAACTTACACAAAATAAAAACCCCAAACAACAAAGGAGACCCAGCCCTTCCCTGTGTGTTAAAGAGGTTCTGTGGTTATCTGTCACCACCCACCCCATCCCTGCCTTTGTCTGCCCATCAGCCACACGTGGCCGGGTTAAAGGGCGACGGTGCAGGGCCTCCAGGGCAGAGAGGCAGGCGGGAGAGGGAGGTGCAGGGGCTGGGTGGGCACCACCAGCAGAGGAGGAACAAAGGGAGCTGCTGGTTAATCCCTGAGAGGGGGGCAGTTTGCAGGCTGACCTGCCAGGGAGTGGTGAAGCCCGTGGGTGGTCGGCCTGGCTGTGCCCTGTGTCTCCTAACGGAGGACGAGCTTGATCTCTTGGTGAGCTTGATCTCTTGGTGAGCTCCTCTGGCTCTGTGTCCCTGGACCCTGGCTGCCTTTGGGGTCACTGTGTGGGGCTGAGCTCTGCAGGACACAGGGCATGTTGGCTGCATCTCCCCCAGGATCCAGGGACACCCCCGGATGCAGGGACTAAGTTGCCTGTTCTGTCCAATTGCTGGAGAAGTCATTGGCACAGTTTTGGACCGGTCCTTGTGCTCTTCCACCCACGGCCCCAAATTCTTCATCCCCACCTCTCCAAGAGGGCTTGGATGCTCAAGGGCTCTCAGTGTGGGAGCTGTGCCGTGGGGATGAGTGGGTTAATTCTGTGGTGGAGGCTTGTGGGCCAAGAGCTGCCTGCCGGCTCTCAGGGCTTCGAATGCCACCTATGGCACATCCATCCCTGATTAATGGAAACTGAAAAGCAGGATCCTGAGGACCCGTGGCTCCCCTGCCCCCTCCCCGCCGCCAGCTGCCACAGCCAACCCTCGCCCTGCATCGCTGCCAGGTTTGTCCTGCACAGAGCAGAGGACAGTGGGTCTCACCTTGCCTTCCTATGGGGGAAAAGCAGGCAGTGGAGCCCACGGACACAGCCTGTGCCCTGCCTGCAGAGCTGGTGCTGGGGCACAGCCACTGCCCCACACCCCCCCTCGCCCTCCCCACCACGTTGGTATTGATTTGACCTGAGCTCCCTTTAATGTGCTGTGATTTCTTTCAATTAGGCTTTGAGTGAGGACTCAATAGAGCTGGACCCGGCACAGTGCCTGGACCAGCACGGTCCAGAGGGAGATGCTTGCAGATGCTCCCCCATCCCTGACAAGAGCATCCCGCCTTGTCACATTTTCCCCATGTCCCATGAGGAAAATCCCACTGCTTAAAGGTTGCTCCTTGTTCCCTCTGCATCTCCTGGCTCTTCCCATCTGCTGGACTGGTGGCTTTGCCACCCCAGCCCGTAGGACAGATTTCAGCATCATTATCTGGTTCACCTTCCTAATTTAGACGAGCGCTGGACCCTCATGATCCCAGCTGGACTCTCAAGATCCCAGCCCCACTGCCGACCAGAGCTGAACTGACCCTGAGCGCTCCTCATCTTCCCACGCCCAGCAAAGCTTTCCCCTTTCTCCTTGGTGGCTGTCATCTCCTCAGGGATGTACTTAGCCAAGTCAGGGCTTGGTGTCGCATTGTTTCCGGAAAACTAATGGGCAGAGTGCTTGTTTCCAGAGATTGTGTGGAGCAGAAATCCCTGCCCTTCATCTCCAGCTGCAATTACCGAAGCCAAGTCGATGCAGTTGATGGTAATAGGATGGTAACACTGTCTGAATTTGTATTTAATGCTGATTCCAAGGGTCTATAATCTTCATCAGCACCACATGACTTTTTATAGAACAGAAAAATGTGAGAGCGGTTAATGAGCTGTAATTCTGGAGAGCTTCTGCCTTGATTGGGACTAATTATTTTCTTTATAAAAATAATTAACCATCCACACAACCTATAGAGTGAAAGGCATGTGGCATTAATTAAACCGTGCGGTATTTTCAATGCACCTTTATCTGCTCTTTCCCAGCACATCCCAAACAGACGGTCACACACTGCAGAAAGCCAGGCTGGGCACAAGCTGGCATCATGGAAGGGCTTGTGCTGGGTATAAAGGGCAGGTCCTGAGTGAGGAGGCTGCGTCCAGATCCCAGCCCTGCAGCTGCCTGGCCCTGCATATACTGTAAAACCCCTCATTTGGGTAGGAGAGGTGGTTTTGGGTAGAGTAAGTGCCAGTGCTCGTGTGTGGGCTGTCTGTGACGGACACGGAGGGAATACTGGGGGGGTCTGTGCTGTTTTGGGGGCATAGGGGGCTGTGCTGTGTGATGTCATTTGATGTGGGGCATCAGGACATCCCAAAAGCGAGGTGTTTGCTTTACACAGGCCGAGCCTTTGTTCCCTGGCACTCTGAGATCCTGGGATGAGTCCCGGGGAATGTGCCCCAGCACCAGGTCTGTGCGTGCTTAGACACACACTTACATAATACATGATTGTTAACAAAACTAATTCCTCTGTTTTCCTGGAGGTATTCTGAGAACTAATGAATATATTTGCATAATCTTGATTTTGTTTATGAATAATTCTGGATTATCCAAATGTGAATAACACCGGGGCTTTGCCACTCTAGATTGCCTTTCAGCTGAGGATAGCAAAGCATTTTACAAATATTAGTTCAGCCTCACAAATCCCAGCAAGCAATAAAATTATTATTACACCCAATTAAAGGTGGATGGGATGAAAACTGAAATGATCCTCTGCAGCCCTTCCTGGCAGAGTCTGCCACAGGAACCCACAGGCCTCTTCCAAACATTCCCCCTAGGAAGCAGCAAGCCAACAAATACCCTCCCCTTTCTTTTTGGGGATGATTTAAAACAATATTCACAGTTGCAAGGTGGTGTGGATGGTTGGGGACAAGACCTGGGAGCAGAGAGGGAGTTTCTTTCAGGCTCTGACCCTCACAGAGCCCTGGATGCTGCAGCACTGATCACCCCAATGACTGCCAAGTGGCAGGGATGGCACAGCCATGCCAGCCCCTCCCTC
This sequence comes from Sclerurus mexicanus, assembly GCA_013396755.1. NCBI lineage: Eukaryota > Metazoa > Chordata > Aves > Passeriformes > Furnariidae > Sclerurus > Sclerurus mexicanus. Next base: position 175,977 of record VWZF01005400.1, read on the forward strand.
CTTGGAGCACAGCAGGAGGAGAAAAGGCCCTGTCTTCCCTCCCAGAAACTCTCCTTAACTTCAAAGCTCCTCACCAGTCCTTCCTGGGCAGGTGGCACAACCACTGAGGTGTTTGCAACGGGACCAGGGGGTTTTAGAGGGAAGGAGGATTGGAGTCAAACCAAACCCTCCTATCCGAAACAGCAATTTGGGAGTTTCCCAGCTCAGCTGACACAGCAGTTGTGGCTCAGGCAGGCAAAGGGCCCTTCTGGCCACAAAAAGTCTCCAGCAGTGGGGGTTAAAGCCCACTTGCCACCTTCCTTCCCGGGCTGGAAACATTGCAGGCTCATCTCTCAGCAGCAGAAATCCCTTGCTTAATTCCTTTGCACAGGAGCTAATTGATGCCCACGCTTCCCCACACCTGGACATCTGCTTCTTGCAGTGTCACTTAACCCTTTTGGCCCCACATGGCCCTGGCAGTGAAGCCCTGGGCACCATGGGGGCATGTATGTTCAGGAGACAAGTCCCAAATAGGAGGATGTCCAGGGACCGCTGCTGCACCAGACCCTGCTCAAGGTGCACCTTTGGGTCTGTCCTTTGGGAGATTTGAGCGTTTTTTAGTGTTGGAGTCATTTCAAGCTGGGCCCTTGGGATCGCTGTTCAGTAGCTGACACCAGCTGACACAGGGTGGCTCAGGGGGTGGTTTATTAATAGTGTGCAGTGTCCTGAGTGTCCCTGTCCGCAGCCTGGATGGATGGATGGATGGGGTGGGCAGCAGTCAGACAGAGTCATTCCCAGGGCAGTTCCACAGGCAGCCCGTGGCTGTGTAAACAGGTTCTTTTTTTGGAGTTATCCAAGTGTTGAGACTTCCAGTGTGTTTTCCCCTCTTCTTCCAATGGTAATTCAAAAGAAGCAAGGAGGAAAAATCTTTACATGAGGGTCAAAGGCAGCATTTCTGCTCCAAGTGGATCTTCTCCAGCCGTCTTCTCCTTGCTGCTTCCAACATACCTTATTACTAATTCATTTTTAAAGTGATCTCTCAGTGCTCCCAGGAGCTCCTGGTAACTGTGTGCTTACAATTCCCTATTCGATTAAAATTTAATGAGCTGTTATTGGCAAATACGCTATTTCGTTGCTGTTTGCCATGCCAAATAGCAAGGGGTTTGGACAAAGCAGGGAATGGGCCTATCCCGTGGTCCCTGGAACAGAGTCTGGCACTGTGCAGCCCCTTGGGTGTGAAGGTGCTCTCCAGCCTGACCACGTTGCAGATAATGCCAAAGTGCTTCTTTTTTAGGGCATCCTTCAGCTCCTTTTATTGTTAAATCCCTCCTAAAATGTTAAGCATCATTTCCTGGTGCTCCTCAGCTTCTGGCTCCCAGTGCCAGGAAGTGCCCAACCACAACCTCTGAGCTCCCTCCCAGCCCATGCTCCTGACTTTCGCCCAGTTTGGTTTCGCCCTGAGACGCTTGTGGGTGAGAGTTTAATGAGAAATCTGAGCTCAGACCCAGACTTTTCCCGATCACAAGCTCTGCAAGGGCTACTTCAGGTTGCCCCCGTGCCTGGCTGTCAGCTCTTGTCCCCTTCACCTGGGAGCAGTTGGCCCCATGGCTGCCCCAGGCTGCATGGGGACAATGGCAGGGATGGGAATCTGGGAATGGTTTGTTGCCAGCCAGGACAAGAGCGGCCGTGAGGCTACAGCAGGTTTTACCGTAAGCTCTCAGCCCCAGTCCCTCCTCAGCCCAGTCCCTGGGTCACTCAGGAGCCTGGAGTCCTCCAAAACGTGCATCAGGGATGTGCAGGTTTGCTGTGCCGGGGGCCAGCATGGCAATGCCAGCACTTTTGTCTACATTTTCAGGCACCCGCAACAGCCAAGGCTCCTCCTTCCCTATTTCCTGAGTGAGGGTAAAACTGGCTCCTGCACAGACGTGGGAACACGCAGGGCGTTTGTCTAAAGAGGAGGATTTGAGGACAGGAAAGGCACAGGATTGTCCCCCTGAGAGCAAGCCTGGCCCGGCAGCATGCAGGTGCTGACGGGCAGGAAGCTCCGCAGGGACCTCTGAGCCGGCAGCGTGGGAGGCACAAGATGCTGTAGAAAGCGTTCGAGATGGGGCAGGAGTCCAGGTTTCCTTTAGAAACGACATGCCCGTGTGCCATATTCCCCGGGTTTGTCTCTGCTGTCGCTGGCAGGCAGTCAGCAGAGCCTTCCTGGATTGCTGGCAGCGAGGCGAAGTGACTCCGAGCCCTGCAAGGTGACCAGGTGCTCGGGAAGGAAGTGGGACAGGGGTCTTGGTGCCCCTGGGGTCGAGGAGATCCAGCCGTGAGGAGCAGGGAGAGGCTGTGCTTGCCCTCACGCCTGACCCTGCCTAAGAAGGATGGTCCATGGAGGCATCACTTTGCCCAGTAGAGCTTTTCCCTCTGCCAGGGCCATCCACCCCGTGAGCCTGTGCTGCTGCCAGCTGGTGCCCAGGACAGAGCCCTCCCTGTGGGCTGTGACCCCAAAGCATCCCCCAGAGCACCTGGCACCGATCCTGCACCACTGCCAGGGCCTCTTCCAGCAGGGAAGCTCCTCTGTCCTGATCTAACCATGCACAGTAAATCAACTGCTGGAAAATATAGAGCCAAGCTGCTTTTTTTGGCCTGGGATGCACTAGGAGCAGTTGTTAAACCATTCTGGAGTCCAAGAAGGAAAATGGAACCACTGTCACATACAGGCTTGCAGCAGGACAGAGGGTTCCCAGGAGCAGGAGGGGAAGACGAGTCACAACTGGCAAAAAGTTGATGAAAAAATGTATATTACAGAATTGTATTTCTCTCCTGTGTTTAAATTGCCTCAAGAAAACCACGTGCTTTTCTGCAGCTGGTGCCTCTGCTGATGCACAGAAAAAAAATAGCAGGGAGAAGATTAAAATTGAACTGGCTTGGAGTCTGTGTAATCAAGGAAAATATCTCGGTGATTTGCTATTATAATTTTCAATAACAAACTGCAGGGCTCCTGGTGCACTAATAATAACGGGTTGAATGAGGTGGGGAAAGAACCTGCCATGGGGTGTTTGTGTGTGTGTGTGCTTGTGGGAAGCACTTACAATATTCCCCTTCTTCTAATTTTGAAGAGGTATTTTTAGTGCGTCTTTCAAAGAGCTTTACATAAACACATCTGCTGGAGTTTTTGCTGTGAGATGTCTTTACAACCCTCTTTTCTGTCCCCTCCCTTGCCAGGGACAAGGGAATGGGTTGATCATTTTCTTTTTCAATCAGATGAGCAAAGCCAGAGACCAAGAGAGAAAATCAAAGGGTCATTTTGCCAGCGCCAAAAGCTTCTCAAGCCCAAGGGTGGATTTTAGAAACTATTTGAGCAGCTCAGACAACCCTTACTGGAGCCCGGGGCAGAAGCACATGGGATGTGGCCACAGCAGAGATCCTGACCTGCCATCTGCCCTCTCCTGTGCAGCCAAAACCTCCAAGTGAGGAAAGGAGAGGAAAGATGACATATTCCATCACCTATCCATGCACCTTTTTGCATGTTACTCAGGAGAAGTGGCAAGAGCATCCCTGGTGTGAGCAGCTGCAGGTGCACAAGTTCCTCCCGTTTCCCCTCAGGTTGCCTGTGTCCTTCCACAGGCTGATGTTCCCAGTTCCCAGGCCAGGCATCCACCCATCATCGTTTAATGCCAGTGAAACATTCCCAACTATTAGGCTCATCAGAGATGCTTTAACCTTCTATGTTTAGGGGCTCTGGTTGGCTGGAGCCGTTCCTGCCTTTTCAGTGGGGGCTGTAGAGAAGGTGGGAACATCGAGCCAGCCAGGGCTGAAGCAGGGAAGGTAGTAAAGTTTCTATATTGGCTTCCCCAGATCCTCTGCCCTGAGCTTGGAAGTGCTGTCAGTGCAGGTCTGCCAAGTGCAGTCAGTGTTCGGGGCCTCCGAAGCGCTTGTGTATGCAGCCGGGTGCATCCAGGACCTGATCCAGCTGCATGTGCAAAGGAAAATAAAGGATAAAAACAAAACAAAAAAAGCTTGGTTAGCATGATCCAGCCCCAGTTTGCTTACACTGCTGCTTGCAGAGCAGCTGGAAAAGGCAGAGGGGCTGCTGAAGGCCACAAAGGGCTGGCATTGCTGGAGCCCATCCTGCAGAGGCAAGGGACGATGAGGCTGCGGGTGGGGACATGGCCCAGTGCCAGGGTCCGGCAGCTGAAAGGTCACTAGGAAGACAATTTTCCTGCTCTTGTCTCCTCTTGAGATGAGTTACTGCGGGGCAAAAGGCTGATTGATGAAAGCTTTGTGGCAGGAGACTGCTGTGGGGCTGGGACAGGGGAGCTGGGCTGGGACACTGGAGCCTGCGGGCAGAGGAGGGCAGTGCCCAGCCCTGGCAGCAAGAGAGTGTCAGCACACAGGGATGTCAAAAACAAACCCTCACTGACTGCACGTCCCTGCGGGGCCGGGGGGGACGGGTGTCACTGGGCTCCGCTCCCGGCAGAGCCTCCGTCACCAAGTGCCACATTTCATGGCCTGATGCGATGGCACTTGGCCATGGCACGGAGCGTGGCAGCCCGGGATGGAGGGACGGGGATGGTTTGTGAGTTAGCTCTGCTCTCTGGGGCAGAGAGTGCCTTGTGCCTGTGTCCCATCTTCTCTGGAGGGTGCCAGGATCCGTCCATGGGTAGGAAGGGCAGTGGTTAACTGGCCTCCGTGGTTCCTCCACACACTGGGGGTGACAGCCCTTCCCCAGGGAGGGGAGGCAGGCTGGGGTGGCCTCAGGAAATGGGGCTCTGCGGGTCACTGCTGGCAGCAGGGAGCCCACTGGGATTCAGAAATGCAACACGCCCTTTGGAAAGGCTTGTGGAAAGCAGTTCAGGCAGTTTGCAAAAATAAACAGGGACCTCCCCACCGCACAGCCAGGCTGGCACCACTCACCCCTTCTCCTCCAGACGGACACAGTGTTTTATGGTGGTTTCACTCCCCTTCGAATGAGGAATATTTGGGTTCTTTCCCACCAGTGACCTTTCCTGCATCATGTCTATTAGAGTACCAATAGATCATTTCCCTCTGCTGTCTGTACATTCTGTTAGGGAAAGAAAACATGGGAGAGCCCAAATTTGATACCAAAGTGTGGAGATGGGCTGGCTGGGCTATGAAAAGTGGTGAAGGGCTTGGGCTGGTGCAGAGGTGAGAGCCCTGTGTGCTTGATGCTTCCCTTTGAGCCTCTGCAACGCTAGCAAAAATTGCCATGAGCCCAGAAAACCCCTCCTGGACCACAGACGGATGGGATGGGAAGGGACAGGATGAGCCAACCTCGGCGGGAGGTGGCACAGGGCATGTTCTGCACCGAGCTGGTGGCAGGCAGCCCACGGGTGCCCTGCTAGGGCGGTCTCCCATCAGAAGATGGTGCTGCTTTTGGACAGGTCTGATGGATAGGCTGGATTTCTGCATGGGAGAAATAAAGGAAAAAGAAAAGTCAGTGCAATAGCCGAATGAAAATGGAGAAACTTGGATGGGTGGGCAGCTGCCTTGCCCTGGCATGGCTGCCCGTGGCCAGGAGTGCATCCGTAGGGACAAACCTGCACCGTGTGTTGGGCAGAAAGGTCTCAGTCCTTTCTCTGATGCTGGAGCAGTGCTGTCCCCCAGCAGGGCAAACCCTGGGCATCCTTCCTGCCTCCTCTTCTTCCTGCCTGCTCTGGCACATCCTCTGGGCTGAAAGAACCCCACGCTTCCAGCGGCATCACACTGAGCATCCTCACGGCTCTCCCGGGGCCGGCTCCAGCAAAACACCCACAGAGGGCTTTTCTTTCCTGCTGCAGGCACGAGCAGCAGGGAAGGTGTGATAATCCCTCCTCTGAGGCCACAGTAATCGTTCACACTGAACTGCGTCACTCTATATCAGTCATGAAAGACAAGAAAGACAATAAGAAAAAAATATGGTTTTATATATATATTCAATCAATGTCTATGGAGTTCAGAGCAAGGGGATTACCAGCCAGTTTGGAGCGTTAGTGACTCTCAGCATCTATCAGAGGAGACTATTGGGTTGAATGGAAGCCAGCCTTTGATGGAATTGGAGAATAATTATTTCCATCAATAATTACATCCAAGCCCAGAAGAAACGGTTCCTGCCATGTTGCAGGACAGGAGTCCTTTATTGCCTCGAGGCCAATATGTTTTAACCCCAGGACCTGGAAATCCCATTAGTGGGAGCAGGGGCTGGGGTGAGAAGGACATTGCCTGCTGCGCCCAGGCCCTGGCAGTGGTGTCTCAGCCGGCTGCCAGCCTGGGGAGGAACCCTCCTGACTCCGCTGCTGGAGTGGATCCAGCTCAGACTTTGCACAGGTCATTAATTTGGGGATGTTTTTAATGGATCCTAATGATTGAGCCGGTTCTTAAAAGGGGTTCAGGAAAGGCCACAAGCCAATTAGTTCGCACAGAGAAAGCGATTAACCATGTAGCTTCCTGGATGATTAAAAATAACATAGACGTTGGGAAGAGACTGCAGAATCTATTACAAGCAGAGTAACAGTTTTAAAGCCAGAGGGACTATCACCTCCTCCATGTTCTGGGCCAGAAAGATTTCACCCAGCCTCCCCCAGTGACCCTTGTTCCTTGTATAAGGCTGTGCATATCCTTAAATGTTCAGGCATTACAAAATGGGCTCCGAGGAGGAGTCAGCTATTAAAGTGGATGCTTGTTGAGAGAGAAAACAGGTGGCCAGAGAGTGGTGACCCTTCTGCAGGCACCTCTGTGCCAACTGCAGCCCCAAAATGTGTTGCTCATGGCTGAGGCAGGCAGCAGGATGTTCCCTGGGGCATGGAAGACTCTAGCCATGCCTAACTGGGGCTTTTTTAACATCACATTGCTCTTTAACCACCCTCTCGGCCCCATTCAACTCCCCAGATGTGCAGCACACACCTGGCCCTAGCCCCACAGGGGTCTCTGCAGCCTGAAGGATCCTCCACTGTGGCTGCAGGCGTGGCAGAGGGACATCTCAGCCTTCCCCTTCTCTGGTGGGGTCCACGTGGCCTGGGGGCTTCACTGTGCTGCTTTTCCAAAGGAGTGAGGAAGGTTGGGTGGGAGATACAGCAGGGGAACCTTTGAGAGCTGACCTGGGGATGGCTGTGCTCCAAATCAGCACCAACAGCCTAATCCTGGGATTGGTTTCAAAATGATAGTGGGGAGAAATGGGGCCACTTTCAGTGCCAGCTGAGCCCAACCCACCCTGGATACCACACCACAGTCAGGATGAGCCTGGACATGCCACTACTTGCTTTATCTACTCAGATAATACTCCGGCTGACATCAAACCCCCAGTGTTCTCAGCACCCCTGCTGGGTACGGTTTATGGCTTTTCATTAATCTTTCCATTCTTTGAAATAAACATCTGCAGGGCCTAGAAACCTATTTACTTTCCCCTGAGTGTCTGCACACAGGCTTGTTTGAGTTTGTTTTCCCCATTAGGCTTATTTTCTTCATTTCATCTTGCACAAGCCCTGGTGTTTTTTAAAGGCCACTCACTCACTGGCTCTGCTCTTCACCAGCTCCCGTGGTCATCCCAGAGCTCTTGCAGGCCCAGGTCATCCCCCGTAGCTCTGCTGGGCTGCCCCAGGTTCCCCAGGTTGAGCTTTCAGCAGGACCAGGTGTATTCACTGACCCAGCACCTTCTTTGTAGAAGGGGAGGAGGGCTGCTCCCTGGCTGCCAAAAGTTTTCTTCTAGTGGAGGATGAGGATGTGTGGCAAGGTATTATTAAGGCAACAGCAGGTTTGGACAATTGCATTTGAAATGCAAAAGGGTTTTTTTCTATCAGAGTGCTAGACCTGTAGGGTCTCTGCAGAGCTGGTGATCTAAAACTCGTGATGCAGGAGATGTCCTGACTAGCTCCCGTTGTCCCTTCCCATTGGATTGGATCTGGACAGCTCCATACGGCCCCTGCAGTACGGAGCTGTCCAGCTGCTCCCCCGCCTGCTTGATGATGCTCGTGGCATCCCTGAATGCTGAGCACAGCAAGCCTGGGGTGCAGCTTTGCTTGGAAATGGGGCATTTTGGAGCTTTGTAGGAGCATTTCCCACTGCAGGGCTGAGCACTGAGAGCAAGCAACCTGCAGCTCTCCTTCCCAGCAGCACAGGTCCTACCTGTGGAAAGAAGACTCCCCAGGACATGGGAAACCCTCAGCCAGCGACCCCAGCTGAAGGGATAGTTCCCGATGGCTCTCTTTCTCTCCTCTTGCTCTGGCAGTGGGACACTCGGCTGCCTGCCATACCCTGCAGAGGACAGACATCCTGAAAAGCTGAGCAGCTGCGTGGTCAGGGAGGCCTCCACCACCAATGGCTGTGCCAAAGGGAGGGAGAGACAAGACCACGCGCACCACAGGTCACGCAGGTAAGAGCCAGGAGTGAGAATGGGGTCACCTCAAAGCTGCGGGGTGGCAGGGGTGGCATCTGTGGCTGTTACCCAGCCCCTCTGGGGTCTGTGAGAGCTGGGGATGGCTTAAATGACTCTATGAGTGGACAGCAAATGCATGTATGAAATCGTATGAAATGTCTGTGCATGCTGGCAGGGAGAAACCTGCAGTTCACTTCTACTCCAGGGCTTGCTCTTACAGCCTCCTTCCAAGTAGCCCTGTCTGGAAGACAAGTGACCTACCAGCACCCCTTGGCACTACCAGGTGTGCTGGGAATCACCCTCAGCAATTCCTCTCTCCCCATGCCTAGATCAGACTAGGAGCATTGGCTTCATTAGGACACAGCTGGTCGCTAGTCCCTGACAATTGGGAGGAGAAAAATTAATGGAAGGTTGTAAATGAAGCAGCTGGGGTCTCTGAGCCCCGCCTGCTAAACTGTCTCTGGGATTAAAGCCTCTCCATTTGGTTAAAGATGCTGCAAAGAAAGAGCAAGAAAGCACATTTCATATCTTCAGATTTCAGGCTAACCGGAACAATAATCTGAAGCATATTTTTAATTAGACTTTGATCGTAATCGCAGAGAAACAATTAAAGTCAGATCGGCGCATGGGAGAAAGCTTTCACATCAAAGGCAGATTTTTCTCTTGGGAGAGGGAAAAGGCCCCTGCAGAAAATGCTTGTGGCCAAATGGTCAGAGATTCCTCCCCACTCTCTCTTGGCAGTACCCCTGTGTGAAGGGGGCTGAGGGGCACCCAGACCTGCCTGCTGGGGACCTCAAACCTGTGCTAGGGGAAAGCATGTGGGAGCTGGGCTGGAGCATCCTGAGAATGCAGGGGCTGGGAGCAGTGCTCAGGTCCCTGGTCTAGCACAGCCCCAGGGTGTCTCTGGGCAGGTGTCTGAGCTTAGTGACAATGGAAAATGCATTAGAAGTTGAAGACCAATGAAGACCAAAGATCCACCAAGCCCAAGGCGAGCTATATCCTCTAACAGTGCTGCTGCTGGTCCATGAAATCCCTGGGAGAAGAAAGAGAGCAAGCAGGAGTATGTGGGTGCCCTGTGGGGCTGTGGTTGGATTTACTGCACCAGAGGCACTCAGCCCACCCTGTGAGCTCATCCACAGTTCACGACTGAAGCATTAACGTGCACCTCTGGTTTGCAGAGCAATTTTTTTTTTCCAAAGCGTGTTAAAATCACTAAGCAAGTGGGGTTTTGTGATAGCGTAATTTTGGTGGTAATTCAAGCCCTGGCTGCTGTGGCCTTCAGGGGTGGTGGAGGCTGAGTGTGCCACGCAAAGTGCCATTTGCTCTGCATTAGGACTCTTATTAGCAATAAGGTTTGTTCTTTCTGCAGAAAGCGGCTCAGATTCTTTAGTGAAGATCCCACAGTGTTTTCCAAACACACGGGGCTGCTTCCACTCATCACCTGCTCCTGGATCTTCCCACTGGCAGGGGGAGAAGTGGGGAAACTAAGGCACAAACCCATTTCCAGCCGCGATTTTTCAGAGTCCCTGGGGAGCTGGGTGTGCCCCCCCAAACTCTGATCCTGGGTCCATTTGGGGATCCACCTGGGAATCTCTTTGGCGATCCATGGGCTGATTTGGGGTCAACCTGAGGATCCACAGGCTGCCACCAGCTCTCCCTGTCTTTAAAAGCATTTGCTTTAGTTAATGAGCTAGCTGCAGAGTATCTGTCACTTTTTCAGCCCAGTGCTGTGAATTAATTAACCACGGTATTTGCTTTTCATGGAAACATAACGCCGTTCGGTGTCATATGTTTAAAAAAGAAATTAATTTATAGGAGGGTTTATTTTCAAGGTTTAACAACTGTGTAAGAGATGCATATCTCCTCCAATTACCATAGTGTCTCAATAAATATATATATATTTCTAATCAATTGCTACTTAACACATGTCAAGCCTTTATTATAGTTAGATGCGTCTGGTTGCAATAATTACTGTGTGCAAATTAAATGCCAATTAATTATTTAAAGCATATTTACAAAGAGCAACAAAACCTATAAATCTGTTACAGAGTCGTTAACCTTAGCAAACATGTTTTAAATAATCAGCATTGCTGTGGTGTAGCTGTCTTGTAGTATCTCCATTAGACATTTAAATTGTGACTAAATAATTAGTTAGAGGGTAATTAGGCATCACTCATGCCCCAAGCCCACGGTGAACACTGATCTCGCTGCCCCACGGCCCTGAGGTGGGGATGGCAATCGGAATCAACTCAGTGTGAGTTGATTCGGGGTTTATTTTTATTATTTTTAATGTTTATTGGTTTCTCCCCACACAAACACACACACACCCCTCCTCAGCCCTTCATGCGATGGGGAGCGGCCGCCGCCGGCCCGGGGGAAGAAGAAGAAGAAGAAATCTGGTCGCAAGAAGAGAAGGAGGTGAGGGTGGCCATGGTGGCGTGAGGGGACAGGGATGAGGGTCAGTGAGGGAGGTAAAGGTGGCCATGGTGGCCTGAGGGGACAGGGATGAGGGTCAGTGAGGGAGGTAAAGGTGGCCATGGTGGCCTGAGGGGACAGGGATGAGGGTCAGTGAGGGAGGGGAGGGTGGCCATGGTGGCCTGAGGGGACAGGGATGAGGGGCAGTGAGGGAGGTAAAGGTGGCCATGGTGGCCTGAGGGGACAGGGATGAGGGTCAGTGAGGGAGGTAAAGGTGGCCATGGTGGCCTGAGGGGACAGGGATGAGGGACAGTGAGGGAGGTAAAGGTGGCCATGGTGGCCTGAGGGGACAGGCAGGGCAGCCTTGGCTGGGCGTGAGAGAAGAGGGTCAGTGAAGCAGGCGAGGGCGGCCATGGCAACGTGAGTGGTGTGAGGGGACCGTCAGGGCAGCCCTTGGCTGGGTGTTTGATGAGGGTCAGTGAGGGAGGGGAGGGCGGCCATGGCGGCGTGAGGGGCAGGAGGACATGGCCGCCCTCAGCTGGGCATGAGGGAAGCAGGTCAGTGGAAATGAGCTGTGGCATTGTGTGGGGCAGGAGGGGACAGGAACCCTGGGCTGGGTGTGTGGGAAGGGGGTCTGTGGAAGATGGAGGCGTGAGGGGCTGGGGGTTCCACAGCCCAGGGAGGCGCCGCCATCTTCTCGCCCTCCCCTCAGGGCAGCAGAGCTGGGCTGGGGCTCATCCCCGGCCTCATCCCATTATTCCCACTGGGAGCCCCCAGCCCCTGTGTGCCCAGGGCGTGCTGCTGGGCGAGGGCTGCGGTCCCTAATGCCCCTCTGCCTCCTCAGGTCTCCCTCCTACAGCCCCTCGCCTGTGAAGAAGAAGAAGAAGAAAAGCTCCAAGAAGCGAAAAAGAAACAGGTATTTTCTCCTGAAAAATGTCATTCAGCTGGCAGCAGCTGCTGGGGGGTTTGGAGAAGGGGTGGAAGGCACGGCTGCCTTGGGCACAGAGGTGTGAGGCTCTGGCTGTCGGCAGTGGCCATCTCCAGGTGAACCCTGGGCAGCCAAGGAGGGGCATAGCCAGTGTCCCTCTGGGCAAGGAGGGCACTGAATGGAGTGCCCACACAGGGCAAACAGATAAACATGTCCTCTTGGGGTGTGGGAGCAGAGAAACGGACAGGCCAAATCCATAGGAGGTCTGTGGAACATCCAGCCAGCTGTCCTTGCTGTCGTATTCCCATGGCTCCCATCCTCTGGGATGCCAGTGGGATCGGTGCTCAGGCTCACAATGATCCCTGTCCCTTCTTTCCCAGCCTGCAGAAAGTGCCAGGACCAGGAAAAGGCTCAGACAAGCTCCCCACATTTACATCCCAGTCTCCTCTCCTAGCCCTGGTGACTGCCTCCACCTTCCCCTTCTGAAGCCCATTTTTAATTCAGAGAGTATGATTAAATTTTAAAATTGCAAATATTTCACTGTTTTCGCTCAGCTGTTAAACCAATATTTGAAGAGAACAGTGGATGCCATCTTCCTTGGAAAGTTCATGTATTTATAATATATTGAACCAAAGAGAGAAGCTACCAAAAATGGATAACAGGGTGAAAAGTTGAGCTTGAATCTTAAAGAAGAGGAGGAGAGACAAGGATATAGAAACTTTTTAAAAACAGTTTCTTTCTGAGGAGGGATTCTTATGCTCTTTTATGGATGCCATCTCCTGATGGAAGTCCTTCATCAGAGACTATTTGGCTTTGAACCTTTAGTACCCCTTTATGGCCCTGCAATTCAAGAATAAGCTGTAGCTGGTCCCAAAAGGCAGTGTGATAAACCATTCAGGATTAGTGACCAATGGAGGTTGTTTCCAGGCACTTGGTAGAACTTTGACTATGGATCCCAACTGACTTTGCCAGAGGCAATCCCACAGCCCCTTAGGCAGGACTTCAGGCCATGTCTTCTGCAGGATGTTGTGCTCCAAGGTGAGATGAGACAGTGGGCTGTGCAGTGCACTGAGGCCAGGCCTTGCTGCATGGAAGTGTCCTTCATGCTCTCAGGTTGCTCTATATGAGAAAACTGTCTCCTGTGTCATCCCAGGGATGCTCCAGGAGGCAAGACAGAGGCACGACAGTGGTTTGGCTGTGAGGCTGCTCTGGAGTCAGCAGAAAGGATTTTTCCTTTGACTGCTATTTTGGTCCTTTATACAGAAAACCAGGGAATGGACTCACCCCAGCCCCCTCAACAGGCAGTGCAAAACTGTGGAGAAAAGAGACCCACCAGAGACAGGAGATGTATCTGATCTCCCTAAAGACTTGTTATCCTGAGGATCATATTCTCAATTACTTGCAGAGTGTTCTAGTCATTTCTACCACACCAGGATTTCTCAGCTGCTAAAGGAGGGCTGGGGCCATTCTGCCCAGCTGGTACATGAGGTCTTCTCTCAGTGCTTAGTCTGGGCCTAAACACATTGTCTCTGATTCAAATTTACAGTTTTGTGAGACCCTGTATTCAATGTACATATTTGTGTTTTGCAGATTATCTTCAAAGAAGAGAAGGCACAGGTAAGAGTTGAGCAAGTGTGGGTGGTCCCTTAGAAATACGAGTTTAATGGTCTCTTCAAGGTTGATGTTCACTGAGTGGGGGCAGAAGACACTTCTTCTGTGTCTTCTTGTGGAATCCCCTTGGCTCTCCCCATTCCTTGTGGGCCTGGGGCTACCCTCTCCTTATTCAGCCTTATGTGTCCCTCAGACCTCACAGGAACTGGGTCTCCAGCCCAACCTGTGCAATCAAGTGCATAACTGGAAAAGACCTCTTGGTGTAACCTAGCCCCTGGCAACCTCATCCATCCTGCACCTGAACCTTCATTTCTCTTATGGGTTCATTTGCAAACACTGCCCATCTTTGCAACATTCAGAGTCAGTGGCTTCCCAGGTGTGGACTGGAACTCTCCTGATTCCAGTACATGTGTGTACAGTATCAAGAAGTATTCATCTTTTCTATGTAAAAGGCTGATCCCTTTGAGGGTTTTGGCCAAGCCCACGAGGCAGATCTGTCAGCAGGCACCCAGACCCCCTGTGCTGAGGCAGAATCACAAATCCCTTTCATTTTTACTGCATGCTCTTGGGCAATCTGGCTGTAACATTGATGTGTGATTGTGCAGCTTTTTATTGGAACAGAAATCTCCCAATTAATTAGCCATTTCTTATTTAGTTCTTCAAGCCCCAAAAGTAAGAGAAAGGAAGAAAGAAAACACAAAAAACAGTAAGTAGTGATTCCTGGAGTTTCCTGCCCTGCCTGCACAGTGTGGGGCTAGGAAGTGCTTGATGTGGTGGGGCCCCTGGAGCTAACACTTGCTGCACAGTCCTAAGCGACTCTCAGGATTATTTTGCAGCTAAAACCAGCAATTCTGGTCTTGCTGGAATGAAAAAGGGTTTGTAGAGGCTGGAGATCTTTCCTCTCCCTTCCTTTTCTGACCCCTCATTCAGTACTTTCTGTGTGTTTCACAAGGATACGAAGAGTCTTGTTACCCAGCCTGGAGCAGAGACTCTGGCATTTCTGGTGGCAGCAGCATGAGAGGATGAACTCCAATCTGCTGAAAGTTCAGGCTGGCACACTCTTATTGTGAAGGGCCTTGGCTCCTCCTGCTTTGCTGCTCTTGGAGGTCACAGCAGGGGCTACTCATGATATACAGTACAGCCAAATATCTGAATGGGGCCTAGGGAAGAGAAGGGATTTGTTTGGAGGTGATGGAGGTTGCAAACATCTGGTGTTGGGGTTCCCATCAGCCCTGGAGTGTTAGCAGAGCACAGTCTGCTATGGGGCAGATAATCAAGGGGTATGGTATAAAATGGGGTTCCTCAGAGCTAGAAGGAAGGACTTTAAGTTGCCTCTGTTTTTCGCTTCCTTCTCTGTCTTCTGGCAATTGCAACTTGTGGCTTCTCTCCTGCTTTCAGAGGTAGGAAACAGTTCTGAGGCTGTGCCTTGGGCACTGATCCCCTGGTTGGCTTTGCTGGGACTTGGGATACTGCCTGCACAGGCCATCTCTGTTGCAGGCAGAAAGCCTGCCTCCTATTCTCTATAATTTCTGTGTGTCCAGTGGCACAGACACCATGTTCCCCCCCTCAAACTGGACTGCCCTGCACCTAGAAATCTCAGTGGTAAAAGGAAAGCTTCCTAGGTTATCTGTAAAAGCAGGCATCTCCCCAGCCTCACCAAGCATACCCTAACAGTGTGGTTAAAGCAAAAATCCTGCTGCTGTGCCCTGACCTCAGGGAATGAGAGCTGCTGGAATTGCTCTTTGGGGATAAACCAGACAAGGCATTTCAGCCTCATCTTTCTGCTCACAAATTAGAGCTGAGCCACTCCTGATTTCTGCAAACCTTATTGCTCCCAGGCATGGATCAGATGGATCCCATGAGCCATCTCAGATCAAGATTTTTGCATAATCACATTGCTTTGGCTTATCTTTTCATCGAGCAACTGGTTATCTAAATTGCTTAGGACCAGTTCTTCCTCCTGCAGGGAGGGAAAGCAAACCGGAAGGACTGGAGAGGGAGAGATGTTCAGTGTTGCTGATTTCAGCTCTATGAAAATAAGGAAGGAGGATCACAAAATGTGAAGTTTTTAAAAATATAGGATGTGAAAAGCATCAAAGAAAACAGCCAGGTGGAGTTGAAGGAATTGCCCTGGAGGTTGCCCTTTTGTTTTAAAGGAGATACTGTTCCCAAGTAATTATTTGCCGAGTTTTTATACTGGCAGATTGCTAAATGCTGTCCAAGCAGGTCATATTCATGCTGTCAGTGACTGTATAATGTGGCCATGAAGCCAGGCTGTTCCTACCAGCTAACCCACCACTAGCTTTGTCTGGTGGCACAGCCGTACCAGTCTGAGCAGATGGATGCGCTGCCGTGTCTAAAATCACTGCTGTGGTGGGCACTGGTGAGAGGAAATCGGTACAGAAGGTGGCAGGTAGCTGCCACCCATGTCACCCTGCTCTCTGCATGCAGGATTCAGCTGTGGGCCCAGGCAACAACAGCCCTTCAGTAACAGGGCCAGGTAATCCATGAGAAACAGCCTGGATGGTGCAAAGGGAAGCGCAGCAGGGCACTGGACCTGCGTCCCTGAGCGCAGTTTGCTGAGGACTGTCCTCAGGCCCTGTCCCAAAAGGGAGCAGCAGCGACTGTCAGAAGCCAGGCAAACGGTCCTGCCCCTCAAGCAGGAACCGTGCCCAGGGCAGGCTGCCATTAGGGAAGCTGTACTTTGTGTAGCAGCCATGAGAGCTGCCCACAGGACTGGCCAGATGCTCCCTGTTACCAAGTGTACTGTATCACTTGGAGCTTGTCCTTGTTAAAGAGCATCTGTAGTGCTACTACAGAGAGGGTTGGAGGTTTGTGAGGGGCTGCCCAGAGGGACGGTGCTCCTCACAAGGCTCAGCAACAGGAAGGTCTCGGGCAGTTGCCTGGCTGTTTTAGGGTAGATTGCAGGAGGAAAGGCACACACGCAGTTCTTTGAAGTCTTGAAAGCAGAAAGGATTGGTGCTGGCTGCTTCACTGCACTCCTGCGTGCTTGTCCACAAATCTTCCCCAGCAGACTACAGAGCCAATCTAATAGTTTGTTGTGTAAAATGCTAGCATGGATCTCGGGAAGATGACTTGCCTTAATGTCGGTGTAGCAATGAAGGGATGGAGAATTTCATGCCTTGATGTTCTGTACAGTGTTTCATACAGCATTCTCTGGTTTAAAACACAGACCCCTGTTCTGACTTGAATGCTGTTGGCTTCAGCCTCCAGCTGCTGGTTCTTGCATCCCCCCATCTGTTGGCCTAATGCTGGTTTTCTTTCTGCTTCTTAAAGCTCTCGAGGGCGCACCCGGAAATCTCACCGCCATCGCCGCTGCCACTCTCGCTCAGAGAGCTCCGACTCCCACTCCCCCAGCTGCCACAGCAGGTAATGTCACCGCTCCCCGGGCTCAGTGTCCTGAACACTTCCCTGTGGGCTCAAGGACATGATTGCCATAGCCTGCCCGAGTGCAGAGCCACATCCCATTCTGGTAGCAGCAATGTCACATGCTGGGGGCTGAGCTGCTTGTGGTCTCGGCCATAGGAGGGTTTTGCCTCAAGGAGCAGTGGCTGCAGCTTTTTGGTCTGACAGTCACTTCTAATCCTGATGATGAGCCCATGACAGCTGATTCCAGCCTAGTGTCCCTTCCCCAGCCCAAGGGCTCTGTCCTGCTGATGTCCCAGGAAACCCTTAAACATGGTCTTAGCAACGGAAATATATTTGCCTGTGGCAATCTATAGCCACTGTCTTTGACCTGATTAAAATCTCTGTCCTGTGGATGACAGGACCTGGGGCCAGCTAAGTGGATGCTGGTGTTAGAGCTGGCGTTGCTGCAACAGCAAGTGGTTTATACACATCATGGGTTCATGTTTCATGTTCTCTGAAAGCACTTGAAGAACCCACCCCCACTCTCCCACTTCAGTTCTCCTAAGTGCTGTGAATTTTCATATGAAAAGCTGATGATCCGTGGGGGGAGGAATGCAATCAGTAATTGGAGGGGTGCTCACTTAAGAGCAGAGCACGTCTTCTCTTGGAGGTGTATCACGTTCTAGGCTGCGTGAAGGTATGGTTTGCTTGAGCTACCAGAAAGTCAAGAGCTGGGTCTGAAATCTGAGGTTAAGGTCCAAAGCCTGGATGCAAAATTATTATTTTTCTTTTAAAATAGAAAAGCAAAACACCCCTTTTCTCTCCATTATGACTCCATAGCGCAGTCATGTGGAAGACATTTTCCCACATGCAGTGTCCTAGCACAGAGCTGCCAAGGGTTTGTATGGAGCTGGTAATGGGCACTACTGCAATACTAAGGAATAACATTTTGGCTGTTCATGTCTTCTGGAGGCACAGAGCCAGGTCTCGGGAGGAAGGGCATAAAATACGGCGAAGACACTCCCGGCACCATTCAAAGATCACTGCAAAGAGAAGCTCCTCTGCAGAGGTTCAGGCCAGTCAAAAAGCCAGCCAAACCCTCCCACTCTACAGCTTCCTGTCTCCTAAGGAAGTAGTAAGTATTATACACTGTCCTTCTTTGCTTGAACTAGCCAGAGGAATCTGGGCAAGAACTCTGATATGAAATTTTTATAACTCAATTATAGTGATGTTAGACAAACTTGGTTAAACTGTATTATTAATTCATGGTGCTGTTCTCCAATGTATGTAAAGTCATTCCTTCCTTCAGCACTTTCACACCAAGGGTGGGGCTGGAGAGGGGAAAAACTTGCAAGGGTCTTAGCCTATGAATAATGAATTGAGGACATTTAAAAAAAAAAAGTGGCCTTCAGCAAGGATATTTTACAGGGAAGTGTTTGTTATGCAGTCTTTGCTCAGCTGGATGTGAACTTAATTCGCTGGTCTTCACATCCAAAAGTTTAGTCCTTCAGGGTAAGAAAGGGTATCAAATATAGATAAAAAGAACATTTACATTTAATGAGTTGCTTATTATTGGCAGGGGATGTTTTCTGACCATCAGGATCCTTCTAGGATCATTGTTGCTCTGGACTGACAAGCCCAGGGGCTAAATTCAGAACTTAGGAGTAGCCCTCATTGATGCTAATGGGAACTGCATGTGCAGCTGAGGGTAAAATGAGGCTCAGTGCCTTGGGATGTTTTTCCATATACATGGAAAGAGATGATATAATACATGAATTGAGGAAGCAAGAGGTGGAGGGAAATATTAGGTACAGGTTGGTATCAGTCTTCCTTTTCTGTGGCATGTTTCCCATTCGTACCTGGCAGCAGCAAAGCAGAGGTGTGATGCTCTTTGACTGTGGTGTTAGTATCAGACAGGCATTCTGGAGAGAGAAATTGCTACACAGGACCGGAGGTAGTGTGGAATTTTGTACTCACACGTGTGGATGTGTAATGCTAGAGGTGTTTTGAGTACAGAGTCCTCCAAGCCCCAAAGTGTTCTTCTCCTTCAGGCCCAGTCATCAGTTGGAAATAGCTCAGCCACACGCAGGAGCTACATCAGATATGAGAGAAATAGTGCCAGCAGGAGGAGAGACTCTACCCACACAGACAGCGTGCCCATCAAAATACACAGGGATTGTACGTGGGTACAGACAGGCACAAGCTGTCTCTCAGCATTATAGACATGCATATTTGCTCTTGTTATAGACGGCTCCTGAGTGTGTGGGGCCGTGTGAGTCACTGCTTGTAAAGCCTTATAAGGCAGCGTGGAGAGCAGAACCCGCACACCACACGCTGATGTGTGAGTGCAGAAAAACAAGGGATGGAGCTTATTGCCCTGAGCTGGGGGTGTTGCCCTCTGTCAACTTGAGAAGGTAGGAATGAGTTAAGAGCTCCTCCCAACAACCAACCAGCCAAAGACTGCAGCGTGTCACCAGGGTGTTGTTGGGTTCAAGCTGCGCATTTTGCATAAACGCTTTTGAGCCTAAGCCTGGTTTTTAATTAGTACTAGGCTTCCTCTCTCTGAAGCCAGGCTCCCTGAGTCCTGTGAGGCCAACTGCCAGCTGTTCTGTTTCCTGAGAAAGAGTAAACTCTAATTTAAAATTTTAAAAGCTTTTAAATGAGCTAAACTCAAGCATGCTGCACTCCCCTTTCCACTTGCTTCACTTGAGGTAATTGAGCACACAAGCTGCAGGGCAGGGAAAATCAGAGCTTGACAGCTCCCAGATGCAGGGGGTAGATGAAAAGTAAAAGTCATCAGGACCCTCCTGTATTCTTTCTAGTAAGGGTTAAAATAACACAGGCAAATATTTCAGTGACTAAAAGACATGGTCACTGATGCAGCCCACCACTGTCCTTCTGTCCCCCAAAGAAATACACTCTCCTGGGACAGCATTCAAGAGCACATTTAAGCACTTGTTTAAATGGAACAAGTTAAGAGCTGCCCCTGAAATTTTTCTGAATAAGGTCATTAAGTATCATGTACTCAAAACTGGCAAGGGAAAAATGGAATGGGGAACCTTTAGTCTCATTTATTAATGACTATACACAACCCTTTGATGCCTCTCTTTCTTGTGAGTTAAATGCTTGCTCTATTAATAAGCTTAGTTCTGTCAGACTCTGAGAGCAGCCCGGATGCGTTCTGAAATGAAACTGCACTCTTGCAGAAAATGCTGGTCACATATCAAAAATAAATCACTGG
This sequence comes from Sclerurus mexicanus, assembly GCA_013396755.1. Classification (NCBI taxonomy): domain Eukaryota; kingdom Metazoa; phylum Chordata; class Aves; order Passeriformes; family Furnariidae; genus Sclerurus; species Sclerurus mexicanus. Next base: position 195,882 of record VWZF01005400.1, read on the forward strand.
AAAATAAAAGATTTTGTGAAAAAATCCACAAGTGGGATTCAAAAATGTCATGTTTCAGTCCTTTGTGAGGGCTGGTGCATCACATTCCCTACCCTTCCATCTGGCCTGGGCTTCCAAGCCAAACCATCTTTACTGGGGAAATGCACTGTCATATCTCCAAAGGAAAGGGACTGTCCAGGGAGGATCAAAACGTACAGAAAACACCCAGAGAGACAATACACAAACTCCCATGAGGTACTGTCATGGCACTTCCAAATCTAAGGTTTTGCTTCTTTAACCATTTTTTATTCTTTTTCTTCTGAAAATTTGATGCACCTTGTTCTAAGTTCTGCATTCCCCCCAGTCCATTTGTCTTCCTTGGTAATAAAACAGCCACAATTTCTGCCTCGGTTTGCTTGAAACTGATGAGGGATAAAGCACACAAAATGATGCCCTGACCATGCACCTGCCTTGCTGCTTCTTTCCCTCTTTTTGCATAGGTTGATGCACACACCCATGCATGTACACATGCAGGAACCCCCCGAAGTTCCCTGCTACTTTTCTTTTTGACAGTGAATTTCCAAGCTTCTCCCTCTCATTCTCCTTTAATCCTGTGCAGCCGCAATAGCCACTTATTGAGAACAGGATTGTGGGTCTGTGCCTCAGCATGAAGAGGAGCTGTGGGCAATGTGCAGCATTTATTTCTGTACAGAATGCTCCTAACCTGCTGCAGACACTTCATTCCACACCAACACAGATGTAGGACGTGCCACTGTGCTTTCAGTTAGCAGTGCAATATAAATACCTGCAGGGCATGGATCTAATTGCCTTTGTTGTTCCTGATGAAGATAACTGCACAATGCATACACTTGCCTTGCCAGCCCCTTTCCTTCCACTGTAACTCATTTGTGATGCCACAAATTAACACAGGCTTGAGCCAGATTTCCAGTGAGGCTCAGTGGGGTACGGCTGGCCCAAATGATGCTGTTTGTCTTTGTCCTTGTGTCTGCAGGAAAGCAGAAGAGGGGAAATGCTGTGCAGGGACTGGGTCAGTGTGTGCTCAAGGGCTCAGGAGACCTTATGGCAGATCTGCATGTTGGCCTGCTGCTGGTCTCTTTCCAGCCTGGGTTAAAAGCTATTCTTTTGAGGCTTAGGCAGCATATTTTTATAACAAACAGGGCCCTTGAAAAACAGAAAGGCAAAACTTCCCATAAATATGGAAGTTGTACTCTTTTTTCTTTCTCTTTTCTCCCCTTTGAGCCAGAGGACTGAGGTTACTCCTGGTTATTGTCTGGCAAATCCATAGCTCAGCGCTGAGACCAGCAGCTGGTGGGGGAAGGACAGATGTCTGTAGCCATTGAGGGGCTGGGCATACATCAGGTACCAAAAAAGGTGGGGGAAGGCAAGTCCTTGCTCCAAAGTAGTGCCAGCCTGGCCCAAAGTGAGGTGGGGACACCCTGGCCTGTGTCACACAACACTGACTATATCCCAGCAGGCTGAAAAAGTCCTTGAAAAGGAACAAACCTTTGCTTGCCATTCTCTGGAGTTTACCCCCAGCAATGGATTGGTGAACCAGGCTGCTCAGCAGTGTTGCCATCCAGCCCCAAATAACCCAAGCTCAGAGCTTGCAGGGACAGTTGTGTCATTGCCTCCCTGCTCTGGGACTCAGCCTTTGTGGTAGACAAAGCCTCACCCTGAGCTCTCCATCTAGCCAAAAAAGGGGGTATTTTCCCACTCAGTATTCCTCGAGTCAGAGTTTCATAATTATGCAGGAAGGGGTTATATTGAATCCCTACAGCATTTCTATTTTTGGTACTCAGTAAGAAGCTGGCTTTTCCGCTGAGGTGGGCTATCAGCAGAGGTGAGCCCATTTCCCCAGGTGAAAGCCTCCCCCATGGCCCTGCCCTGGCAGCTGGAGGTACCCCAGGCCCAGCAGAGCCTCATGCCCCCCCTGGCAGCCCCTCAGCAGGTGCTGCTCCCTGTGCCAGCAGCTTGTGGCAGATGTTTGCCGGGCCCTCGCCGAGAACAGGGCTCAACAGGGTCAGGGACACAAGCGTTTTATTCCTTTCATTAGTACAATGCCCAGAAGAAGAGAGAAAGGCAGACATTATGCCCCTCTGAAAAAGAAATTAACTCCGCTTTGAAGTGAGTTGCAAAACAAGAGAAAAAAGACCCAAGAAAGAAATCCTCCAGCTCTTAAAGTGAGGCTGTGCCATGCTGGGCACTGATGGGTCCCAGTCCCCATAGGGCTGAGAAAATGTGTCATGTCTCACCCTGGGGCCGTTTGTGGCACAGTAAATGGAGTTCTTCAGTTTAATTGGAAGACGAGAAGTGATTGTATTTTTGTAACCCATTAGGCCTCACTGCCTTTTGGTCTGGGATTGCACTCAAAATTACAGTCTGGAATATGAGTGAGGGCCTCATTCCTGCTCCCCCTTCATCTTGATTAAATAATGATTTGAAACAAAAAATCCAATAAATACATATCTTAGATTCCCTTGAGGGCAGCAGTAGGTTACCTTCTGAAAGCTGGAGGAAGCAAAGTTCAGGAGATTATTTAATTACTTATTAGAGAGGGGAGTGAAAATCCAAATGTTCAGAGAATTAGATTTGTGAAAGAGCAGAATCTTTGAAGACAACCTAGAAAAATAAAAAGCCATTAGAATTCAGAATCACACAGAACAGTGTGATTCAATTGAGCTTTGTGCAGTGTTTTCAGATGCAGCACTTTGTTTCAATCCTGGGTGACTGGCATGACTTTCAGAAGCAGTAAAATGGCAGCAGAAGCAAAGCAGGGTTGACACCTGGGGACTGTGGGGAACGGGTCCGAGCAGACAGGCATGTGGAGCACCCTGAGACTTGTCCTGGCTCTTGCTGCAGGACAGCATCTCCCTCAGAGCCCACCGAAAGCTACTGGCTCAGCCTGGTGCCCTAAGGTGGTGAGTTTGGGAAGCTGCTGGTCCCCTCTGGCACCTCCCTTACCCCATCCAGACCCTCCAGCTCTTACAGAGATTGTGAGGTCTGTATTTCACTGATATCTGCATGCTGCCTCTTCCTGGAGTGTTGCTGCCACAGATGTTGAGCTACAGAGGAGCTCGTTGATCGAGCCAGTCATTTGACAGATTTTGTGACGTGCTGACAACACTTGCTGCTTTGAAGGTAGACTGCAACCAAGGCAGAGCAGAAGCAAGGATCCCAGAGCCCAGAGTCAGTCTGAAAAGCTGTTTTAGAAATGTCAAGACTCTGCTGTATTTCTTGGCTGAAACGGTGGCCTTTTGGTTTAGAGTTGGAGGCAACAGAAGGGAGCTGTTTGTGCATGTGATGCTGGGGTCAGTGTCCCTTGGAGCAGCCCTGTGCCCTTTCCAGGCTTTTCCTACTGCTGCATCTGGGGAGTACCTCACATGGTGGGTTTATGCCTGTAAATAAAAGATGATGAAAAGCTGCTTGTCTCTGGGTTGGGGTTCAGCTCTAAGATAAACCATAACCCATGTTTTTTTTGCCATGTTTGAAAGCACAATCCTGTATCTTCTGGATGTGACTGGGAAGAGTGTAGTGGTCCAGATCACTTTGCACTCTGGATGTGGCATCAGGGTTTCAGAAAGAGTTGGTGAAAAACAGAGCTGGGTACCTGGCTATCTTATGCTCCTTTGACATTCCAACTTCCGCTGGAGTAAGCACAGACTAGTAGAGAAGTGCTGGAGCTGAGAAAGAAACAAGGAGCAATACCAGATGCTGAAATGAGGACTTGCAATGTGTCTCTTTTCTTGGTTGGGAACGCTTAGGAGATGTTTCTGCTCAGGGTTTCTGTGTTGAAGGTGCAAGTTGGCTAGTGAAGGATCACTTAATTTCCCACGTCTGCTACTGGGGCTCCTGATGCCTCGGAGCTGGGACTGAGCATCACTTGGAAGTTAGTGTGAAATGGGAGAGTCCCCAGCTCCAGTGTGGATTTGCTGGGATAAACTAATTTTTGTTCCTATCCTTATCCTAAAAGTAGGAATGTTTTTCTCCCTGGAGACCTTCCAGCTCCAGGTGTTTTCATCGTGTGAGGATGTTGTGAACAGCCACCATTCCACAGACTGTGCTGAGAGCTGCTGCGTGTGTTGGTAGCTCTGCTCTGGTTTCAGTCACTGCTGGTTCACCACCTGTGTCCGAGTCAGCTGTTCCCTGTCCCAGTTAGCACGTCTTGAACTAGGCTGAGGGCAGCTTGTCCCAGGGGCACAGTGTGGAAAGCAGGGCATAGAGGAGGAGGGTATTGTGTGCCCCGGAGCGTGGCATGAGGGCATGTGCAAGTGTTTGAGGGAGCACAGCTTGCTGGGAACATGTTAGAGGGCTATCACAAGTGGGGGGAACCAAACCTGTGTGTCCACACTCTAAGGACCCTGGACCAAATGTCATGAGTGGGAATGAGGAGAGCAGAGCCTCCAAGTGAAAGAGGAGGAGGCCACATGAGAGTGCAGACATGCTGGGTGCACATTTGGCCCTAATTCTCACCCCCTTGCAAGGGCAGATGTTAGCACTAATGTAGCCCCTCTCCCAGTGCTGGTACATCCCTGGACCAGCTCAGGTAAATGCTAGTAAACACTGAGCTATAAAACACTGAAATGATGTCAATCCCCTTGATGGTGCTCAGGGTCCTGGAAAACAGCCCTGCCTGGGGCAGCCTATGTGAGTTTGAGGTCCTTGCTGGCCCCGCTCTGTTCAGCAAGCCACCAAAACCCCTCCAGGGTATGGCTGGACCCCCATGCAAAGACTGGCCAGGAGCAGGGTTTTCCTCCTTTATTTTTTTACTTCTTCCCTCACTTGATTTCCCTTTGTCACTTCCATAAAACCCGAGGGGATTTAGTGCAAGCTGCAACTTTTCAGCACAAGCCATCAGCCTCCCGGAACGGGCTGGGCAGACTAATTTAAAGCAGAAGGAAACGAATAATAAGGGAGACAAGCGAGCAGACAAAAAGCAGTCGTGACATTTGCATAGAGGAGGCAGCAAACAGTTGGCAGTGTGGATTGAAGAGAGGGTTTATGTTTTTTTCATGTAATTTGAGACTCTAATGATGGACTTATGTTGCCCGCTCTTCCTTTTTTCTTCCACCTTACCTACTAAAGGAGGAGTTCTTGATGGGTAAGTGGATGCTATCCGCAAGACACCAGGGAATTTATTAGAGGTCACTTGAGCGCATTAGCTATATCTTCTTCAGGGGGTAAAAAAGCACACAAACGAGTATCTGTATACCTTTTATTTCCAAAGGGATTTTTCTTTTTTTCCCCTCACCCTCTTTTTTCTTTTTTTTTCTTTTTTCTTTTTTTTTATTTCAAAGTGATAAGCTTGTTTATTTGCCAGTTTTTACTTTGTGCAGAAGCCCTTAATTTTGATTTGATTTGGTTTTCTGTTGCTTAGTTTAGTGACATTCGTTCAGCCGCTTTATTAAGGAAGCTTAAAAAATTCACTCATTTAAGATTTTCTTTTTTTTTCTTTGCAAGGATTATGTAGGGTTTTTATATGTATATACGCCCTTTTATTTTCTCCCCTCTTTACGGTTAAATAAGGGTTTTGTCCCCTGTTACATCTTTTTTTTATTTAGTTAGTTATTTATTTTGATTCTTTGGTTGCCCGCTTACTTTGTTGAATTCTTTTGTTGAACATGAATCGCATGCTGATACTCTTTGCATGATCTCTAAATCTTCCCGTTATCATAGCAGGGGGAAAAGAAGTTTCTTCTTACTGTGGATTTCTTTTAGGGATATGTGCTTTTGTTTTCTTCTCCTTTCTTCTGTTTCTTTCTTACTTTGTTTCTTTCCTTTTCTTTCCTTTTGTTTCAGTGCATCATGATGGTAAAATTTCTGGGTTTATTTAAAAAAAAAAAAAGGCAAAAAGCAAAGTAAAACAAAAAACAGTGCCCCAAAAAAACCATTCAAACAATGCCAAATGGCTTTTTTGCTTTCAGATCTCTCAGTCAGGGTCTTCTGCTGACCTCTTTACCAAAACAGACAGCCCGCCTGGCAACCTAGCCAGCCAGAATGGAGAGTATCATGAATATGACTCAGGAAACGATACTTCCTCCCCTCCCTCCACTCAAACGAGCTCATCCAGGTCAAAGGACAGCCAGGAGAAAAGAAGTCTAGTCCATGATGGCTTTGGCCATGCCTTCTCGTCCGGGAAGCCCAAACTGGCCAACAGCGATAACAGCTCTGATTCAGGAAATTCCTTCACCAGTTGTTTTTCCCAGACCAAGGGAACAGCTTTGGAAAATCTGTCTCCAGATGCCCAGGGACAAGACCGAAGGTCAGTGATTACCAGTAGCTGCTGCTGGCAGCCAAATACCTGCTGCGTTGTTGCTCTGTATCTCCTGCCCGCTCGCCACTTGCCGTGGTGAGCAGACAGGGAGGTGTCTGTGGTCTGGAGGCAGGCAGATACCAATCAGACCCACGGTCTTGCCAGTCTGGAGTCCAGAACCCAGCAAGGACCAGTACTGTAGCCTGAGGAGGAAGATAAAACCCAGCCATAGCATCCCTGGGCTTTGCTTGTGCCAGTGCTTCTGGCTTTGGTGTGGGGATTAACACAGGGATTAGGCCTGGGTCAGGCTGTGTCTGGAGCACATCCCTGCTCAGCTGGGCATGGCCACGTCAAAAAGAGTCACTGGCCTTTCTGAGAACAATCTGAAATGGGCATCTGGGAGTTGCCATGCTACTTCTCCCCCTCTGTCTACTGTGGGGAAGGGAAGTGGGGTTTGTTTTCACTAAAACCATTATGGGCTGTTCTTTCACCTGTCCAATAAACAAAATCCAACCTGCCCCTTCCCAGCTCATCCGGGACTGGTCCAGGGTAAGAAAATAGCATCTCCTGCTGGTGGAGAGCACAGAGAGGGGCAAGTACCACGCTGGCTGCAGGATAAACACAGCAGCAGCACTGGGGCCACAGGGCATCCAGGCTTGGGGAGGAGTCAGACCAGCACCCAGTGCCACAGGTCATCCTCAGGAGAGGGGAGTAGCTGCCAGCCTCCAACACCACCTCCCATTCCTGGGGATTTGCCAGGGGATGCTGGGGATGAGGACACTGAAACACAGTGGCTGGTACTTAGGGCTGTGCTCAGGCAGTAGTGTTAGGGAGCTCTTCCAGCTCAGGCCATTGGGTCCTAAAGGCTGAAAGTTAGAGCTAGGATGTGGTCTGGAGGTGAGAGCCAGGGGAATGGGTGTTAGGAAGAACAAGCTTTGTTTTTCACTCAGAGGGTAGTATTTTAGGGCTGTATGTACTTATCACATTGTGACTCCAGTGGGATAACTCTGCCTTCACATGGGTGGAGCTGGGATTGCAGCTGGCCCTGGCTGCTGGGAGGCTTTCTGGCTGCTGGGCTCTGACCCCAGCTCATTCCCAGGGAACTTCTGAAGAGGAGGAATCCATGCAGTGCTGTCCAAAGGCAACCCGACATGCCTGCTCAGTGCCCACTCATGCCGCTCCACAGCCAGGCTGGAGCACAGCCCCTTGCCCTGCCATGCTCTGCCTTTTCCTCACTCCAGAACTTCTCACCTTGCTCCCTGTCCAGGACCTGCATTGCTCGCTGGCCTGACCCAGGCTCTGCCAGCCAGACCCCTCTGGTGTGTTGGGCACGGGGCAGATGAACTGCTCCTTGTGCTGCCTGAGACCTCTCCCACAGCCCTTCCCTGGCACAGCCCAGAGGGTGAGCTCTTGGACTCAGACCCACACACATGGGGTCTCCTGCAACAGCAGCCTGGGGAGCCAAGAGGTCTTCTTTACCCCCAGCTGGAGAATGGGAGGATGGGAGTATTTGTTTGCTGGAGCATGGTGCTCCCCTCAGCCAGGGACCAGTCCCAGTTCAGACACAGCTTCAAGGAGTGTTCAAATATATGTTCACAGAGGGTGCCTGTCCTTGTGTCTCAGTTCTTCGGAGGAGAAGAAGCGAAACTTGCTCCCATCCCCACCCCACAGCTCCCCGCTCAGGCCATGCTCCCGCAGCGAGTCCTACACCAGCACGGGCAGATCCTCCCCTGGCTCCAGCCGCTCCCGCTCCTCACACCACAAGGCCTCTCCCAGGTACTCCCGAAGCAGGTCCTGCTCTTCAGGAAAGAGGTAAGGCCAGCTGAAATGGCTGTCTCTGTGACCCTGGGCAATGCCTAACCCTTGTCAGCTGTCAGGCTCCTTGCAAGGGGAGGTGTGAGAGTTTGGGGGGTTCCTGGGGATCCACAAGGCTTGAGGTGAACTGGCCACACAGAGCTGAGCTGAGAATGTGAAAGATGGGACATGTCTTCCCCCCCGCCCAGATTTGGAGTAGTCAGTCTCCAGCATCTTTAACTCTTTTATGTTTCTTTCCTGTCTCCAGGTCTTACTCACGTTCCCCCAGCTATTCCTCCAAATCCTGCAAAAAAAGTCCTGGGAGTAGGAGTTCAAGGCCTCGTCGGAGCCCCAGTTACTCCCGCTACAGCCGTAGCAGGTACAGCTCTCTGCTCATGTGATATCTGCTGCCTCACGCTTTCCCACTGCCTCCGTCACTTGGTTGGACTCCAGCACACCTCCTGGTTCTTCCCAGCCCCAAACTGCTCCCTCAGCTTCCTTACTGGTTGTTCTAGTCCTCAGCACTGTGCTGAGAGGGAGCAGGGGATCACGCAGGAGGGCATATGGCAGTGTGTTATACTGGCCCTCAGTCCAGTGCAGATTCCTCACCATTTATTGCCACTGAACTGATGCTGTTGCAGAAGGAAGAGCCCGGAGATGAGCTGTGGGAAAAATGGATTTCCTGTAGCCAAGGACTGCCTGGCATTGATTCAGGGGAATTTCACACAGAGCACTTGTGGGGGTGGGTTGCTGGGAAGGAGACCTGGTTTATTCTTGGCTTTCAAGCATCATGGTATCTCATAATTAGAGCGTGTGGCAGGTGAAGTGGCTGTGCCTCAGCTCCAAGCCCTTGCAGGAGACATGCTGTGCAGCCAGGAGCGCACGGATGGCTGCTCTGCTCAGTGGTGTGTGCCACAGCCTCCTGCCAGTGGGAGATCCCTCACAGGAAAACCCAGGGATGCCCCTCTCCATCATGCTGATGTGAACAGTGGGCAGAGCGTGCGGCTCCATCTGGGTGTGCTGTCATCACCTGAGGAGCCCATACAGCCAGCAGCCCCTGCAGCAGGGCCACAGCCCACGTCAGAGAGGGGTCTGATTGCAGCAGGGAAAGACACTTGATTCTCAGAGTCACAGCTCTGCCAAAGAGTTGTCAGGCCCTAGGAAGTGCCCCTGTTGCAGAGGCAGATGCCAGGTACCCTTGGGCTGCCATGCACAGCCTTGCAAAGGGAAACACAGTCCAGGCACATCTACTCCCTCCACACTCCTTAGAAAACACACATCTCCAGCTCAGCCTTAGAGATGCTTTTGGGCAGGTTTTTCTGCTAGCATCACTGCTGCTGTGAACATTTTGCACCCTTAAAATTGTACATTCCCAGGGTCGATTCTTGCAAGCTGTGACAATCCCTGTGCTAGCGAGGAGAACATTTCCTGCATGCAAGGAGCAGGCAGGCCCTTGACCTGTAACGTGTTGCTTTGCAGATGGCACTGAGCGGGGTGTATGAAGTCAGCCGCGCTCCACAGAAGGGCCTGTGCTGACGTGTATGGGAATTTAACAAAAGAGAAAACCATAGCAACACCGGCACTCCTTCTGGCGAGGCATGAGCAGCCCTGCAGGGGTACAGGGCCCTCGGCTCACGTGGGGCCCGCTGACAGGGCTGTTCCTGCCAGCTCCAGCAGCACAGCCAACAAGAGCAATTTTACAGAGCTAAATACAGAGCACACCCACAGACACAGGTCCCTGTAAGCCATCTCAGCCTGGCCGTGCAGAGCCACTGTAAGACACTGCTGGAGCCCCCCGATCCAATTAGTGGTGTCCATCTGTCCAGCCAGACGAGTGTCTCTCTGTCCAGCTACACGAGAGCTCAGGGCTAATGCCGCAGAACACTTAGAGTGGTCCCTTTTGAAGCTGAGTGTCCTCCGCTCATCTGTGCCTTCATGGGTCATTGCCTCCACACCCCAAACTAACCCACCAAACCCCAGCAGTGACAGTTCGCACCCTGTGCCTTCCCCAGGGACCGTGAGCGAGAGCACAAGTACAGCTCCAGTGAGAAGGAGTCTCACAGGGAGCGTGACCGGCAGCGCCGGCGCCGCTCCTATTCCCCCCTGAGGAAACGCCGGAGAGACTCTCCCAGCCACCTCGAAGCTCGGCGCATCACAAGGTACTGGGATGCTGTCCTATCCCTTGGAGACGGGCTCAGCTGGCGCTTCCCTGGCTGTCCTTGGGTCCCAGCCCTTGCCAGAGGAGGTTTCTCAGGTTTCCCTGAGCTTGATCAGCAGGCCCTTCCACCCCTCCTAGACCTTGGGGTTTTCCAGCTAGAGGCAAAGGGAGGATTGGAGGCGGGGGGTCTCATTTACAATAGCTGAAGGATAAAAGATGAAGTCATACCAGGGACTCAGGTGCCAGGAGCATCCCCTCACAGGCTTTTCATTTCACCCTTCCCTGTGGCAGATGTCCCACACTGTTGAGAGACAAATATTGACTCCAACCTTCACGGTGAGGGCTCTTTGGGACAACATCAAGCAGAGCCCAGCCTCAGACTTTGTGCTTGGGGCTGTGCGGGTGGGTGGTTTGAATCCCAGGTCCATCGGCTACCTGATCTCTTCCTTTTTTTTTGTTTGTTTTAAGCAAACACAATTACATTTTTTGGAGTGTTGTGCAGAGCAAACAGTGCTTTGGGGGGATTTTGGCAGTAAATCTGTCCTTGTGGTAACCCGAGTCTCTCTGTCCCCACAGTGCCCGCAAACGCCCCATCCCCTACTACCGCCCCAGCCCGTCCTCCTCCAGCAGTGCCAGCAGCTATTCGTCCTGGTACAGCAGCTTTAGCCGCTCCCCGAGCCGAAGCCGGAGCTACTCCAGCTACCGGACGAGCCGGAGCCGCAGCTGGAGCAGCAGCAGCGCCCAGGGCAGGAGCCGCAGCCGGAGTTCGGGCCCCCGGAGCAGCCGCAGCAGGAGCAGGAGCAGGAGCTATGACTCAGGAGCCAGCTCCGACAGCCTGCGTCGTTAGGGAGTGCCGCTGGTGGCTGACACCGTGTGCCGGCGGCACCTCCAGATTCCTGGCATTCTCCGCTTCCTTCCCGCCTACCTGGCCATCGATAGCAATCATCCCCGATACTGATGTGGTGGCAGTGCCGGGTCCCCCTTCCCCGGGTCAGAGCAAGAGCCCTGGAGCGTCTGATGCAGCCCCTTGGTTCTGTCATGGAGTGGGGTGGATCAGTCCCCGCTCCCCATGCCAGGGCTGGAAGAAGGGTCGGTGCTTTACAGAGGGTCTGTCACGACAGACCTGCTCCATCCTCCCTGATGCTCCTGTCTCCTCATCACTGCCACTCTCCAAAGCACTACCAGCTGGTCCAAAGGAAAGAACTCTGCTCCAGGAACCAACAAATTAACTTCTGTTGAAGGAAGAGACCCAGTTAGGGAGGAATTTGCTGGAAAGCTTCGGCAGTGAGGGGGGAGACCTCTCCCCACCAAGGCAAACATCAGGTCCCTTGGGTCTCTCCTCCAGAGTAGCTGCTCACAGTGCAGCAGGCCTTTTCCATAAGAAAATATTTATTTATTTCCGCTCAGCCAGTCCCTGCTATAAATAGAAGGCTAGGAATCCCTCCTGATGAAATTGCTGGGGAAAAAAAGGCTGTTTCCTCTTTCTCCTGCCCTTTCCTACCAGGTAGCTGCTACCTCTTGTTTTATCCCCCCAGCGCTGACTTGCTTGCAAATAACTTGCTGAGGTCTGAAGCAGACATGGGGCTGGTGGGGTACAAGGCAGAAGGGAGCTGGTGCCACGCTGCACTCCGAGGGCCAGCCCATGGCATGGGAGACAGGAGCCATGTGGTTCCCTTCTCAGAGGAAGCCTCGTGCAGTTTGGGTTCAGGTTTTTCTAAAGGGAGTGTTGCCCTTGGAGTGGAACCATAGGGAGGTCTGGAGATAGCCTGGTTGTGCGGTGCAGTGAGAGCACACGGGGTTAAAAGGGCATTGCGTGATCCAGGGGATCCCAGTTCCCCTTCCTTGAAAGAGGCAGCAATTTAAAGCAGGATTTCAGAAAAACATTTCTCCTTGAGCCTCTGAGGCTGCCCTGAGGCAGGACCAGCAGCACAGCAGCGCTGGTGCCAGGCTGCAGCAGGATTTACTCGTGCCCCAGTTTGTCACTGGGAGGCCGGAGCAGTGCAGGGGGACAGGAAGGGGCCCCCATTAATTGCCTGTTTTTCCAGGGAGCCACAGGCAGTGGCAGGAGGGCCGTGCCTGCCCGGCCACCCTGGGCCCTGGGGTTTTGTCTCCCTGCCAGCCCAGCTGCCTGCGCAATTACTGTGTTTTGCCGGGTAACAAAGGCTTCTCCCAGCACAGGCTGAGCTGGTGCTGAGGAGTTTATTTCTCTTACAACACCTGGGTGCTTAGAGACGCTAATTTGGGCTTAAAACTTCCCTCCCTTTTTCCATCCCCTCCCCTTCCATCCTGCCTGATTATTAACGAGTTTGGGCTTAATGAGTCAAGGAGGTGTGTTGTTTAAATGTCACAGAAGAGGGCTGAGTGGAGCCACCATCTGCAGGAGGAAGAGAGGGGGTAGAAAGGAATGCAACCCTCCCCATCTGAAGAGTTACCCACAGACCCCCCAGTGCCACTGGCAGCAGGAAAAGGGCCAAGTGGAGCAAGTGGAGGAAGGCCAAGTGCCACAAGGTGTTGTGGTGGAGCTGGATGATCGCCTCAGCAAGCCTACAAACTTGTTACTCGGAAAGTACAGCAGTGCAGGCTGGAATTCCACCTGGGTGGTACAAGGGGAAGTTTTACGCCAGGAGTCTCTTTCCCAGTATCCTTCCTCCTGCTGATCCCCCTTGTCCTGTGCCTTCCACACCCCAAGTCCCCCTTTTTCGCAGACCCTCATCCCTGGCCTTGCTCTCTGGAGGTAATGTGAGGATGAGGATGGCTGAGGCGGAGAACTGGGTACTGGTATCGTTGGTGGATCAGTGGGGACATGTTTGCCTCCTGGGATGACCCTTTCTAGGATACAGAGAGAGAAGCATTCCTTGTAGGGCTGAGCAAATGCTCCAGGGCTGCAGTTGAGGGGTCAAAGACAGGGTGTTCTTGCAGTCTTGCACTGCCTTCTCTCGTGTGCTGGCCCTGAAAGTGGCCCCTTGGCCACCTTCTGCAGTGAGCTCACTCCCAAAAGGGCTGAAAACCTCACATTTCTTCCCCAAAGAGTCTCTCCCAGCCTGATGCTGAGATGCCCTGCTCCCCGGGAAGATCCAAAGGCAGTGATGGGAGCCCAGATCTACTCAGCTCTACCAGTGTTTCAGGAGCAGCCCCCTGCTCCGTAGCACCCCATAACGCACACATGCGGCTGTAGCAAGGAAGCAGCGAGCCAGGAGATCCAAAACCGAGAAGGAGAAGAAGAAGGGCTTTGTGCAACTGGTGTAAATACCAAACACCGTGGCCGGGGTCGGAGGATGGAAGCACCACACCAGGATCAGCAGCATCCACCCACCATGGGACAGGAGATGACCCTGAGGGTTGCACGGGGCTCTCGCAGCTGTCCAGCTGATCTGTGTTTCAAGGACTGCATCTGCCTGTACTGTCCCTGGCAGCTAAACGCTCCTGGGGTTTCCCAAGCAGCCTTGTGTTGGAGTAAACCTCTTAAATTATCTATTTATTTATTTATTTATTTATTTATTGTTATTCTATTTTTCATTGTATGTCAGAATGGATGCAGGTGGTCACCGTTACCAGTATTTATTTATTCCTTTCTTTTGTTTTTTTTTTTAGAACATTAAGTTATTTTTTAATCTGTTTGTTTGTTTGTTTGAATGTATCCATGCTGCCGGTCTCGTGTAAAGGTTTACAGCTCTGGCCCCTCTTGGTGAGGGGGCTGGAGGAGTGACAGTCACTCCTGCTGCCAGCGTGTCCCGTTGCACTCCCTGGAGCAGGGCGGACATCGCGTGACAGACAGCAGGACAGAGGGCAGAGCTGTGTGTTTTCACGTTAAAAACTAGCGTTTCTCATTTGGGTTGTGCAGGAACGGGACGGATGCGAGCCCAGGGACAGGCCCAGGACCCGAGAGAGGTGATGGCGAGGGGCTGCTGGCCGGCTGGGCCCCGGGGTGTTCGCAGTGCTGCGAGGGGAAGCCTCTCCCGGTCCGTGCTCGCGCCGGCCGGGTGCCAGTTGGCTGCTGTGCTGTTTCCCTTGGCTCCACAGCCAGAGCACAACCCGAAACCAATCTGCTCCACAGAGGCACTGCTGCTTTCCCTGGGAGGATGCCGTCGCCAGGACTCCCCTGCCCTGTTTATCCCTGCACAGTGACCCACCCATGGGAAAACTGAAGAAGTGAGACTGTGAGAGTGTGATCCCTGTGGAAGGTCCTTGCAAAATCCAGTCTCTGGTGACAGACCTGACCAAGACTCTGTGTGTGTACGTATGTATGTGCACATGTGCATATACATATGAGTTTCCCTCAGTCATGGTATTTATTTTTTAACTTATTTAAGGTTTTTAGTACAACCTGGAACATCACCCTCCCTGTCAGTGGACAACTGGGCTTTCTGTGGGTTTGTGTGAAGCCCGTGAGCTTTTCTGTCTCTGTGCCTTTTTCCCAGTGCTTTTTTTTTCTTTTTCTTTTTAATGTTGTTTCTCTCATTTGTTGCTTTTATGGATTTTTGTTCTGCATCCAGCATCTCAGATTGCTGCAGGTGCTCTCTGTAAAGAGCATGTTCATCTGGTGGAAAAGCAGCTTGGTCATTTTGGTGTTGGTGAATCGCTGCTCACCTGTGGTCAGACACACAAGGGATGTCCAGGGCTGGCCACAGCATCAGGAAAATGCTGGGAAGCAAAGATAAGGGATGTTTCAAAGCACTGTTCTGGTCTTTCTTTTCTTCATGGCTTACAGCACTCGGCTGAGTTTTGCTTTATGTTGACTGCAACTTTCTCAATGTTTTTGTTGTTTGGGAACTGAATTTGTACCAAACTTGTCTGCAATAGCCAATCACTGTTATTTTGCTATGCATTGTACATATATTGAACAGGCTGAGAGGACTTGGCCTCTATTTAATATTTATTTCTTCTATTTATTGAGCATTAATTTAAAAAAAGCTATTTGGGCCATGCTGCTGGGTCCATGAAGGTAGGAGCCTTTGAGGTGTTGCCGTATATGTTGGAGAGAGGCAGGCAAATTGGGCTCATTTGGACCTCACCACCAGTCATTTAGGGAAGAACCTCATTGGGATGGAGATGGGCAAGGCAGGGGAAAACTCTCCATCTCCTTGGACCAGCTTCTACTGACAAATCACATGCCCCTGGAAAGGTGCAGGGCATTCACAGGCAACAGACCAGCTCTGGTGGAGGAATAACCCTGCTCCTCCTCCTCTGCCCTGTGGTGTAAGGTTGCTTGGATCACTAAAGATCCCTGGACATCTCTGATCTCTCACTGCGGGTCTCCTCTTCCCTCTGGGGGAGGGGGACATTTGTCACCCTTGCATTGATGATGAGGAAAGGGGTACAGCTGAAGTGACTGGCTGTGGTCTTTATCAGGAAGGAAGGCTGTCCATCCACCCTGCCCCATCCTGAGACCTCTGTGCCATGTCCTGCTTTTCTCCCTTCACTGAGCTTTGTGCCAGAACTAGTAGTTTTGCCTAGGTGGGAGCTCAGGAACGGTGGCTAGGGCAGGACTGGGAGCTCTCTCCTGTTGTCTCCACCACGAGCAGAGCTTGCCGCAGGCATCCTCTCTCAGTTTTGAAAAGAGCATGGGATGTGCTAAAAATCACGACCTGCCCCAGTGTCACTCCACCAACGCCACAGCCCTTGTCCTCTTTACCCGACTGGGAGGTGTTTGTGCTCCATGGGCAGAGATACCTGTGGCGGCGGAGTGTGGACGTGGCTCTGGCATTGGCAGGAACGTGCCCAGTGCTGGTCTGTTCCCAAGGAGCTGGCTGCGAGCTGCTGGATGCTCAGCCTTGGGACTATTGGGATATTGGTCTGAGAAAGGGGTGGATTCAGGTGCCTAAGTGAAGACTTTGTCCTTTAGTGTCCAGTGGGGTTTTATTACCTCTTTATTAGAGAATAAATAATTCTCATGACTTTGCTGCTACCTGGAAGTTTGCACATGACCAGGAAGGTCTCCGAAGCACAGGTACATGCGCTGTTGTAGCAACAGCATCGTGGTCAAGCATCCCAACTTTTGGGCTACTGCCTAGAGAACAACACCCTGAACCTCACCAGCCCAGGGCAGCTCTCTGCCTTCAAAACCCAGGGAATGAGAAGATTTAGAACAAAAGCCAAGACGTGAGAAAAGCCACGAGGGAAACGGTGTCTCTGTTTTCTCGCCCGTTGGTCGATTCCACACCAAACGACACCGGCGCATCTGTTCGTTTGAGTTCATTGTAAAGCTCCCCCCGCTCTCCATCGACATGTGTTCTGTATCCTTTAGTCTTCCTGGGTGTTTGAGTTGTTAGCCTGGTTAGAAAAAGGTTTCAATAAAGGTTCGGACAGTATTTCCTTTGCATCATAGCCCTGTTTGTCATGTTCCTTTTGGATCCAACTGTGCGCAGTGGGATATTTTGGGTTGTTCCAGCTGCTCCGCAGGGAAGGGCATGTGCCTTCACTCCCAGCTGCTGAGGACTGGCTCCTCAGGGCACTGGCTGAAGCAAAAAAAGTTATGGGCTAGTATTTCTGGCAGCTCTCCTTTGCCTGCTGGGCCAGGCCTCCGCTGCCCTTTGCCAGGCACTTTGGATCCCCCTGCCCTGTTCAGGCACTGGGAGTCCAAGCCAGAAATCTGTCCATCTCTCCATGGAGGTCACTGTTGTCCCCAGTAGAGCTCAGATGGGCACCCAGGAAAGGTCTGGCCGTGGCACAGACGGATCGTGGGGACATGGGTCAGCATCCCCAGGTCACTCGGATGACTGAGGCTGCCAGGGCACTTCATGCTTCCCAGAACTGATGTCGTGGGGTGGCTCAGCAGTGGGACACAGTCGGGAGGTTTGGAGTGACAACAGGAGCTAAATCGGGATGGCTCAGAGAGGGTGAGAGCGAGCAGAAGGGGACGTGTGACTAATCGGGATGAACAAGGCGACAGGGAGAATTCCTGGCTGGGGAGGGAGAATGGCTTGGAGCTATGTGGGAAAACATGGGACTGGGGGTGTTGTGAGGCTCCTGAAAACACAGCAGGATCGTGGGGCTGCCCAAAACCTTGTGCCCCTCTCCCAGTGTGCCAGTGTTTGCCCGGGCAGGTGCAGAGCTCAGTGCTGGAGTGACCCTGTTCCCCAGCCAAGGTGAGAGGTGCCCAGCTCAGCTCAGGCTCAGTGTGTGGCGATGTCCCCCAGGATACCCTATTGTCACCCCTGTGCAGCGGGAGCCCCCAGCCAGGCAGGGGCAGCCGGGCAGGACAAGGGCATGGAGGGGGATGCTCAGCTTCTCTGCTGGCAGCTGCCTCCCTGCACCGGGGTGCTCAACTGGCACCTAGGACCTCTCCAGGCATCCCCCTTGGACCCCAGAGAGACCTCTGTGATACCCAGCTGTCTCCATGCGTGGGGGACAGCCCTGGCCAAGGAGAGGCAGCTCCCTCCCCACCAGTGATGTCACATCAGTGCAGCGTCATTAATACCACGGAATGACCAGCGCCTGAATCTCCGCACGGCGTGCGCTGCATTAAAATCTTCCCACTGCAATTAGTTCCATCAAGTCCATTACAAAAATTGCAGATGCTGGAGAGAAGGAGCATGAGGCAGAGCCAGGATGCGGCATGAGGAAGTGCTTCCGTATCCAAAACAACCCTCGCTGATCGCATCCCATCCTCCAGCGCATCCCGCTGCCCACCGGAGCGTTGCCCGCATCGCCTGCGCGGGGAGCCCCTCGTTGCCGGCGGTACCGCCTGCGTGCCGCCCGGGCTGGGGCTGTGTCTCCCGGGTGGATGCTCGCTGGCAGCTCCCCCGGCAGCGCCGCCGCGCCTCTTCCCACCGCTGCCCTGTAATTAGCGCGGCCGCGGCGGTGATTAGCGCCTCGCCCTGCCCGCGCCGTGATTGCGGCAGGGCCGGGGTGAGCAGGAGGCAGGTGCTGAGCAGCACCCCGAGGACCCTGCCTGCTGCCCGGGGTCCCTCTCCTTCCCACGGTTAGGGGACGTTTCTCTGGGCCCAACAGCTGAAGGTGGCTAAGGAAGCCGTGCTGGAGAGGGTCATCCTGTCCCCCGCCCCGCACACCCCAAACACCCACCCACGGGGTCCCACCGGCCTCACTGTGCCGTGCTGGGGGTGCCACCAGTGACCCATTTCCCGGTACAGTGGTGCTCGGTTGTGTGGGGACACGTGGCTTTACAGTGAGGGGAACAGCTTGGTCAGCCCCACCACGGTATTTTTAACAGGTGACACTAGGGTGAAAGAAGCCAGCCCGGGCTATTTTGGGTGGGCAGGGCGACAGGAGGGGGCAGCGGGGGCCGGGGCAGCTGCCGGAGCACAGTGGCCCCGGCGCAGCCGGGATCCTCGGGCTAGCAGGAGTGGTCAGCTGCCACAGCCCGGATTCTCCACGGCTGTTTCATCCTCTCCAAAATACTCGGCTGACAGGGCAGGACTTGCAAAACACACCACCCCCCCTCCTCCCAAATCCATATAAATAGTGCTCGCCCGACGGCTGGAAGGTTAGAGAAGTTTCTGGGCTCCAAGCTCAGGCATTTATTGCAGCTCCCAGGCGGGAGCAGCAGGGGAAAGTTTCACATAAAGTGCTGGGGAGTGAGAAGGGAGAGAGAAGCTTTTTAATCTCAGGATATTTGGCTTTACTATTTTTTTCCCCTCTCCTGACAAGAAGTTTTATTTTCCTCTCCCCGGCCCTGGGATCGCAGCCAGACAGGAAGCGTTTTCTCACGGCCAGAGAGCTCCCTCCGTCCTTCCTGCGCTCTTCCAGCTCCCGGTGATTCAGCCTGAATTGATTTTTCTCATCGTCCTTCACCTGGTGCCGGGAAGGAGAGACCGTCCCCGCGCACCCACGTCCCACCTGGGGTGGATGCGTCTCCT
Organism: Sclerurus mexicanus; assembly: GCA_013396755.1. NCBI lineage: Eukaryota > Metazoa > Chordata > Aves > Passeriformes > Furnariidae > Sclerurus > Sclerurus mexicanus. The sequence continues at coordinate 214,900 of VWZF01005400.1, forward strand.
CCGGGACAGGCTCCCGGGGGAAGTTTGCAGCCAGGAGCAGGCACACAGAGGCTGAGGCTCCGTGGGAGAGCCCCAGGGACGCGCTCAGACCCCTCCGAAGGTAACCATGGCCGACAGCCAGTTGCCCTTCTCCTGCCACTATCCCGGCCGGCGCAGCATCCGCGACCCTTTCCGGGAGCCCGGCCTGACCTCGCGCCTGCTGGACGATGATTTCGGCTTGTCGCCCTTCCCCGGGGACCTGACGGCGGACTGGCCCGACTGGGCTCGGCCCCGGCTCACCACCACCTGGCCGGGCCCCCTGCGAGCCGGGTTGGGCCGGCCCTCGGCCATGGCCCCCGGCTACGGCACCCACTTCGGGGGGTACCCCGAGAGCCGCAGCCCCGCGCCCTTTCCCCGCGAGCCCTGGAAGGTGTGTGTCAACGTGCACAGCTTCAAACCCGAGGAGCTGACCGTCAAAACCAAGGACGGCTACGTCGAGGTGTCAGGTGAGAAGCAGGATGGGGCGTGAAAAGCAGCTGGTCCTGCCAGCTCAAGGAATTGCTGTAAAATGCCAATATCCCCTTTATTTTAAGGCAGCAGCCACAGGGCTTTGGGGCAGCTCCACGGGCAGTTCGGGGGTGCCATGGGGGGATCTGGTGCACAAGATCTTGCTGCCAGAATGAAAAGGGATACGTGTCCTTTGGGGTAAACGTCCCAGCTTTCCATCCAGGCTGGCGGCACCCCTGCAGCAAGAGGCCAAGAGGGGCCCCAGCTTGGCTGGGTTAATTATAGCCGGGGTGAGGCCGGCACGGAGGGAGATTCCCTTTAAAGGGGCCGAGGGAGAGGCTGGGAAGAAGGGAGCAGCTGCTCCACAGCCCCTGGAAGCCCCAGCCTGGATCTGAGCCGGTCAGAAGTGTGTCCCTGAGAAGTCAGTTAATAGTGAGGACAGTGGGTCCACCAATTTGGGGTGCCCGCAGATGGTCTCAGCATCCCATCAGCCTGGCACCGACATCCTCCACTGCCCCTGAGTCCCCTGGGCTGGGGTCACCAGGGAGGGCTGGAATCTGCCACCCTGCACAGCCCCAGGTATTTATTTGGGGCTCACAGCATTGCAGAGGGAAAACCCCAGGTGAGGAGGGCCCAGGTGGGCATTGGCTGGTGCTTCAGGCACCAGAGTCTCCAGCCTGACAGTGTGGTGGAGAGGAGACCAGGGCCAAGGCACAGGCTGCCACCTCCAAAGGTTTAATTATTTATTTATTTTTATTTTCTTGAGCCCCAGCTCTTGGCAGCCTGTGAGACCCCATTTTGTCCCTGGAAATGTGGCTGTGCTGTGTCCACCATTGCCTTTCCCACATGGAGAGGCTCCCTGAGCCCTCCCCAGAGGAAGGGTTTGCACAAGGGAAGGGAAACAAGTGCTTGGAAAACTTTCCTGTTGGGTTTTGTTGTTGCTGTTTGTTGGGGGGGAAATAATCTCCTGGTGAGGTGCTGATGTGGGGTGTTGCCCTTCCCTGCAGGCAAACACGAGGAGCAGCAGGTGGAAGGAGGGATTGTCTCCAAGAACTTCACCAAGAAAATCCAGTAGGTACCGGTTGGCCTGGCCGAGCTTTGCCGTTCCCCACGCCCCAGCTCACACACTCAGCAGGGACTGTCTTCACCCCAAAATCTGCTCTTCTGCACCGCGTGCTTGGCTGGGTCGGGCCACAGAGTGATTTCCTGCGGGTGGATGAAGGAGGAGGAGGCCTTTTTCGGGCTGCCCTGTCAGTGTCCCGCACGCCCAGGGCTGTTTGGAGCGGGCTGGGGCGTGGGGAGCAGGAGGGGTGCGGGGAGCCGAGCCGCGGGGTGCAGCGGGGCACGGCGGGCTGGCAGCACCCGGGGCGCATCCCTGCGTGCGGGATGTCCGTGCATCCCTTTATCTCCAATGATGTCAGGCAGATCGCTATCGCGTTGACTCACCCCCGGCTCGCTTTGGCAACAACAACGGCAAAGGCGAGTCCCGGAGGCAGCCGATGTGGGGGGGCAGACCCTCGGGGTTAACAGGGAGAGACGGCAAAGCCCAGGGCACGGGAAGGGTTTCCTCCGCTGGCTGCGCTTTTCCACCGCGAAGGAGCCGGGCGCATCCCCAGGTCCCACGGGAAGGCTGGGGCGGGCGCTGCGCTGCGTCCCGCTCGGCTCTCGGGCTCCTTTTAGGGGCAAGGCTGGCGGCTGACGTGGGCTGGGGCACGGCCAGGGTTTACTCGTGCCCCGCGGAGCCCCGGGCGGGCGGCACAGGCGGCCGGTGACATCCTGTCAAACACATCTGCCGGGGAGATGGAACAGAGCTCCCGCGGGGGCCAGCCCGGCCAGGAGCCCGCCCTCGATGTCCCCGACACGTTCCCGGGCACCGCAGCGATAACGGGCTTTGCTGGGCCCCGCACCGGGGCCGGTGCCGGTGCCTCCCCGTCGGCGCTTCCACGGGGGTCCTGTGTGAGCTTCCCAAGGGTCGGCGCTCGCCAGGTTTGCGGCGCGCCCCGCACTCCTAACCCGTGCCGTCCTTCCTCCCCTCCCGCAGGCTGCCCTACGAGGTGGATCCCATCACGGTGTTCGCCTCCCTGTCTCCGGAGGGGCTGCTGATCATCGAGGCGCCCCAGATCCCCCCCTACCAGCAGTACGGCGAGGGCGGCAGCGGCAGCGAGATCCCGGTGGAGAGCCAGGAGGCCACCTGCACCTGAGCGGCCACCTGCGGCCCTCCCGTGGCCCGGCACCCCTCCTCCCCCGTCCCCTCTCCCCCTGGATCCCCGGTCCCCTGCGGCGCGGCATCCTGACAGCCTCCGGCAAGGGTGACGGGTGCCGCTCGCAGGGATGGCAGCACCCGCCACCCCAAGGGGGGCCAGCCGAGAGCTGGGGCGCACACCAGGTGCCAGGCCACCGTCCTCGAGGGCTTGGAGCAGTCTGAGGTGCCAGGAGGGATTTGGTGCCCGCGGGGCCAGGCAGAACGGATGTGCTCCGTACGGTTATTGTTTGCTCCGAGTCGCTCGGATGGGATATCTGTAACAATAGCAAAAAAGGGCCTTTTTCTTTTCTCTAAAATCGACGTGGCAACCTGTAGCCTTGTGTCTTTTTCTCCTCCATGAGTTGGGTTTTTTTTTTTTTGGTTTGTTTTTTTAAACTACATCTCTGCAAAGGACACGTGTCCGGCAGCGGAGCTTGACGGCTCGGCCTCCGTCCTGAGAAACACCAACCGTCCGCGTGCTTTGAACATTGGTTTGGGGTTTTGGTTGTTTTGTTTGGGTTTTTTTTTTCCTTATTTCCAAAGAGAATTTGTGCTTTTACTTGTCAGACCTGAGGAATAAAACCCAGTCGATGTTCTTAGCCTCCGCTTGTCTCGGCTGAGCCGGGGTGGGCACAGGGAGGAGGGGGGATGCCACCATGTGCCACCTCCCAGCCTGGCACAGGTCCTTCCCCTGGGGGCGAGGACAAGAGAGAGTTGTGTGGGGATGTCTGCGCTGATGGGTGAATTCCAGGTCCCAGCTAATGCTGTGCCGAGGAGGCATCGAGCCTGGCGAGGACCACGGGCTCATCCTGTCATTCCCCTCTCAGTGGGCTGAAAATGTTTTTCCTCCTTGGGGATGCTAAATCAGGCTCTGAGCTGGGAAAGTTGGGTTTGCCCCATCCTTATTTCCACCTCCCCGTGCCACCTTCCCACCTGCAGCTCCGCAGGGAGGCACTTCCCAGCTAATTCCCTGCTGGAGGTTTCTGCCGGGCTCCTGGCACAGACTTCTCCCCAGGGGAGAAAGACCATTTGTTAACACACCGCAGTGCCCGGGGGCTGGCAAAGCTGAGGTGTCAATGGGTGGTGGGAAATTTTCCATGGATCTGTGCAGCACCTGGACCAGGCACCCAGTTTTCCATGTCGCCAGGACTTCAGAGTTAAAAATACAACCTCACATGCTCCACTGGGGCTCATTTGGGATGTGGTTGCCAACAACAGCCCGTCACGTGCTGTAAACCCCAGCCCAGCACTCGGGTGCCGTGAAGGCACCCCCATTCCAGGTCATGAGGTGGAACCTGGAGACTCTCACTGGGTTTTACATATTAAATTTGATTTCCAACTGTTATTACAGAGCTGGGACCCTCTGGTGGTGCACAGCGTTGCCAGCCCCAGGCTCAGCCACGCTGACTCTGCCAGACACGGTTGTGAGCGCAGCAATTTTTATGAATAAAATATAATCCTCGAAATGTGATCCTGACCCCGGGATGGAACGCCGAAAAGTCATGAGTCACAGCTCCAGCCCCGTGTCCTTGTGCCACTCGGAGCCGTCATGCCCTGCGGGTGACACCTCCCCAGCACAAACTGTGCCTCCTCTTCCTCGCCTCTTCAACGATTTATTTTTATCAGCCTTTTGGAAAAAAACAACCGCAGGCTCAATCCCAGTTTTGTCCCTTTTCCTGGGAAGGACCCCAGGGGAAGCACATATACCCCAGGGTATACATACACTGCCAGGGGAAAATGAGCCAGAGCTGAGCCCCTCTCCCACCCCGGGGTATTTAGGGAAAGCCCCAGGCTACAGCAGCACCAGTGCTGGGACAACAGGACCTCCAAGTGTGGCTTTGGGGGTGCCACACTCAGGTGATGGCTCCAGCTCTTGTTCCTGCTGATCCTGCAGTCTGGGGCAAGTTTTGTTCTTCTTTAATTGCTTTCTGGTTTATTTGGTTCTATTTTCTGGTGGATTCTTTAATAGCATCTTATAAAAGCTGTTGTAAGCTGCATTAGCAATAATTCCTTAATGGCTGGGGTTGGCATGGGCAATTAGCACTAAGGACCTCTTCCATGGGCAGCATGCTTGGATCTGTGCAGGCAGCAGCTTTCCAAGCTCTTGGATGGTCTGGAGTATCAGAGACTAATGAAATAGTTGTAACTGGACATCTGGGGGGCTTTTTAAAGTATAATCTGATTGTTCATGTGAAGGAGGTTTTAAACAAGTAATCCCTCCTGATGTTTCTGCAAATGGAAATACCAGTTTGGAAATGCAGGGGGAACTTCTGTATCAGCCTCTCCCCCCATGTCTGAGATGGGGTGGGACATGGGGATCTCTGGGGTACCAGGGTGAGCGGAGCTGTTTGCTCACCCTCAGCCTGCTGTGAGATAACAGCTCGGAGCCATCAGACCCATAACACAGAGCAGTAGTGGCCACTCTGCAGTGACATCACATTTCATGGATTTAGAGCAGTTCCAGCGCATCGGGTGGTGTCAGAACACATTATGGTTTATGGCTTAATATCGGCTCCGAGGGAGATGCTGTGTGCAGGATGAAACAGCGGGTGAGCATCCTCCGGGGAGGGAGGAGCGGGCATCCTGTGGGTCCAAGCCCGAGGCTGCCCAAAAGGGCTGAGGAGGGCTTGAGCCTGGGTGGCTGGGCATTTTGGGACCCCTGTGACACACAGGGGAAGGGGCAGGATTGTGTTTATCAGCAATTCACCTTGGCAGGACGCCCCAGCCACAGCGGCACCTCTCTGCTGGCCCCGTCCAAACCATTCCAGGAGGCCGGTGCTCCCCTCTTCCTCCTGGAGAGGCACTGGGCTTGCCCATATCCACATCATTCAAGACCAAATGATTTTTACTGCTGAAGAAGACGGAGGAACCATCCTTATCTGGCCTTCAAATCCTGCTTTCAGAACACCACCGGTGCTGCTGCTGGCACAGGGCTGTGCCTGGACGGGGAGGGTGTTTGGAAATCTTTGTATTTTTCATTTTAAGAAGGCGGTTGTGATAAAATACACGACCACACGGTGGAATTAAGCAGTTGAATGCTGGGCGATTTGTATTAGGCTCTTCGATGGGACAGAGGCCGGAGCAAGGAGTGTGAGGAGTGTGCCTGCTCCGGGAGAGGGATGCAGGGATCAGGGCTGAGGTGGAAATCCAGGAGCTCCTGATGCATCTCAGGACCATGAGCTTGCAAGCTCAGCTCTGAGCCCTAGCAAAGCTCTCCTAGGCAGCTGGAGGGAAATGGGGGTGCTTCATGAAGCCTTTTTATTTTTGGGAAAGATTTTTGGTGATCCCTCCTGCAGCACGAGCGGGTGGTTCCCAGTGCTGCAGGCACAGAGCTGGGATGGGGCTGTGCCCTGGGAAAGCAGCCTCAGAGGACCTGCTGCTCCAGCTGGCTGCTGTCACAGGCTGAAGGACACGAGGAGATACGGAGAAGGTCACCCAAGCCATGGGAGAGCTCTCCAGGCAGCTCAGTGGCAGGAGCTGGGTGTGCAGGAGGCTGAATAAACCTCTCGGCTGTGGCCCGCTGTCTGTCCTGAGCTGTGGGGCATCGCCTGCCCTCTGCAAGGTATGGGCTCAGATCAGCGGGGCCAAGGAGTTTCTGGGTCCAGTTTACACCCCACCGGGGCTGGGATGGGGAGCACGTGGCTCCTAGCAGGGCACCAGCTCCCAGCCTGTCCCAGAGGGTTTATTTTCCTAAAATGGAAGCGAGAGCCGAATTGATTTATTTTGCTTGGCAGCACGTGGAGCCGGGTAAATAATCCACAAGAAGCTCCAGAGCTGTCCAGATACACCAGGCACCTCCAGAGAGCCGGTCTCTTCTCCTAGAAAAATGGGATTGGTCTTATTTTCCAACTGCCCAGCAGCCAGTGGTGCCCGGGCAGAGCTGTGGCCAGCAGCTGGCACAGCAGCTCCCACAGCTGCGCCCATCCTTGCTCTGGGAAGCATCACTCTTACACCCATGGCTTGGGGCACACTCGCTGGCTCGCCCTGCACTTGATGTTGCTCGCTCAGTGTTGCGGGGTCCCGGGGTGCCCACAGAGACCCCTTTGTTGGCCGATGGGGTTGTTTGTGCTTTCCAGCCCCTCTGGGAGCTTCTCTGCACGGCTCAGGCAGGAGCTCAGCCTGACCTCCCTCAGCATCCTCTTCCTCGGCCCCCAGAACTCCCCTCGGCCCCTCCAGGCGACGTGCAGCTCTCCAGGCTCTCCTTCGGCAGCTGGTTCCTGTCTCCAAAGGGAACCCTTTGCTACGTGGTGGCCACGGGGGCAGGAAAGTAAAAAATTAGGAGTTCTTTTCTAATGAAAGAACCCAATATGCCAGAAATAACCCGTCCTGGCTGACCAGGCGGCCTTTCTGTCCCTTCCAAATCAAAGGCTGGGAAGCTCAGCAGGAGCTCCTGGCCATGAACTGGCACAGCCACCCCTGGGAGCAGATTAAGAAATTCCTGAAGCTTCACCCATCCAAGCACAGGGAAGGGGAGGAGAGATCTCTGTAGATAAAGCCTGTGGGGTGTTACGGCATCGCGTTCTGGATTCTTCTGCCTGTCCCCGCCTTGGGAAGGAGCTGGGTGGGCATCGAGTGACCCCCCCCCAAGCAGCACAGACCCCCACGGGTGGGCAGTGTGTGTGTCCATGGTGCTGAGCATCACTGACCCCTTCGTGGAGCTGCAGCTGCCTCTGGGCACTGCAACACTTGCCAGCCACCGATTCCCCCCTCTGATAACGAGCTGCAGCCTGAGGAAGGAGACTGTTCTCCTACTTGTTTTCTTTTGTCAGTCCTTAAACCCAGTCTTTAAACCCTGCTGCTGGTAATTAAAGGCTCTCTTGTCATTTGGGTGAAGTACTGAAGTGCAGCCCCCTGCTCCCAGCCAGATGCTCCCCAGCAAACCCATCCCAGAGGAAAGGCAAATTTTGGCTTAATTTTTCTTCTTTCATATTCCAACAAAAACCTCCCTATCCGAGGCAGCCTTGGAAACCTCTCCTTATTAAAACACCTCCTTGAAATGCATTATAGCAGCCAAGGAGGGTGGTTATGAAGCACAAAAAGCCTGCAGAAGAGCTCATTAAAACAATAAATTACAACTAATTAGAATAAATCAAGCTAAATCATCTCCAGAGCGAAGGTAAAATGAGGTGTGAGTGAGCGGTTTTAATAAGGCCGGTGCTAATCCCAGGCTCATCTTTAGCGTGCTGGCGAGTCCTGCTGCAGTGATGATCCTGCTGCTGGGACTGGGGTGGAAAAGAGACATGGACAAAGGCCTGGGCAGAGCAGAGCCGATGGGATTTTTAATTGTGTCCCGGCCTGAGCTGCCCGTCCCTAATTGCAGCGGGTTTGGGGGTAGCGCAGCACTCACAGCGGTCGAGGCAATAAAGGTTTGCTCACCTTTATTTATTTCTTTCTCTTTAATTTGCCATGCACGGAGTGGCTGTGGGGTTTTGCTCCTCTCTGTCTTATCACTTCATCAGGAGCAGCCACAGCTAAATGACTTCTCTGCATAATTAGCAGTGAGATCATCGCGGCCGCCTTGGCTCCGAATCATTTCTCCTCCGGTCTCCAAAGAGCTGCTCAAAACAAGGGAGAGGAGGGAGGTGTGGGTGGAGGCAGAGGGATGAGTGCCCTGCCAACACCAGGCTGGATGGGGCTCTGAGCAACCTGGGCTACTGGGAGATGTCCCTGCCCATGGCGTTGGAACACGATGGTCTTTGAGGTCCCTTCTGTGATCATTGACTAGAAGGTCTTTGAGCTGCCGAAGCAAAAGGTTCCTACTGAAGTAAGTGAACGGCTGCTGGAAGCACCTGGAAGCGGGCTCAGCCCTCGGGAGCCTGGAGCCCAGAGCCAGCAGGGGCACTGGTGCCAGGGGCAGAGTCAGCAGAGATGCTCGAGCCTTCCCAGCTGCCGCTTCCCTCCGAGCAACGAGAAATGTATTAGTTTCATTAAGCTTAAATGATTAGCTCCAGGCCTTGATAATGATACTTAATGGGTCTAATATTTTTGGGGGGCGATTATGCTGTTGTATACAGAGTGTACATCATTAATAACCTCCTTTAAGCCTCCTTGCTTTCACTGCCACTAATTATGTTCGAGCCCTTCTTAGGCCTAAGCCCAATTAGCTGCCAATAAAGAGGCTTTGCCCCCTGAAGGACGCCTGGCTGTGGTCCAGGCAGGTGTGGTGGGTGCAGGAGGTGGTGGAAAGCCTTGGGGCAGCACTGCTCTGTTCAAAACCCTTTTGCCAGTGCCATCCCAAGTTCTGCAGGGGTTTAACACCAGTCAGGGCCACTCCACACTCTGGGTTTTATCACCTACCGGTGTCTGTAGGTGAGGGTAGTGGAGTCAAACACCGCTCACTGTTTTCCTCGGGGGCTGCTAATGGATGCGTCAAGGATCCCGGGTTTTCTCAGGGAAGGTGTGCCTAAGCCCAGGACTCACCTGTTATGGCCAGACCCAATCTCTGTGGTACCCATGTTGCATGCAGCCAGTCGGCCACCGTCTCCAAACTCCCTGAATTTTTCCATCACCCCTGGGAGGAGGAACGAGGCTTGGCTGCCTGTCTCCTCCCCATCCTCCTCTGAGTTGATTAATCCATTAGGATTAACCTCTCCTTAACTCCGTGATTAGCTGCATTTTAAAACTCCATTTGTTTTCCTTTTTACATCAAGCCAGAGCCAAAAAAAGAGGGCAATTTGCAGCGATACTGATTTACTGCAATTTCTGAAAATCAGGGCGAACGCCGGGAAGGGCGTGCTCGGCATTTCAACTCGTCCCGGCGAGCTGCAAGGGGCTCCATCCGGCAGGAGCCAGATCTGGGGAGAACATCTCAGAACCAGCGTCCACCCGCGTTCCCAGGGCCCGTTTCTGATTGTATTGCTGCAAACCTGGAAGATGCACCCTTGGAGAAACTGAGGCCCTCATGAAGTGATGTATGTGGGGTAAGAAGCCAGATCCTGCGTCCTTAGAAGGCTTTTTGGTCCCTCAGGGACACCTGTTTCTCCACTGGAAGTGTCCCTGGTTTCATTGAACTATGCACAGCAGGAATTGCTCAAGACTGGGCTTCTTGCACTAAGATCACACAGGGTCATGGTTTGGCCTCATCCAGGCCGGCTTTGCTGGGTTTAGACCCAGTCTCGAGCTTACCAAATTTTAACTCATGGCCTTGGTCAGCTGCCAGACCCCTCCAGAGCCTGGGGGTGTTTGAAGACAAAAACACTGCCTGTGTGTGCCAGGATCCTGGCTCCATGTCAGCTCCAGCTTTTCCTGGGGGGCACCTGTCCTCCCTTGCCATGCAGGAGCCATGTGGGGAAAACCACTAATATCTTCAAAAATAAGCAAACCCACCGGGTTTAAACCAAACTGCCTACTGTTCCCCCATCCCCATCTTTCCCTCCCCAGTGTGTCCCCTGGGACGGAGTGACTCCGTCTCCCTGCCCATCCTGGGACTCTCCCGTTGCTGAGGCTGAAGCACAGGCAGCAGTGGGGATGTGTCAGGGGAGCAGAGCTCTGTAGCTGGTGACAGGTTGGTGGTGCTGGGGCTGTTTGGACCCCCCTTTCCTGGTTTTAACCCCAGCTCTGTGCCCTGTGCCCCCTTGCAGGGGCAGTGGGTGCAGCCCTGCCACACACAGGGAAGGTCAGACAGTCACCCCGTGTCCCACCTCTGCCCAGGCACAGCTCATCCCCTCGATGAACTGGCTACTCCAGAGTTACTCCTGCTGTACTCCTGTGATTATTAAGCTTTGAGGCGACTGACACCAAACACCCCCTGAACTGTGTTAACCCTTTGATTCATTCTTGGGGCACTTCCTCTGGCTGTGAATCAGTGTTTGAGCATGGATGCTTTCAGATGTGGCTGGAGGAGAATAGCACCACGGGATGCACCAGGGCTCTGCCTCTCCCTCTGCTGAGGGACAAACAGCTTTCACGGGGATGGAGAAATCGCCTGAGCTGCGTAGCACCAGTCATAGGAGGTTGTTGCATGATTAGGGGGGTCTGACTGTGCAGGCAGGGTCTGAGGCTCTGGTACAGCGCCCAGCAAAGCCAAGCCTGAGAGCCAGGATCTGGAGTGTCCCCCGTGCCTGGCCAAGGGCTGGGGGTCTCTCCTGGTGCTGGGATGCTGAAGAGATGGCTCATGCTGGCACCAAAGCTCCTCTCCTATGGAGCTGAAGTTTTGGGCTTGGCTGTCTGCACGGAGCAGCTTTCCCAGCAGCTGTTTGGGGTGTCTGGGAAAGGCTGAGAGCAGCAGGGACATCACCAGAGCGTTCCCCCTCTTCCAGGCTGCTCACTTGCAGGATGTTTATAGGGACCTTTGAAACGTCTCTGAGGTTTTGGAGTAACTCAGTGTGTTTCTAAGCTATTCTGGGGTGCGTGAGTGGAAAATACACATCATGAATACATGCACCTGTGTGCACCCATATGCAATTCCCTGCAGCTCCAAGTGTTCAGGCAGGCAGGTTCAGAGATCTGCAAGGAAATCTTCTTCTCATTACTAAAGCAAAACAAGGCAAAACTGAGCAGAAATTGGTAGAAATACAAGCAGAGAGCTTTGCCTTGTGGGACTGCAGTGCCCAAAGCTGGGCCCCCCCTGGCACGGGCAGTGTTGGAACTGGGAAATTCTCTTGGGAGCCGTCTGTGAGCTGTCAAAATATATCATAAGATGCCATTGAGGTTTAAAAAGCTTCACGTTGATGCACAATTTAGGGGAAGCATCTTGCATTTCCATAGCTATACAACAAGATTTCCTGAAATTGCAATGATATGAGAAAATGTCTTTTAAAGTGGCACCCAGATGGCAGGAGGAAATTGTGCTGTTTGAATTCTCTTCAGATAAATCGAAACTAAAGGGATGTTAAACATTTTATAGGGTTTTTTTCCCTCTTCCCCCCTCCCCTAACTTCCACCACCTGCTACTGAAATGACACAAGAGGAGCCATCAAACAGAGCAAGTGAGATCCTTGCAGCACATTGCTTGGGAAATGGCCTCCTCTGATGGCATTTAACACTGAGACATCCCAAACCCAGTGGGGTCAGGTCAGGGCTTCTCTCCCATAGAGATTGGGATGCACGTGGAGAGCTGGAGGGGTTATAGGATCCAAGTTCCTTGGGACCTTTGCGTGACCACAGCGTGCCCCTGGAGTGATGGGGAGAGGCTGTTGGACCTGTGGCTCTGGGTGAGGTGCTGCTCCTTGGAGCCAGCCCCAGTGGAAGCCTCACCATACAATTAGAGGCCAGGTCGATGCAGGCAACCTTTGTGACAGCAAACCTCCACACTCACAGCCTGGGAAGGTGACTTTCAGGCCTGGGCTTCCTTGGGGGCCTGCCTAAACCCATTTCTAGCAAAGAGAAAGAGCCGTAGCCAAACCCCAGGTGTCAGGGCTCAGCCTTGGAAGTCGCAGTGCGTGTGAAATGCGGTGGCTGGAGCCCTATTTCTCCGTGGAAAGCCACTTGCTGCAGGATGCAGAGACCCTCAAATGCACAAAGGGAGCATTTGGCTATAAATCCTCCTAATTCCAGCCACCCCCAGAGCTGTGCTGCCTTAGGGACAGGCTGTCCATCCCCCTGGCTTCGAGGTGACCCTGTGGAGCCTCCCCAAGCAGCAGGCACCTCCCTCGTAGGTGCTTTTTGTTTTCCTGCTCCTTGGCATTCACAGGCGAGCAGCATTTTCTCTCCTGAGCTAAATATGTCACTTCGTCTCGTAGCGGCTGCCAGGTTTTAAAGTGCTGGCACCTCGCGAAAGCACCCGGAGGACAAATGCCAATAATTACACACCGTCCTTACTCAAGGAGGAAGAGCTGGGCTTTGTGGCTTTTTGCTTTTGTTTTGAAAGTAAAATTAGCGTGTTTACTCGGCTGTTTACTTAAAGCTGTTAGTCACAGCACCAGGAACGTGTGTGGGCTGGTTTGTCTCCTCGGACGGGTCTCGCTTCCCGCGGGTGGGCTGGGCTGCTCGGGGGACACCGTGAGCGGTAGCAGCAAACACGCCAGCCTTGGTTGGGTTCCTGCCGGGGGAACGCGTTGGGGGTGACAGGATAGCAGTGCTGCCGCTCCCGGGAAGCTTTTCCCTTATCCCCAGCTTTACCTGCCTCCCCACTGGTGCTGGTGAGCCTCGGTGGGATGAGCAGCCCACCAGTGATGGGTGGTGCCTGCACCCACCGTCCTGCTGCTTCAAGCCCCATCCCCTCAGCCCACCTCTGGGCAAGCTTTTTTTACATACTCCTTTTAAAATTCTTTCCAGTGCCGTGGCATTCATCCCAGCAGATGGGTGCGTGGGCAGGTGGGGCGATGCTCCCCACGGGTGGTGAGATGGCTCTGCGCTTAGCACCAAATCGAGGTCTCCGGCAGGGCACGTGGGGCTGTGTTTTTTTCCAGTGTAGCAGAGCGCTTCCCAGCTGGAATCTGGCTTAAGTCTGGGGAGAAGAGATCCTGGGCAAGATCCCAGCAGTTTTTTTTTCAAAGGGCTGAGCCTGCAGGGAGCATCTGCTCGCCACCAGCGTGGGCTTCCCGACTCCCAGCAGAGCCGCAGAAAGTCACGAGGGCCGGGCTAGGTATTTTTAAACACCCTCGGCCGGGCAGGCTTTGCCAGAGCGCTGCCTTTTGCTGTTATCTCTTCCTGCAATGCCGAGTGATTTGGTGACAGCCATCCCACGGATCAGGCTCCCGCAGCTGAGGTGTGCGGAACGCGCAGCAACGCCGCCGGCGGGACACGGCGCTGCCTCGAGTTATCACAGTGTGAGATGTTCAGCAAATAATCCGAATCTTCGCCTCAAATTGCTCCAAACGCCGGGTTAGTTTGGAGGGGGGTTGGCCTGTTATCTGTTATCCCCACAGACCCAGATAATAATAGTAATACCATTTGGTGGAGCGCTGTTAATACAACAAGGCTGTCACTTGTCACCAAGAATGCTGTGTGTGGCAGACTGTGAAAAAGAGTCAAAACAAGGCTGGCGACAGCCCGCCCAGGGCTCTGTGAGCACGACCGAGTTTCCCGGTGCCAGAGCCTGCGAGGATGTTCTGTCCTGCCCAGCGATGCTGCTTGGCTGGGGCAGCCCCTGATGCCGCGACATCCTGGGGCTTGTAGGGACACTGATAGTGCTGCCCCGGGTCTCACGAGTTGTTTTTGGCAGAGCTGCTTCCCCGAGCCAGGCTGAGCCTGCCCTTGCCTCCTGCCTGCCCTGCCGTGTGAGCTTGCTCCCTCCTGAATCCGCGTGCTGCTTAGAGGCTGCTCTTGCCCAGTGGATCCCAAATTTGGGGATCAGTGGATGCTAAATGCATGCCATGGGATGTGCGAGTTCCTTGGCTGCTCACCCCAGGTGAGGGCTGGATGCTGCATCTTTCTAACACCCCCGGCACTGCTGGGCTCCCAGACTGGGCAGCATCAGCTTGTAGCTGGAGGTACCGGGTGCTCATCCTTCTCCTCCCTCTGTCCTCTAAAAAAGGTATTTCAAACACAAAAGCAATGTGAAGGCAGGCAGTTACACATCCGGAAATGTATAATGAATGAAATAAGGGTATGAGAGGGTTTCTGCAGGAATTCACCTCCACTGTATCTGCTCCACAGTGAACCATAAACTTCCTAGTGACACAAAAATAGCACTTTTTTCTTGAGCACAAACCCAGTACCTGCTTTCCCCAGCTGCAGACCCTGTGCCTGAGCAGAGCCTGCTGTGGGCAGGAGAATGCTTACTGCATGTGCACCGAGAGCCACAACAACCCCCCATCAAGCCTCAATAACTTCAGCATTTTCTTTTTATAATGGAACGGGGAATGGAATGCTCTGCGGAAGTGAAATGTCTCTCTCAAATCACCAAGTTATTTTTATGCGCATCGATATTTTCTTCTCTGTGTGTAAATACCTCCCCCCCACACACATACTTTTATCTCAAGGAGTGAAATAAAAATAGCTGGAGATTGAAAGGGGAGAGGGTGAGGGGGTGGTTGTGCTTTTGGGAAGAATCTCTTCGAGGTTCAGTAACAGCAAAGTCATGGTGATAACATGATCTGACAAAATCCCAGCTTCTCGGGGGCTGGCAGGAACGGTGTAAACGGAAGACATCTTAATGACTTTCCCTCTGTATTCCCATTTATCCCAACAAGCCACGGCCCAGAGTGCAGGCTCAGTGCTGCACTTGGGGGAGTTCTGACGAGCTCCAAGGAGCCGCCTGTGCTCCTGCAAGGAACGGCTGCTCAGGCGCTTGGATAAATGCCCCCATCCCACAGATGCCAGGATGGCACAGAGGGATCCCCTGCCTCTCAGGGCTCCTGGTAGTACCCACTTTGCTCTCTCTGGCCACACAGCCTGGCTGCTTTCCTATGCCAAGCCCTGCTTCTCCCCAGCTTTCTTCCTCTGCAAGCACAGGCTGCGCCCTTTGTGTGGGGGGAGACGCTGCGTGACACTGGAGGAGCAGGGGGACGTGCTGCAGCTTGACGCAGAAGTTCTGTAGGCTCTTATTTCATTCCCCTCCACCTCCCCGGTAAGACAGCAGCAAAGAGATTTCTGAGAGCTCAAGCTCTGCAAAGAGGGGAGGAAATTTTTCCCTAGGGAATGCAAAAGGGGAGGGTTGTATGATCTCGCTAAGCTGGCGCCCCGAGTGCCCTGGCTTAGGATCATTTATTGCCATTGCTTGTCTTATTTTTTTTAATGATAACAAAAGGAAGATGATGAAATAGTGCGCTGCAGGACGCTGTGTGGCTGGCTGGTGGCACGCAGGGGACACAGTGACCCTTGGCACTGAGCAGCCAGAGCTTTTCTGCTGGGACGGGATGCATCCAGCGCCCATTGCAGTGTCGGAGCTCAAACTGCACCCACTGAACTTTGGCTGGAGCAGAAATAAAACCATCGCATCTAATAATACCTGGGTGCAGCCGGCTCCCAGAGAGCCTCTGCCAGCTGCTGTGGGGTCACAAGTCACCGAGGCACAGCGTTGTGCAAAGTCACTGTTCCCCCCCGACTGTCGGGGGCTGAATCCCATGGATACACAGGTCCTCTCTCCCGGCCAGTCCCTTGGGGGCCTCACAGGGGTTGGAGGAACCCGGCTCAGCTCAGGCAATGCCTCTTCCTCATCTACTTTGGGAAAGAGCTGGGAGGATTTCCAAATGCCTCTGCTTGGCAGCTAATCCCCACCATTCCAGTAACGTACTGGAAGTTGATCCGAAAAAAGTTCAAGGCTTGTGTCCCCATAACGGCATTGCTTGTTGCCCTCCCTCCCTGCAGCATCTCCCAGCTGCTGACAATGCCCCATCTGTTCATGTCCAGTGAAGCCAATGCTGGGTGCAGGTGGGAGGTGGTGTGTTGACAAAAGATGACTCAATTATCATTGGTTTTTCTCTGTAATTTTTCCAACTCCCGTGACGCCCGTGCTGTGGCCTGCCATGGTTTGCACAGGGCCTTGGGCAACCCCCAGGTGACTTCTGCAAATATTTGTGCCTCTGGTGCTCTGTGCGCCAGGGCAGGTCACAGGTAATGGCTGGCAAAGGCATGTGGTGCTCAGAGTCAGCTCCAGGGGGTTGGCACTGTCCCACGAACTTCTTGCTGAGCGAGTTCTTGGCGTTCACAGAGGCAGGATGGCACGGTGATGGGCAGCGTGGCCTCTGGTAGCTGAGCATTGGCCTGCTCTGGGTTTTGGGCACAGATTTGCTCCGTGCACTGAGTGCCAGAGCCGTTCTGATGGCTGGTACCAGGGCACATCAGAACTTGGCCAAGCCACCAGGTGCAGTTTCAGTGATGGGCTCTCACCATTGGTGGTCTGAGCCATTCCCACTGTAGCCAAGCTGTCGGCAGTGCAAATTTATGTCATTTGGGGTTTTTTCCCTGCAAAACCCACTTTCTCAGCACCCCCTCTCCCCTCCTCACCCACGTCTCATCGTCACCACGAAGACACTTCTCACTTAAATGGTGTGTGCCCACAGCTCCTCTGAGTCACAGCTGTTAGCAGGGAGCTCATAGTTCTTCGGGTTTTTCAAGTATAAACGTCTTTGGAAAAGGGTATTAAATAAAACACTTGACTGAGGTCCCGGTGGTGACTAATTCCCGTGGTACGCCCCGTTCCAGCGTTAACCCTGCTGAGCTCACTGCAGGCTGGGGGTTGCAGGGATCCTCGCGGGAGGAGAAGGAAAGGGAAAGCTGAACATTGCAGGAGGACAGCTTGAAAGGGGCAGGCACAGGTGGTGACACAGTGGGAACAGAACCCAGTGTGCTCCCTCCGGGTGCCACATTCCCTGGAGAGCACGTCAGTGTGAGCTGTGCCTTGGTCCAAAGCAGGGGGACAGCCCAAAGCGTGGGGCGTAGCAAAACCTAATGCAGGTGCTCAGAATTGGATGGAAAGGCTTGAGGAGAATGAAAAATCACAGAATCATAGAAAAGTTTGTGGTGGACAGACGTTAAAGATCATCGAATTCAAACCCCCCTCTGCTAGGGCAGGGACGCCTTCCACTAGACCAGGTTGTTCCAAGCCCCATCCAACCTGACGGTGGGACAAGTAACCTGAAAAAAATCCCTCTCCGTGGAAGTGCTGGGATGGGACATGGTTTAGTGGTGGCTTTGGCAGCGCTGAGTTAACGGTTGGGCTCAATGATCTTGGAGGTCTTTACCCACCTGAATGGTTCTGGGATCTCCCTGGGGCTTGCACGGGGCCCAGCACTGCCGGCGCTCTGCGCTGGACGGCTGCACCAGCCACCTCCAGAAACAACCCCGGCACTGTTTGCTGCCTGGGTCCTTCGTAGGGGACTTTTGCAAGGTGAAGCAGCTCTTGCCCCATTTTTGCTCTCCCCCTCTTCACCTTGAGAGCCCCGGGAGCTGCGGAGCAGGAGCAGCCTGCGTGCACCAACAACAAAACGGCTGCGGGACAGGGCAGAACTAATTAGAGCCTCTATAAAATGACATCTCTTTCCACAGATGGGAAGCTGCTTCCCCTTTGTCTGGCTCCTTCAGTTAATTAGTTATCTCAGAGGTTGCATTTGCATTCCTGGCTTTGTGAAATACCCTTTTGTTAACTACTTTTCATATACTTTTATGAAGTCGGCCGCTGAAACGGGCTCATTTATCTCACCAGCGACAGGCTCAGAGGCTTGCCCAGAGCTGCGTGCCAGATGCTGGGATTGGAAAATAATGTTTGGCTTGTCTGGTGTTTGGAAAGGAGACAGAAGGTGCAGGGCTGCGAGAAGAAAGTCCCAGGCTGCTAAAGCCAGGCTCTGGATCTTGGCAACTTCTATAAAAATGTTCAATCTGTTGCTTTTGGGCAGTTTGCAGGAGCCAGGGAGGATGGTTTTGTTTCCAGCCCTGGGTTTGGATATCTCTGTTGTCATCTGATGGGAGTTGGGTGTGAGCATCCAGCCTTCTCGAGCTGTATCTGCTGCATCCCCCCTCCAGCAGTGCCGGGTGTAAGCATGTCCCCAAGAGAATAGAGGGGGCTCCTGGGGACCCCCTGCCCTCAGGGAGCCTGGGGACACCCCAAAGCTGCTGCTCCACACATTTACCCTCCATTAGCAACAGCAGCACTAATCGATCAACACCATTATTGCCAGGAAGTGTTTGCAAAATCAATGTTTCCTCTGTAGTATAAGTGATCCACAAAGCCCTACACTGAGAGGGCACGGCTGGGTGGGTTTCACTGTTCTGAGGTATTTTCCAGGGACTCTAAGGGATGCTATGTTGGAAAAAAAGGGAATTCTCCCATGAGTTCAGCCACCCCTCCATTCCAGGAGAGGTTTTTTTGGTGATCAGCAACTGTGTCTTAAAATGCAAACTTTGAAAATTCAGAGCACAGCTTGACTATTGGGGGGGAAGTAAGGCCCAAAATACATAAATCTCTTTATTTTCTGCACCAGTGAGTTTGTATTGGCCTGTTAGTTGATGCTCCTGAAGGTATCCGCTGGGATGCGACTATTAGACATCCAGACTGTCAAAAATGGAACCGTTGCTTTGAGAGACAAAGGGTAATTTATTGAGAAAAGGTGTCATTTAGGTGGAAGGATGGAAGGAAGAGAGACAGTTGCCGTGGACTTGCCAAAAGAGAATAGCAGATCCACTGATAGGCAGGGAACAGCTTTGAATTTCCAAGGCTACCCTTGAGGGATAAGAAAATAAAAGCTAAGGACAAAAAAAAAAGACTTAAATACAGTGACAGCAGAAACCTGAAGGATCACAGTGAAAAATGGGACTTTCTCCTCTAACAATAACCGAGAAAAAGATAGGAATGTAATTTGTAAAAGCTGTTAAATTGCCACTGAAATTGTAAGCTGAATGGAGAAATGACACAGGAGGGGAAAAAGAAACAAATGTATACTTGTTGTTCCTGGAGTATTGCTTTAAAATGGGACTAGAGATGAGCAGGCTGGAGGAGAAATGGAGCTGAGGAAGGGAAGAGCTGGGAGATCCCACCTGGCTCGGGTCCCTGAGGCTCCACAGACTGTGGGAGTTAAAAAGGGAGGGATGTCTCCAAAAACATAAATCCCATAAATTCATCTCTTTTGTTAGTTTCTCAGTCATACCTCTTCCTTTTTTGTCTTGGAGGGAGCTCATTTCTATGGACATGGCACTAAGGAGCCAGGCACAGGCCGTGTGGTCCTGTCCGAGCTCGGCGCTCCGGAGGGAACTCCTTGCCAGGAAGGATTTTACAGCGTGGGCTC
This sequence comes from Sclerurus mexicanus, assembly GCA_013396755.1. Taxonomy (NCBI): domain Eukaryota; kingdom Metazoa; phylum Chordata; class Aves; order Passeriformes; family Furnariidae; genus Sclerurus; species Sclerurus mexicanus. Next base: position 234,232 of record VWZF01005400.1, read on the forward strand.
CCCACGGACAAACTTTGGGGGAAACAAGATGTAAACAGCCTGGAGAGAGGCGTGATGATCTGTGCAAGAGCCTTGCCCCAAGTCTTGCACCCTGCCTGTGCCAGTGGGATGGGGGACCTGGGCACAAACTGCAGGGAGAGGAGACCAGGAGAGACAGGGAGTGTCCAGCCCCAGCAGGGCATCACCCTGTGCACATCCCCTTTCCCAGCACATGGGACCTGAGCGCCCTGATGAAGCTAAATGGCCCTTTAGTTGTTTTAAAGCCATTAGAGAATGGATCTGCCAGGGAAGCAGAGTGTGTTTTGGGCACAGCTCCAAAGGGTGACAGCATCGATGTCTGCAAGGGGGGGTGTGGGATGGCTCTTATGTGCCCACCCCGCTCCTCTGCAGCACCCGCAGCATCTGGATTGACTCACAGGTCCAGAGGGTGCTGGGGTGATGTGTCTCAGCCAGGTTCCCCCACTCCAGGAGTCCCAACGTGCTGCAAACAGAGGTTGTTCAAGTCCCCGGAGCTGAAATCCCAGTGCTAGATGAGATGTCACCATCTGTATTAGGGAAGTCATTGAAACTAGTTCTTTCGCAAATATTTCAGTCGAAATCACTCTTGCACACTCAGGTCCAACAAAAGCAGGTGCTCAGAGGGTCATCATTACCAAATTGTGATATTTCTCGTGGCTGTCTCAAACACTGTGTGTCAGAATATTTCTTTTCACCTGCAAACATCTATGATTAAGCTGCACTCAGTGAGGAAAGTAGCAGAAATTGCATTTCTAGCTCCCCAATTTAGCAGAGCAGCGGATGAGCACCTCTGGCCCTGACCACCACATGGCTGGCGAAGTTTTTCCTGAGATAAAAAGCAGAGCAATGCATCAGGGTTG